>CM035151.1:2214992-2817492 GCA_020205615.1 Panax quinquefolius
TATTCCATTGTTATTATATTCAGGTTGGTTAAAGTTTTGACTTCTATACTCCATGAAATTAGTGGAATATCCTCGATATTCAAGGCTTCATCCAAAGATCTTTTCATGGAAATATTCTTTCGAGCATTCTTGAATTTTACTCTACTGCAAAAGATTATGTGTTGACAGTTTTGACGTTAATAGTTCCTAGATAAATTAATTTTGAACTTGTTTTATTGAATTTTATATCATTGTCATCATCCTCATGTTTATATTATGTTGAAAGTCATCTGTGACTCAGTAGTGCATATATGGACTTGCATATGATTATGACCGTGGATTATTCGTTGTAATCATGATCGTAATGTTACGAATGATGTGGAAAAAAAAGTCCTCATGGGCCCGTAGTGCATTGATGGACGATTATTGGCATGATCGCATGACTAATAATGAATACACAAATATTCTTGCCCGTAGTGCATGGATAATTATGGTCGTGATACTAAAGAATATCCTCGCCGTAGTAAAGTGGGGGTGATTGATGATGTGTATTATTTATTAAGCTAAGTCCCAAATGATAAAAGTGATGAAAAACCTTTTAAATCATAAAAGATAGTAGATTTTATTCTCTACTCGACTCTTTTAATGGATTGCTTGTTCACCGCAGATTAAACTTGATATTTATTATATTTTATCGGTTTAACATCAATTAAAGACTAACGATAAATTATTCTGCATTATCTTAGTCATAATATTTTTCTGAGAGGCTAATTGAGCTCACCTTTCTTTCATTTCTCTTTCGTGAAATGAGAATATAAATTTGGGACGAGTCGGGGAGCTGAGTGATGGACCTAATGATAGTATTAGTAGTCCTCACTATTCAAGATTAGTAGTCCTCACTATTAGTTCTCTCTACAGAGTTTGATGAATTCGTAAGAAATAATGAAGGAATGAAAGTTTCTATTTATGAAGAATGGATCATAATGTAATTAATTCATTTAACGGTCCAGCATTGTTTTACTTTTTAAGCGGACGGTCCAGATTGGTTTATAATAAAATATAATATATTCTATTTAAAATCTAATAAAATAAAACTTATAAAATATTAATATATATATAACCTTTGCCTTCTAAGAAGGCTTACCAATCGCCACCAAAATTCCTCCACTAACATCACTATCAAACCCACATCCACTCAACTTATTATATATATAATATACTAACAATAATACTCCTTCCCACACACGCACACACTCCCCACCCACTATTCCCATCATCACTTTTCTTTTATATATATATATATATATATATATATATATATATATATATATATATATATATATATCTGAAAAGGATCTTAAGCTCACCTTTTATTGAATTTTCAGCTGCACCGCTTTTTTTAAACAACTAATAAAATGTATAATAATTTTTAAAATTGAAGTTTTTAAAAAAAGTAAGATATATAATAATAACAAAGCAGTGTTTATGCATGCATAAAACACTTTTTTTTATATATACTAAAACACAAAAAACTTTCAATTCCAAAATTATTATACATTTTTATTAATTATTTTTTAATAAAAAAATAAAATAAAAATTGCAAGGTGAGCTCGGGGGTGAGGTCAATAAGTGGTGAAACTAAAAATGGATTTGTATATATATATATATATATATATATATATATATATATAATACAAACATATATAAGAAATAAACGAAATTGAGATAACTTTCTCCGACTGTTTTAAAAAAAATGGGTAAGTGTGGGTCCAAATAATAAGCAAAATTTATAAAAATTACTGTAACAATAATTGAACAAAACTAAGTGACTTCTCACGTAAGCATCAATAATCAATACCGTGTAAGCATCTTTGTAACATGCTAGACATCGCACTTTTAATAACCGGGTGTTTCAGCAGTTAACAGTAAAGCTTAGTCGTTATTTTCATAAAGTATTTTTTCGTTTTCAATCCGACAATAATTCCATTGTGGGGTCCACTAATGATTGTCTTAGTTGCATTTAATATTCCTTGTTAAAACGAATATTCCCCAACCAATCGAATATTATATAACAACTTGCGTCTTTGCAAAATTTCTAAATATTACACACAATTATAACATTATATCAAATTTACTCCATAATATTCAAAATGATATTTATAGAAAATTCATCTTTATTTATAAAAGTTGGGGTCTTACAAATTATCTTTGATTACAATATATATTTGAAAATAAAAAAGATTACAATCTATTTATACTATTTTCTTTTTAAAATAGAATATTAATACCCACTTTCTAAAAATTTTATTAAAAATTATCTAAAAAATATTATTAATTGTGAAATTAATAAGGTAATTTAATTAATTATTGGAGGAGACTCATGAGATTGACCAACATAGTAAGCTTAAATTTTGAAATATGAAATTTCTGAAATCATGATAAAATTATGTGTATGGATGTTTTTATGCAAGTGCTTCATAATCATGCTAACATACACAACGAACTAAAAGAAATGCTCTAAACTCTCTTTCACTTAAATTATGAACTGCTTATGAAATAATAAAGACTTGAACACTTAGAATGCTTTGATGATTTGAATGAATTAAATAGATGCCCCTCCTATCTATTAATAGAAGAAATTAGTGACCCTTCATAAGTGACATAACCCCTTGAAAAAGTATTATTTAATCAAAACAATGTAGTTTTAAGGCTTAACAAAAAAAATCAAGTCCATTTAAACCACTAAACGGCGTAGCTTTAGGGTTCCGTTCATGCAGTTAGCATTTCTCAAAACGACACTGTAACGACCCCAAAATAGGTCCATTCTATCCAACACATTCTAAGTCGCCAAATACATGGTACAGAAAATAACTACAACTTAATTACTACAATTGTCACGCAAAATACAACAACACATATGTTGTGAGTTTTAATACCAACTATGACTCATGTCCCAACTATGGATGAAGACCTCACAAAGTGATACCTTACATAATCTAAGACAATCTAGAATCTGTTTTAGAAATTAAAATCTTTGGGAAGTGCTCAAGGAAACCTTCGTCGATATGGGAGGCCATGTTGCCTACAGGTTATGATAGAGATCATATGCCCACAAAATTATCCTTGGTTGAACTAATAAACCCCAAAAAGAAAAACGAGAAGATTACTATCATATTCTTCCCAATGGTGAGTCTTCTCTTAACATATCATTATCTCCACTGTCTCTAATTGAGAATTATACTTCAAACAAACACCAAGATTATATAGGTAGTGCTCCTATATATACTCAGCAAGTGGATGAGCACATCCCTGTCTTATGATGATACGAGGTTGTATGTCATTAGACATCTTGTATGATAGTGGCAAAATACCCTTCCAACGTTGGGTTCGCTTCACCCTAGTTAATTCAACAAATATAACTTCTAAATGATGACCACCGTTCTATTCCCCTGTTACCCCCGCTCGACCCAGCTACACTCGTATTACCTGAAAGGAATTGTGAAGCAAAAGGGTAAACACAACTAGCTCAGTAAAGAATATCATGACTAAAAATAATTAAATTTTCAATAGCCTTCAACAATAATAAATCAGAGATTTAGAACATATGGTAGATGATAAAACTTTCCAACCATAGTAGTTAGTGAACGAAGCAATCCATTAGAAGAGTCAAATAGACCATAAAGTCTATTATCTTCTCCATGTTAAAAGTCCACCAACAATATTTTATCCTCGTAATATCAATCAACAACAATTCGCATGACAATCACATGTATATAACTCATAATCGTGATTGTTGTTCTAAATTCCTTTTCTCATCCAGGAAAAAGATAATTTTTATCACCTAAAACATCAAAGATCATGGTTATACCAAATCACAGTTCATGTTCATAATCATACTAATAAATTCATCTTTGCACTACGGGCCAAAGATATTCATCAATTAGTCAACTTTGTACTATGGGCCAAAGATATTCATATCTCAAAGAAATATATAATCATTTCAGAATTTATATAAACAATAATTATAACCATGTTGATCAATTCACCTTTGCACTTAAGCTAAATACATTCAATTATAAATTCAATGGTCATGATCATACCAGTCACAATTCAATTTTTTACTACTGGCCAAAGAAAACCCTAGTCATAATCATTCCAATAATCTACCCATCTTTACACTCCAGTGAAAGAGAATTTCAACATCAGGGTTATAAAAATGTTATATATGATAATAAAATCAATATAATCAATATATAGTTTTAATCTCCAAAGTAATATTCATAAGTCAACTATAATTTGGTTAGAAAAAGAAACCAATTTTGTAGTGAATAGTACCCGTGAATAGTAACTCGTGAATAGTAACTCATGAATAGTAACTTCATGAATAAGTAAACCGTCGTGAATAAGAATCGTGAATAGTAAATCGTGAATAGTAACTCATAAATAGTAGCTCGTGAATAAGTAACCTTATACATGAAAAAGTTCCAAATTTGATAAAAAGTTCCAACCAATATTTTGGCATAATGATATTGAAGAAATAATATCATTTTGAATAAAATAACATCCCTTACTATCCTTACCTCAAAAAAGCAAAGATTTTACGATTGGAATAACATTTGAAACTAACTTGCACTATATATAGCAACACTCAAGATATCAAAATATTCACAAGAATACACTCGATAATATATAGAGAGAGAAATAGAGAAAACTTAGGTTTCTAGTTTGATTTTCAATTTAACCTAAGCACCTATTTATAGGAAATTGCTTAGAACATCAAAGCGTAAAAATTTAATAAAATATTATTATATTTATATAAATTTCCTAAATGACACCAAGAATCTGAATTCAGCATGCATTCAACACCAGTGGGGCCCACCAACAATATAAAACATGTTTTTTTTAATAAAAATTATTAAAACTTCAAAATCAATTATTCCGGAACTTCAATAATTCATAATAAATACTTTTCTGCCTATATGGTTGAAATCCCGATGCATAGAAATACTTTCCTGCCTATATGGTTGCAAGCGAAGGTATACCCAATCCCCGGGAATGAATTCACGCTCAGTTCTATGCTTATCCGCCTGAAATTTCATTCTTTGTTGGGCGTTGGTTAGGTTGTCTTTGAGAATAGACAACCATAGAGTTTCTATTTTAAGGAAGGTACGAACTTCTTCCAGTTAGGGGGTCTCGGCTGACTGTAGAGTCATCATTGGTGGTGGGTACCCAAACAAGGCTTGGAAATGAGAGACCTTAAAAATCTCTGTGGTAATTGGTGTTATACCACCATTGTCTTTAGGTGAGCCAATGTCTCCATTTCTTTGGTTTTTGACTAGTAGCACACCTCAAATATGTCTCCAGACATCTGTCCAATCTTTCGATTTGGCCGTCGGTTTGGGGATGATAAGAAGTGCTAAAATTCAGCTGTGTACCCAATAACTTGAACAACTCCCTCCAAAACTGACTAAGGAACAAAGGGTCTCGATCACTTACAATGGTTTGGGGAATGCCATGGAGTTTGGCAATGTTATTTAAAAACAGTTGGGTTAGGATTTTAGCTTCAATAGGGTGTTGTAGGGGAACGAAATGCCCAAACTTAGTAAACCTATCCACGATGACCCAAATGATAGTATAGCCTTCAGATTTTGGGAGTCCAGTTATGAAGTCCATGGATATGTCTTGCTAGGCTCCGTTTGGAATTGGAAGTGGTTGTAGCAGACCTGGGGTTGCCACATTTTCAGTCTTGTATTTTTGGCAAATGTCACATTATTGTATGTAGCTTTGGATGTCTGTCCTTATATTTGGCCAGTAGAAGTATAGAGAGACTCTCCTGTAGGTGCCAGTGATTCCGGAGTGTCCGCCAAGCCCGGTTGAATGAAGTTGTTCAATAATTCTTGTTTTTAAGTTGCCATTTTTGCCCACATAAATTCGTTGGTTGTGCCGCAAGATCCCGTTGTCCAGGAAAAAGGGTGGATTGCTGGACTTGTCAATACTGAGCTGAGTAATCAACTTCTCTGCTTCCTTGTCTCCTTCTAAACATACTATAACTTCTTTCATCCATTCAGGCAGTATAATTGTGACTGCCGCACAACTGCTTTCCACGTCTTGTTGTCTAGAGAGGGCATCTGCTGCCCTATTTTCGCTTCCCTTCTTATGTATAATTGTATAATCAAAACCCAACATCCTTGTTATCCATTTTTGTTGGAGGGTATTTGTAATTTTCTGCTCAAGTAAATACTTGAGACTTTGATGATCTGTTTTAATGACAAATGGGTATCCTATAAGATAGTGTTTCCATTTCTGGATACAGCAAATAGTATTGCATACATTTCCTTTTCATAAGTAGACCATCCGAGCTGTTTTGAACCAAAAGATTTGCTGAGATAAGCAAGTGGATGTCCTCTTGCATTAGAACGGCCCCAATCCCAAAGTGACAAGCATCCGTTTCCAGAGTGAATGGAATACTGAAATTAGGTAGGGCAAGCACTGGTGTGCAACACATGGCTGCCTTGAGATGGTTAAAAGCTTGCTCCGCTGAGGAGTTCCACTGGAAAGCCCCCTTCTGTAATAAGTCAGTGAGTGGCTTACAAATAATCCCATAGTTCCTTACAAAACGTCGGTAATACCCAGTAAGCCCAAGGAAGCCTCTCAATGCCCTTAGGGTAGTGGGCCTGGGCCAATTCTGCATATTTTCTATCTTTTCTTTGTCCGCCGAGACACCTGCTGCAGAGATTATGTGACCCAAGTATTCCAGCTCAGTTTGACCGAAGACGCATTTACTCCATTTTGCCAAGAGTTGGTGTTGCTGCAAGAGACTTAGAGTAATCCGTAAATGTTCAAGGTGTTCTGCTTCACTTGAGCTGTAAATTAGAATGTCATCGAAGAAAACTAGTATAAACTTTCGTAAGTACGGCTTGAAAATTTCGTTCATTAACCCTTGAAAAGTGGCTGGAGCATTTGAGAGCCCAAAAGGCATAACTAAAAATTCGAATAAGCCTTGGTGGGTTCAAAACACTGTTTTATACATATCCTTTGTAGCCACTCGAATCATCCTGCTCGCAAGTCTATTTTATAATAAATTTTGGAGCCATGTAACTCATCGATCAACTCCTCAATGATAGGAATAGGAAATTTATCCTTGACTGTTATAGCATTAAGACCCCTATAGTCTACACAAAATCTCCAGCTTCCATCCCTTTTTTGACTAAAATAACAGGTGCAGCAAAAGGGCTATTGCTGGGTTGTATAATTCCTTAGTTCAGTATTTCTTCTACCAATTTTTCAATCTGTAGTTTTTGGATGTGAGGATGCCTGTAGCTCCTTAGATTCACAGGCTCACTGCCTTGTTTAAGGGGTATGTGATGATCTTGTGGTCTGGTAGGTGGCGGCTCTTTTGGTTCACCAAAAACTGTTGAAAAATCCTGAATTACCTCGTCGAGCCATGGAGGGACCTTAGTAATATCCTAGCCTGTGTTGAAGGTCACTATAGCAGCAAGCATGGGCTCATTTTTCTTGATTAATTTTTCTAGTGATTTGTGGGACATCATCTTCAATGTGGGAGTGGTGTTGGTCGGGTTACAGCTGGTGAGTTTCACTATTTCTGTACCCTTTGAGAAGCTGAGATACTGTTTAGAGAAATCAAATATAACTAGGCCCATCGTTTGTAACCATTGTACGCCTAACACCGCATTATATCCTCCCAATTCAATTATCCTCATTTCAGTTTTAAACTTGTGACCTTGCAATTCCCAAGGAAAGTCCTTACACTTGACATGGTTGTAAATTTTGGTGCCATCTGCTACAAAAACGGGAAAAGCATCGGTGGATTCTAGTTGGCAGTTTGTTCTCTTTGCAGCCGCTACATCGAGGAAATTGTGGGTGCTACCTGTGTCTATTAATATATTGATTGGGCAACTTCTGCTATACCCTTGTAACACCAATGTTCGCCCATGTATGTTTCCAGATACAACATGAAGTGAGATTCTCATTTCATCCTCAAAATTGGAGTTGTCCTCTTCAACCTCCATGGGTTCCGAGTGAGCATCCACCATTTCGTCCTCACCTCCAATTAATGCATAGACCTGCTTGTTAAGACATTTATGGCCCAGAGTATATTTTTCATCGCATGTATAACAAAGGCCTTTCATTCTCCTATCTTGTGCCTCACTTCGGGTATAACTTCTATAGGATTGAGGGTTGGATTTGGTAATGCTCTGGGTAGGGATTGGGAATTTACTGGAGGCAGTTTGCTGGTTATTGAAGTTGGAGTTGGAGAAAGAGCTGGGGAAGCTAGTGGGCTGAGGTAAGGAAGTAGTTCTGGGGTAAGTTTTGTTTGTTGTGGATATGACCTTATTTCTTATCCCAACGGTGGACTCAGGGAGTTTGGACATAGAATAGGCCAAGGAAAGATCTGTAGGAAACGAGGCTTGCACCATGTTTCGTATTTCTTCCTTTAATCCTCCTACATAATGATCCACGTAGTCTTGTTTAGTCCAGTTACCATTTCGTAACTACATCACTCCCTTTAGTTTCTCAAATTTCTCTTTATATTCTTGGACGGAGCCAGTTTGCCTTAATTCCTTGAATTCCCACAACACATTTTTATGAGGCAATGGACTGAACCATACCGAGATTTCACTAAGGAATTCATTCCACGACATAAGGGGTTTACCAGCCTGTTCAGAACGATACCATAAACTAGCAACCCCATCTAAATGGATTGAAGCAAAGATTACCTTCTGCATGTCATCCATAGGACTCATCAAAAAATAAGAGTGACATTTACAGATCCAATCCTGGACATCGGTCCCATCAAACCTAGGGAAATTGATTTTTGGTTTATAACCATGATGGTTGGAACCATAGTATGGAACAGTTGGTGTAAAATGAGGAGCCGAGAAAATGGGATTACCGAGAGGAGGGAAATGATGTATCGGAGGCCTGATCTGAATTGACCCACCAAATTGGCAATTGAATCCAGTTCCCTTCATTCCGAATTCCGGCGTTACTGGTACCTTGGGATCCAACCTATTTACAGAGGCCTCTTCATCGTCGACCACCCTATCTTTGTCCTTAGAAAGCCTAGAGACTTGCAGAGTTAATTGGGCTAGAGTCGATTGCACCTCCGCAAGAGTCCCTGTATCGATCCCACCGTTTCATCCATATGCTTCCGAAGGTCCTAGGTAGATTTCATTAATTCCTCATGTGGTCGAATCATGGAGGCGGAGGATCGGTAGCTTTGATACCACTTGTAAGGATTGAGATAGTGTTGTTTGGGTTTCTGTTTACAGAACAAAGAAGAAGAAGAAATTACAGTGCAAAAATTTAGCTAAAGAGAAAGGGAAAAAATAGATAAAATATTCCATTCATTGCTTGCCTCAACTGGACTTCAGTACCCCCATTTATAGTAGGGAAGTGTACAACTGATGCATCTAATTTAGGGTAAAAAGAGAATACACGAATTTTATATTGCACGAGGAGAGCACGTGGGCTATGTAAAAAAATAAAGATAATTGATACTCTTAGCTGAGATGACACATGAAAACTTACTCCCTTTCGTAACAGTATTACACCAATTAAGATTAAGTTTTGGCTTAACAGAAAGGAATATATAATTGGGGTCTGTGTTATGTAGGACACCAATTAGCCTACTGTGTCTTTTGAAATAGTTTAAACACCTTTTAATGTATTATTTTTATTTTGTTTTTGTTTTTGGATGCAGATACATGGAAGAGACGTGTTATTCCAATTTGAATAATGGTCGCGTTTCTCATAACATTGGCCGGTTGGGAAATTTGATCCGGGTAATCTATATTCGCTTTTGGATTTTATGCCCTTATTATTTGATTAATTATTTTAATATATATTTACTTGTGAACTTCCTGAATTGTTTGTTCCTTGAGTGAAGATGCTAGTTCTCAATTTTTGAGTTAATTACCCGTAACAATCCATTGGCGCCCTGAAACTTCTGTGATTATTTTTGCAGGAGAATGATGAATTTTTTGAATTAATATCTTCAAAGTTTCTGTCAGAATCTAGATATCGAATGTCTGCCCAGGCAGCTGCTCTAAGGGTTCTTTTCAGCTGTTCGTTGACATGGATGGTGTGATAGTTACTTAAGTTTATTTGATTTGATTATCTTTTAACACATTTAAGGATCACTTCATTGAAGTTTTATTTGAATACAGTACCCCCATGTTTTTGAAGAAGATGTTTTGGAGAACATTAAAGGCTAGGTGATGAATGACAACACTAGGTCTTCTGGTGAAGATCATAACTGGAAGCATGACTCTGGAAGAAGGAAATCCTCAGACTCTGAAATGTTGAGGACATATTCTACTAGAATTCTTGTTGTATGTTTGGCTGGGTATGTTCGGTTTTCCCGCTGTTTTATTTTATCTGCGTTACATATTCTTTTAAAATTTTGGTTTGATGACTTGCAGTGGTGGTCAAGTAGTGGAAGATGTGTTAACATCTGGATTATCAGCCAAGATGATGTGATATCTTCGTTTTCGGGCTCTAGGGGAGACAAATACAAGTCAAAAGGATGTTAACTATTTAAAAGAGAGTAAACTTGCATCGACAACTACTTGCATAAGAGGTAAAGAAGAAGTTCGGAGTAGGTTCAGGCAAGTTTCAAAGACTTCTCAATTGGATGCTCTGAGGATATTAGAGGACAGATATTTAGACGAACATGTTACTAAAAAGGATCCTGATATAAATATCAGTAGGCGCCTATGTGAACCCTGGATTGATGGCAGAGAACCACGTGATGATTTAGCTGAAGATGATAATTATGAGGCAGATGCAGAAGGTGGTAATAGATGGCATGGTTTACGTGATAGGAAGATAAAGTTTTTATAGAGAAATGGTCAGGGCAGGCCATTAAGAGAGGAAGACTTGGATGATAGTGTCAGAGAAGACTCTTCAAGGCGTAGGGAAAACCGTGGAAGAAGAAGGTTCAAGCAGGCGTTATTCTAGAAGCAATAGTCAATGAATAGAGGAAATTTCAACCCTCAATTTAATTGTCCCATTTGAAATCCTCAATCGAGCAGAAACTGTGGCCTATAGACTCATTTTACCGCCAAGTATGTCGCGTGTTCATAACGTTTTTCACGTATCATTGTTAGTAAAAACTTAATCTTGGGAGACTTTGGAGCCAAATTTCTAAATAATTAATGAATCTAAAAAATTATGAAATCATGGGGGTTTTATAGATCATGTTACAAGCTTTCCATAGCCTCGAAAACGGACTAATTCCGATAACGGATGAAGAAGTTATGAAGATTTGAAGTATGTGTGTCAAAAGTTGCAAAATCAAAAAATTGGAGTTAGTGTGAAAGGTCGAGCACCTAGGCACTAGGCTCTTGCTTAGAATCTGTTCTTGGGCGCCTAAAGGCGCTTGCCCAAAACAAAATTTGGGCGCTGAGCGCTAGCGCCGGTCAAGTGTTAAGGCAAAATCTGTCCGGACGTCCTTTAGTAAATTTGGCATAACTGTTTCATACGAACTCTGATTGAGGTGATTCAAGATGATTCGGAAAGCTAACGAGTAGACCTAAAACTTTCATTATTTATGTTTTGAGATTTGAGGTCGGTATCAAGGCCTAAAATGGCTATTTTAGGGACTGATGTGCATTCAGAGGCAATCGGAGGACATCAGGCATGCACGTATGCAACATCTAATGTTTTTGACGATAAAGGTATTCAAGGTATCCTCACCTCTTTGGCATACAAGGTACGTACGTAAATTTTGAGGGCGAAATTTCATAAGGAGGAGAGATTGTGAGACCCCAGATTTTATGAATAAAGATTTAAATTTCCCAAAATATTTTTTTATTAAGGTGAGGTTTTGATATAATGCTATAGTTGTGGGTAGTATTTAAAATTTTTGCAAAGTAAGCAAGTGGTTATATAATATTCATTTGTTTAGGGAATAATCTTTTTTGTCGGGTATATCCGCATCGATGCAAGACAATCATTGGTGGACCCATACTTCAAGTAATGTCGTAGTTAGAAAACCACATAATTATCTTTTATAAAAATAACGGCAAAAGTGTTACTGAATTAAAACCGTTGAACTACCCGGTAGTAAAAAGTACGATGAATACGCGTGGTTGCATAGTAGTAGCACACAAGATTGATTATTAATGCTTACGTAAGAAATCACTCAGTTATACTCAATTATCACACTGATGAATTGTTAGATTATATCTCTCATATTATTGATTCAATTTTTTTCAAAGTATCATCTGTATAATATGTTATATTATTAAATCAATAATTGAGACGACAAATGTAAGACCCCAACTTTTATAAATAAAGATGAATTTTCTATAAATATCATTTTTGAATATTATGGAGTAAATTTGATATAATGTTATAATTGTGGGTAATATGTAGAAATTTTGCAAAGTACGCAAGTTTTTATATAATATTCTATTGGTCGGGGAATATTTGTTTTAACAGGAAATATTCGTACAACGGCACAATTATTGGTGGACCCCACAACGGAATTATTGTCGGATTGAGAAAACGACAAAAATACTTTATGAAAATAACGGCGGATGTTTTACCATTAAGCTGTTGAAAGCGGGGTGTTAAAAAAGTACAAGAATACGTGTAGTTGCATGCGAAGGCATTACCGGTATTAATTATTGATGCTTACGTGAGAAGTCACTCAATTTTGTTCAATTGTTGTTACAGTAATTGTTATAAATTTTGCTTATTATTTGGACCCCCACTTACCCATTTTTTTTTAAAACAGTCAGAGAAAGTTATCTCAGTTTCGTTTTATTTCTTATATATGTGTGTATTATATATATTTATATATAAGAAAAGTGATGATGGGAATGGTGGTGGGGGAGTGTGTGGGAGGGAGTATTATTGTTAGTATATTATATATATAATAAGTGAGTGGATGTGGGTTTGATAGTGATGTTAGTGGAGGAATTTTGATGGTGGAATTGATAAGCCTTTGTCGAAAGGCAAAGGTTATATATATATTTATATTTTATAAGTTTTGTTTTATTAGATTTTAAATAGAATACATTATATTTTATTATAAACCAATCTGGACCGTCCGTTTAAAAGTAAATCAATCTGGACCGTTCATGAATTAGTTACTATAGAGAGAGAAATTATAGAGAAGCTATAGAAAAGTATCCTGCTCCTTCTCTACTCTTATATTCAGTTTATTTTGCGGTAAGGAGTGTTATTTCTTTTGTATTCATGAAGATAACTTCTGTTATTCCATTCTTTGTTATTCTGCTGGAATAACCAGTATACGCAGACTACCCTATACTTGGTGACATTCTTCTATTATTCCGTCTTTATTATTATTTTGTTGGAATATCCTCACTTATAGTGCGTTTTATCTGGGACCGGTTAAAATTTTTTATTATTATTCGGTTGGAATATCCTGTCTGCATGCGTTTTACGCTCTAATTCGGTTCCGCTCTTTATTATTATTCTGTTGGAACATCCCGTCTGCAAGTAATGCAATCGACTTTGACTGGTTCCATTACTTATTATTCATTGGAATAACATTACATCTAAGTATCGCATGCATGGTGATTTCTTTTATTATTCCATTCGTTATTATATTCAGTTGGTTAAAGTTTTGACTTCTATACTCCATGAAATTAGTGGAATATCCTTGATATTTGAGCTTCATCTAGTATCTTTTCATGGAAATATTCTTCTGAGCATTCTTGAATTTTACTCTACAAAGCAGTATTATGTTGACAGTTTGGACGTTAATAGTTCCTAGATAAATTAATTCTTGAACTTGTTTGATTGAATTCTTATATTATTGTCATCATCCTCATGTTTATATTATGTTGAAAGTCTGTACAACACTGTTTTGTTATATGTACCCAAATCACACCCAAAACACTTTTTTTAAAAAAACTTTCAATTGCAAAAATTATTATACATTTTTTATTAGTTGTGTTTTTTTAATAAAAAAAATAAAATAAAAAATTGCAAGGTGAGCTCGGGGTGAGCTCAATAAGGGTGAGCCTAAGAAATGGACTGTATATATATATATATAATACACACATATATAAGAAATAAACAAAACTGAGATAACTTTCTCCGACTGTTTTTAAAAAAATGGGTAAGTGTGGGTCCAAATAATAAGCAAAATTTATAACAATTACTGTAACAATAATTGAACAAAACTGAGTGACTTCTCACGTAAACATCAATAATCAATACTGGTGTGCATTTGTAACTACTCATTATTATCAGTACTTTTAACACCGGGTGTTTCAACAAGATTAACAGTAAAGCTTCCGCCGTTATTTTCAAAAAGTATTTTTGTCGTTTTCTCAATCCAAACAATAATTCCGTTAATGGGTCCATCAATGATTGTGCTTGTTTGCGAAATTCTCGTTAAAACGAATATTCCCTGAACCAATCAAATATTATATAACAACTTGCGTACTTTGCAAAATTTCTAAATATTACACACAATTATAACATTATATCAAATTTACTCCATAATATTCAAAATGATATTTTTAGAAAATTCATCTTTATTTATAAAAGTTGGGGTCTTACAAATTATCTTTGATTATAATATATATTTCGAAAATAAAAAGATTACAATCTATTTATACTATTTTCTTTTTAAAATAGAATATTAATACCCACTTTCTAAAAATTTTATTAAAATTATCTAAAAAATATTTTAATTATGAAATTAATAGGGTAATTTAATTAATTATGGTAGGAGACTCATAAGATTGACCAACATAGTAAGCTTAAATTTTGAAATATGAAATTTCTGAAATCATGATAAAATTATATATATGGATGTTTTTATGCAAGTGCTTCATAATCATGCTAACATACACAACGAACTAAAAGAAATGCTCTAAACTCTCTCACACTTAAATTATGAACTGCTTATGAAATAATAAAGACTTAAACACTTAGAATGCTTTGATGATTTGAATGAATTGAATAGATGGCCCTCCTATCTATTAATAGAAGAAATTAGTGACCCTTCATAAGTGACATAACCCCTTGAAAAAGTATTATTTAATCAAAACAATGTAGTTTTAAGGCTTAACAAAAAAAATCAAGTCCATTTAAACCACTAAACGGCGTAGCTTTAGGGTTCCGTTCATGCAGTTAGCATTTCTCAAAACGACACTGTAACGACCCCAAAATAGGTCCATTCTATCCAACACATTCTAAGTGGATGAGCACATCCCTGTCTTATGATGATACGAGGTTGTATGTCATTAGACATCTTGTATGATAGTGGCAAAACACCCTTCCAACGTTGGGTTCGCTTCACCCTAGTTAATTCAACAAATATAACTACTAAATGATGACCACCGATTCTATTCCCCTCGTTATTCCCCGGCCGACCCAAATTTTACACTCATTACACGAAAGGAATTGTGAAGCAAAAGGGTAAACACAACTAGCTCAGTAAAGAATATCATGACTAAAAATAATTAAATTTTCAATAGCCTTCATCAATAATAAATCAGAGATTTAGAACATATGGTAGATGATAAAATTTTCCAACTATAGTTGCAGCGGAACGAGCAATCCATTAAAAGAGTCAAATAGACCATAAAGTCTATTATCTTCTCCATGTTAAAAGTTCACCAACAATATTTTATCCATGTAACATCAATCAACAATTCCTGTCCACAATCACATGTATAACTCATAATCGTAATTGTTGTTCTAAATTCCTTTTCTCATCCAGACAAAGATAATTTTCATCACCGAAACATCAAAGATCATGGTTATACCAAATCACATTCATGTTCATAATCATACTAATAAATTCATCTTTGCACTACGGCCAAAGATATTCATCAATAAGTCATCTTTGTCATTTATGGGCCAAAGATATTCATATCTCAAAGAAATATATAATCATTTCGTAATTTATATAAACAATAATTATAACCATGTTGATCAATTCACCTTCAGACTTAAGCTAAAGACATTCAATTATAAATTCAATGGTCAGCGATCATACCAAACCACAATTCAATTTTTCACTTCTTGGCCAAAGAGAACCCTAGTCATGATCATACCAATAATCTACCCATCTTTACACTCCGGTGAAAGAGAATTTCAACATCGGGGTTATAAAATGTTATATATGATAATAAAATCAATATAATCAATATATAGTTTTAATCTCCAAAGTAATATTCATAAGTCAACTATAATTTGGTTAGAAAAAAGAAACCAATTTTTTTAGTGAATAGTACCAAGTGAATAAGAATCGTGAATAAGAACTCATGAATAGTAACTCATGAATAGTAACCGTCGTGAATAGTAACTCGTGAATAGTAAATCGTGAATAGTAACTCATGAATAGTAGCTCGTGAATAGTAACCCCGACATGAAAAAATTCCAAATTTGATAAAAAGTTTCAACCAATATTTTGGCATAATGATATTGAAGAAATAATATCATTTTCGAATAAAATAACATCCCTTACTATCCTCGCTTCAAAAAAGAAAAAGATTTCCGACCTGGAATAATTTGAACGAACTTGCACCAGATATAGCAACACTCAAGATATCAAAATACTCACTAGAATACACTCGATAATATAGAGAGAGAAATAGAGAAAACTTGGTTTAGTTTGATTTTCAATCCTAACCCAAGACCTATTTATAGAAATCGCTTAGAAACAAAAGCGTAAAATTTAATAAAATATTATTATATTTACATAAATTTCCTCACGACACCAAGAATCTGAATTCAAGATGCATTCAACACCATTGGGGCCCACCAACAATATAAAAACATTTTTCTTAATAAAATTATTAAAACTTCAAAATCAATTATTCGGAACTTCAATAATTCATAATAAATAGCCCTTTTATCGGAAAATTCAAATCTCTATAAACTTTTATAGGAAATTCAATTCTCTACAACTTTGCGAGAAGAAAATTTTTCCAAATTCCAAACAAAATTGAAAAGAAATCCACATCAGAAGCGATTTACATTTATAATCAAATTTCAATCAAGAATGGGTCCACCAACATGTTTAACATGTTTTAAACAACTTTTGCAATAAAAATACTCTTCCTCCTCATATACTAATATATCACACATTCATTGTAAAATATCATTATTATTATATTATAATAATATAATAAAATGTTATTTTATCAGAAAAGATAAAATATCGATTTTCAACAATTGTCACTTTAAAAATTTTCTCCATCTATATCCATATAAAATGAATATTTTCCTTATCATATAAATCAATAATTAATTATTCATAAATAATATTACAGAATCACAATATTGACAACCAGGCAGTTCCCAAGAAAGAAGGGGCTTTCCAATAAGAATTTCTCTTTATTGGCGCGCAATTAGGTGATCAAACCTCTCCTTAGACAGAACTTTCTAGACATTGCCAATATTGCTATCTAATAATATTATTCAAATAATATGAATTATTGATTTGATAATGGAAAATATTCATGCAAATGACAATTATTAAAACAACAATAATACAAAATATCAACGCAAAGAATTATTGAATCAAAAATAAAATATTGAGCAAAGAATTACCGTAATAATTATTGAGTAGTGCCTTCTTACGTAAGAATCAATAATTGGTGCAATACTGGTGTCTTCTTTGCAACAACGCCAGACATATTCGTATTTTAACCACCGAGTATTCCAACAAGATTAATGGTAACAACTACGCTGTTATTTAAAAACTCCCTTTTGTCGTTTTTTCATCATCCGATAGTTATTACATTATGGGCCCCTACAAATGGTCGCTACCGATCGCATTTAAATACGAATATTGCTGTAAAGAATATTTTATAACCACTTGCATATTTTTAAAAAAAATTCATATATCACCCTTAATTTTAAACTTTTATCAATTTAACCATTTACTGAATAGTAATTATAAGAAAAATTGAATACTTTTATTTTATAAAATTTGGGGTCTTACAGACACAGTATTGATAATAAAATTAATTTAAATAAATTTTGTCCAAAAAATTATATACAAGGACTCTGACCCACGAACCTCAAGCTAGGTCGGTCGTCAGTGGTGGCGTACATGTGGTTTCAAACTAAACTTTGGCTCGATCATCACCCTTCCACAAAAGTGGGGTGCCCATTGGGACCTAAAACCAATAGCAACTTTAATGGATATAAACTCATTTAATATTTAGTTTTTAACCGATGGGGTACTTCACTTCTCACAAATATTTATTATTATTTTTAATTTTCAAGGGTGATATTTGGGAGTTAATTTGTAAGACCCCAGCTTTTTAATAAAGATGAATTTTTCTATAAATATTATTTTTGAATATTATGGAATAAATTTGATATAATGTTATAGTTGTGGGTAATATTTATAAATTTTGCAAAGTATGCAAGTTGTTATAAAATATTCGTTTGGTCTGGGAATATTCTTTTTGTTAGGAATATTAGATAAATGCTCAATCATTGGTGGACCCATAATGTAATTATTGTCGGATTGAGAAAACGACAAAAATATTTTATAAAAATAACTGGCGGAGGTGTTACCGTTAAAATTGAACTACCCTAATGGTAAAAGTATAAGAATGTCTGCAGAAGTTGCATAAGAAGACACTCAGATTGATTATTGATGCTTACGTGAAGAAGTCACTCAAATTTATGCTCAATTATCTACAAGAATTGCCGTGATCATATCTCTTATATTATTGATTCAATTATTATCACAAGATCATCCGTCGTATAATTATAAATGATTAATAATTGTTGAAAGATTAAATATGTGTTGATGAAAAAAAAATGATTTGTGGTAAGTTTGATTATTTTATGGGGGCTCATATGTCATCATCTAAGAGTCTCTTCGTCAATAGTATTTACCTTCGTCGATAGTAATTACCTTCGTCAATAGTAATTACCCTTGTGAATAGTATTTACCTTCGTCTAATAAGTAATTACCTTCGTCAATAAGTAATTACCCTTGTGAATAGTATTTACCTTCGTCAATAGTATTTACCTTCGTTAATAGTAATTACCTTTACCGGACGTCGAACCACTTGTCGTTTCACATTACAAAAGCGCCGAACCACTTGTCGTTTCACATTACAAAGGCCAAAAACCAAACCGTAATTGCCACTCACTTTTCACTTTTTTCTAAGCGGCGAGTGCTTTAGAAATCTTCTATAAATAGAGGCTAGGGCTTCATTATTTTCACGAATTCATTCAAGCTATAGAGAGAGAAAGTATAGAGAGAATAAGAGAAAGAAGAAGAGTATTCATTATTACATCTGCTGAAGATTCAATCTCCTACCAAATGTAAAGGGTGTTATTCTTTCCTATTCATGAAGAGAACTGTTGTTATTCCATTGCTTATTATTTACATTGGAATAACTCGTATAACGTGGTTTACCCTATACTTGGTGACATTCTTCTATTATTCTCATTGGAACATCCTGTCTCGTGTGTTTACACCAGGACTCGGTTCCGCTTCTTTATTATTCTCGTTGGAACATCACATGCGTGTGTTTTACAGGACTGGTTCCGCTCTTTATTATTCTGTTGGAACATCCTCGTCATCGTGTGTTTTACACCGGACTGGTTAAAATCTTTTTATTATTCTGTTGGAATATCCTATCTCATGTGTTTTACAGGATCTGGTTCCATCTTTATTATTCTGTTGGAACATCCCGCTTGGTGTGAATTTCACGACTCGGTTCCGTTATTTATTATTCCGTTGGAATAACCCGTCTGCGCGGATCTATCGCATTTACGGTGATTTCTTTTGTTATTCCATTCTTTATTATACCCGGTTGGTTAAAACTTTGACTTCTATACTCCATGAAATTAGTAGAATATCCTTGATATTTGCGTTTCATCCAAAGATCTTTCATGGAAATATTCTTCCGATCATTCTTGAATTTTACTCTACAAAACAAGATCATGTTGACAATTTGGACGTTAATAATTCTGGATAAAATAATTCTTGAACTTGTTTTATCAATTCTTATATCATTGTCATCATCCTCATGTTTATATTTTTTGAAAGTCATCTCGTGGCTCAGTGGGCATAGGGGATGGACTTGGTATGATTATGACAGAGATTATTTATTTGTAATCAATTGACCGTAATGTTACAAATGATGTGATAAAAAAATCCTCAAATGGTCAGTAGTGCATTGATGGACACGATTGTTGGCATGATCACTTGACTATTAATGAATACACAAATATTCTCGCCCGTAGTGCATGAATAATTGTGGTCGTGATACTAAAGAATATCCTCGCCGTAAAAGTGGGGGTGATTCGATGATGTGAAATATTTATTAAAGCCGAGTCTCAATTTATAAACAAATGATGAAAACCTTTTAAAACCTAAAAGATATAGTAGACTTTATTTTCTACTTGACTCTTTTAATGGATCAGATATTCGCCGCAGATTAAACCGGTTGTCTATTGTATTTTATCGGTTTAACATTATCAAGACTATTGATAATTTATTTCGCATTATCTTAGTCATAATATTTCTTCATTGGGCTAGTTGAGCTCACCCTTTCTTTCACCGTTCTCTCGTGAAATGATAATATAAATTTGGGACGAGTCTGGGAAACAGTGATGGTTTCAAGATAAGATTAGTAGTCCTCACTATTCGTAAAATAGTGTGATAATAATCTGTAAAGAGGACTTTTATTTGAGTTTGTATAATATCTAGTAGGCGATATTTGTATTTAAACTCACGCTTTATGTCGATTGTATACCTACGCTTATGTTAATAAGTTGTTTTTAAATTGCACTATGTAAGTGTATGTAACCCAAGATGGGTGATGTATACCTAATTTTGGGGGCGTCGCATGGGTTGGTATCAAAGCTTAGGGATATGATCCCTGGCTAAGATGTGAGAATAGTACTAGGAGGGAGAGACAGAATACCTTCGTTAGTATGACCTACCTAAGTTTATGTGATATTTTATTGGTTGGTCGGAAGATAGGGATAATTTGTTACATGTCAATTAACCTTTTGTTTTGTGGCGATGTCTGAAAATGACATCCGAGAATGTTGAGAATAAGAATGGAGCGCAGCGATTGTTGATTCACCACATATCAATAATCGTGATAATGTGCAATAAATGAAGGCGATAATCCTCACGCAAACAACAACACCGACCAAATGACGAATGATCAAATGTTCAGAGGCTTTATGCAATTTATGCAACAAAGAAAGTAGAAATAACTTCGTCCAAAACGTAGGTGGAAACACGGAAAACTCTCGCAAGCCACCGCTAAATAATTTAAGGAGCTGGGACCACCGGAGTTTAAGGGAGAGCAAAACCACTTCTCGCTAAGCATGGATAAAAGATTACCAAGATATTTGATGTCTTGGGATGCTCCAAGGAGCAAAGGTTCCCTTTCGCGCTTCGTATTAGGCTTGGAGAGGCGGATTCTTTGGTGGGAATCCAGAAACGTACTCAACCAAATATCATCAAGATATCTTGGGAGAAGTTCCGAGAGTCGCATTCAACGACAAATACTTTTCCGAAAGTATTCGCCCACGTGAAGGAGGTGGAGTTTATCAAGTTGGAACAAAACAATATGACCGAGTGTGTCGCAATAAGAGGCAAAATTTCATGAGTTATCACGGTTTGCGTCCCACTTGGTGGATAATGAAGAGAGAATGGCGTGAATGTTTTTAAGAGGTTTGAAGCCGGAGATACGTCAACATCTTATTTCTCATAAAACCGTGTTTGTATTCAGATGTTGTAAATAGGCTCGATTAGTGGGAGCGATAATGAGTCCACGAACTAAAAAAGAGAGCGGCCAAGAAAATTATAATACCAAATAAAATAGTCATCGGCGGTGACAACAAGCGTGAGAGGAATCAACGGGCGGATATGGTAACCACTTGGTGGTAATCGGCCAAAATAATAAGAATGGACATTTCAAGAAAAGGAGATTCAACAATGATGGAAAGACGTCAAGACCAAAGACCCATTGTTAAGGAAGGAGAAAGACCACCTATCATATGCTTCAAATGCGGAGAGAGGACACATCACCAAACCGCGCGTCATGCATTTAGTCAAAGCATGTTATAATTGTGGAAGAGAAGGTCACTTAGCTCGATTTTGTCGCCATCAAGACAAATTCAACTAGGATGGAGGCACCAAAGGCCATCCCAGAAAATTCAAAACCCAGAAGTGCAAGAGGAGAGCATTTGTTGTGACCTCCCAAAGAGCAAGGAACCGAATGAGGTCATCACGGGTAAGCTTATCATAAACTCTAATGAAGTCTATACTTTATTTGATAACGGTTCTACCCATTCTTTTATTTCTCCTACTTGCGCTCATCGATTAAATTTGACTCAGGAGAAATTAGACTTTGACTTATCTATGGAAACTCCGTTGGGAGAAACCTTCATTACATCCAATCGCTTATAAGTCTTGTTTGGTTCAAATCGGCACCCTCACATTACCGTCGATCTTATTTCATTAAAAATACTTGCATTTGACGTGATTCTGGGATTGATTGGTTAACTACTTATCATGCAAAAATTGATTGTTTTCGTAAGGTTGTTAGCTTTCATATTCCTAATCAACCTATTATGCGAATTCAAACGACCAAACCATTAAAATCAATCACGGTCATCTCAAGCCATAAAGCTATTCGCTTATTGAAAAACGGATGTCAAGCTTTCTTAGCTCATGTCACGATTTAAATAAAAAATACGCCGCTTTAAACGATATTCCTATTGTTAATAAATTTCCGACGATTCTCAAGAACTTCTGGCCTACCCCGAGCGTGAAATTGAATTTTGTATCGACCTTGAACCCAGACAAAACCTATTTCCAAAGCCCCATATCGAATGGCTCTATGAACTTCGTGGAGTTAAAGACCCAACCGCAGGAATTGTTAGACATGGCTTTATTCGTCCCTAAGTACTTCTCCTTGGGGGTGCTCTGCTCTATTCGTGAAGAAGAAAGATGGGAGTATGCGACTTTGTATTGATTATCTGGAGTTGAATCACGTCACCATCAAAAATAGGTATCCATTGCCACGTATTGATGACATATTTTGACCAACATAAGGAGCCAAATTCTTTTCAAAGATCGATCTTCGTTAGGATATCACCAATTGAAGATTAGAACCACCGACATTCCAAAGACGCTTTCGTAACTCCTAAGACGGGCATTATGAATTCTAGTCATGTCCTTTGGATTGACTAATGCCCCGCCGCCTTCATGGATATGATGAACCGAGTATTCAAGGAATATTTAGATCACTTTGTGGTCGTCTTTATTGATGACATCCTTATTTATTCCAAAAGCCGTGAAGATCATGAGCAACACTTGAGGTCGACACTCCAAAAGCTTCGTGAATATAAGCTTTATGCCAAATTGAAGAAACGCGAAGTTCTGGATTGAAGAAGTAGCATTCCTTGGCACGTGGTATCAAGTCATGGAATATCTGTTGACCCAAAGAAAGATCAAGTTATTCAAAGTCGGGAACAACCTAAATCAATGGACCGACAGACGTAGCTTTCTTTTAATTGGTTATTATCGGAGATTCGTGGAAGGATTTTCTCGAATCGCTATTCCATCGACTTCGGTGACTCGGAAAGATATAAAGTTCGGTTGGAGCGAAGAATGTGAGAAGAGTTTTCAAGAACTCGAGAGAGACTTATTTCAAAGACTGCTCGACAATACCATCCGCTCGGAGGATTTGTCATCTACAAAGTGATGCTTGAGCAAAAGGGTTGGGATGTGTTCTCATGCAACATGGAAAAGTAATAGCTTTATGCCTCGCGACATTAACTCAAAGAATATGAGAGGAATTATCCTACTCATGATCTAGAGTTGGCAAATTGTCTTTTCAGACTTAAAATTTGGAGGCATTACTTGTATGGGGAGAAAGTGGAGATCTTTACGGATCATAAAAGCCTCAAATATTTCTTCACTCAAAAGGAACTCAACATGCGACAACGACGTTGGCTTGAACTGCTGAAAGATTATGATCATACCATCCAATACCATCCTCGAAAAGCGAACGTGGTAGGCGACGCATTGAGTAGAAAATCATACGCAAAGACGAAGTGCGATATTGTCAATAAAAGGCCCATTTTGTGTGACTTGCAAAGGATGGAGATAGAATTAAAGAATCCGTGGACGCATGTGATGATAAGCGAGTATACTGAGTAGAACCGACTTTAATTGATAAAGTTAAAGTTCGCTCAAGCTTCTGAGACTGGAGGTGGCGCGTAAGAGGAAGAAAGTGCAAGAAGGTGCTATGCAGGAAGCAAGAATCGATGAAGAAGGAATACTTGAGTCAACTCCGGACTTTGTGTTCTAACATTACGATTTAAAGTATAATATCATGATGGAGGCACACAACACACCATTTGCAATCCATCTGGGGAGTACCAAAATGTATCATGATATTCGGCATACATTTTTGGTGGAGCATATGAAGAGAGAGATAGTATTTATTTATCTCAAGGTGTCTAACTTGTCAACGAAGTTAAAGCGAGCATCAAGTACCAAAAGGTCCATTCAGAACCACTTGAAATTCCGAATGGAAGTGGGAGCACATTACCATGGATTTCAAGCACGGTCTTCCTAAGGTTTCTCAAGGCATTGATGCGATTTGGGTCATTGTTGATAGGTTGACCAAGTCCGCTCATTTCTTCACCGATACTAGAAACTTATACACTTGAACGCCTTGCTCAGTATGTACATAAACGAGATTGTAAGATCGCATGGTATCTTCGCAGTATCCATAGTTTTCGATCGAGACCCAAGATTCACTTCACGATTTTGGGTTAGTTTGAAAAAAGCTACGGGCACAGATTTCACGATTTAGTTTTCAAGATATCATCCTCGCATCGGACGGACAATCGGAGAGGACTATTCAAACTCTTGAAGATCTATTAAGACTACGTGTCCTTGATTTCAAGGGAGTTGGGACAAGTTCTTACCATTGGTGGAGTTTTCCTACAACAACAGTTATCGCAAGTATTGGCATGGCTCCATTCAAGCGTTGTGTGGAAGAAAGTGTCGTTTCCAAGATATCTTTGGGATGAGGTGGGTGAAGCAACGTTGTTGGGACCGGAGTTGGTACGTATGACTACGGAAAAGATTCAAACGATCCGACAACGATAAAAACCTCACAAAATCGATTAAAAGAGTTATCTTTGATCTTCATCGAAAGGACGTGGAATTCGATATAGGAGATCATGTGTTGTTAAGAGTCGCTTCCATGGAAAGGAGTTACAAGATTTGGAAAGAGAGGAAAACTTAACCCTCGATTCATCGGTCCATTTTAATCCTCGATCGAGTAGTAGGGCGTGGCCTATAGACTCGCTTTTACCGCCAAATATGTCTCGTGTTCATAACGTTTTTCACATATCTATGTTACGTAAATATGTGAAAGACCCGAACCATATTATCGAAAGTTTAACCCGGACGAAATAGCGGAAGATTTGGACGTATGAAGAGGTTCTGTTCAAATTTTGGATAAGAAGGAACATATTCTACGCTCCAAGGTTATACCTCAAGTCAAAGTTTTGTGGAGGAACCACGATGTCGAGGAAATGACTTGGGAGTTAGAATCGAAATGAAATCAAGGTATCCTTACCTCTTCGACATACAGTGTATCGCACCCTAATTTCGAGGGCGAAATTTCATAAGAAGGGAGGTTGTAAGACCCCAAACTTTTTAATAAAGATGAATTTTTCTATAAATATTATTTTTGAATATTATGGAATAAATTTGATATAATGTTATAGTTGTGGGTAATATTTATAAATTTTGCAAAGTATGCAAGTTGTTATAAAATATTCGTTTGGTGGGGAATATTCTTTTTTGTTAGGGAATATTCGACAAATGCTCAATCATTGGTGGACCCCTAAATGTAATTATTGTCGGATCGAGAAAACGACAAAAATATTTTATAAAAATAACTACGAGGTGTTACCGTTAAAAGCTGTTGAACTACCCGGTGGTAAAAGTACAAGAATGTCTGGCAGAGTAAGATAAGAAGACACTTGCAGATTGATTATTGATGCTTACGTAAGAAGTCACTCAACTATGCTCAATTATTGCTACTGAGAATCACGATCATATCTCTTATATTATTGATTCAATTATTGTCACAAGATCATAATCAGATAATTATAAATGATTAATAATTGTTGAAAGATTAAATATGTGTTGATGAAAAAAAAAAATGATTTGTGGTAAGTTTGATTATTTTATGGGGGCTCATATGTCATCATCTAAGAGTCTCTTCGTCAATAGTATTTACCTTCGTCAATAGTAATTACCTTAAATCAATAGTAATTACCCTTGTGAATAGTATTTACCTTCGTCGATAGTAATTACCTTCCGTCAATAGTAATTACCCTTGTGAATAGTATTTACCTTCGCAATAGTATTTACCTTCGTTAATAGTAATTACCTTTACCAGACGTCGAACCACTTGTCGTTTCACATTACAAAAGGCCGAACCACTTGTCGTTTCACATTACAAAGCGTCAAACCAATTAAGCCACTTGCCTTTTCACACTAAGAGTCTTAAGCTAGAAATCTTCTATAAATAGAGGCCTAGGGCTTCATTATTTTTCACTTAATTCATTCAAGCTTATATAGAGAGAAAGTATAGAGAGAGAAAAGAGAAAGAAGAAGAGTATTTTGTTGTTACTATTTCGCTGCAGATTCAATCTCCTACCAAATGTAAGGGGTGTTATTCTTTCCTATTCATGAGAGAGAACTGTTGTTATTCCATCGCTTATTATTACATTGGAATAACTCAGATAACGTGGTTTACCCTATACTTGGTGACATTCTTCTATTATTACATTGGAACATCCATGCTCATGTGTGTTTTTACACAGGACCTGGTTCCGTCTTTATTATTCTGTTGGAACATCACGCTCTGTGTGTTTTACGCCGGACCTGGTTCCGTCTTTATTATTCTGTTGGAACATCCTCGCATGCGTGTGTTTTACAGGACTGGTTCCGCTTTATTATTACGTTGGAATATCCTATCCGTGTTTTACACCGGATCCGGTTCCATCTTTATTATTACTGTTGGAACATCCCGCTTCGGTGTGAATTTCACGACCGGTTCCGTTATTTATTATTACTCGTTGGAATAACTCGTATGCATGCGATTTCATCGCATGCACGGTGATTTCTTTTGTTATTCCATTCTTTATTATACCCGGTTGGTTAAAACTTTGACTTCTATACTCCATGAAATTAGTAGAATATCCTTGATATTTGCGTTTCATCCAAAGATCTTTCATGGAAATATTCTTACGATCATTCTTGAATTTTACTCTACAAAACGAAGATCATGTTGACAATTTGGACGTTAATAATTCCTGGATAAAATAATTCTTGAACTTGTTTTATTGAATTCTTATATCATTGTCATCATCCTCATGTTTATATTTTTTTGAAAGTCATACGTGGCACGTAGTGCATAGATGGACTTGGTATGATTATGACCAGAGATTATTGATTGTAATCATGGACCGTAATGTTACAAATGATGTGATAAAAAAAATCCTCGATTGGTAGTAGTGCATTGATGGGCCGATTGTTGGCATGATCATGACCATTAATGAATACACAAATATTCTCGGCCCGTAAGTGCATGAATAATTGTGGTCGCGATACTAAAGAATATCCTTGGCCGTAGTAGTGCGGGGTGATTCGATGATGTGAAATATTTATTAAAGTCGAGTCTCATTATATAAATGATGATGAAAACCTTTTAAAACCTAAAAGATAGTAGACTTTATTTTCTACTTGACTCTTTTAATGGATCGATATTCTACCGCATTAAACCGGTTGTCATTGTATTTTATCGGTTTAACATTATGAAGACTATTGATAATTTATTACGCATTATCTTAGTCATAATATTTTTCATTGGGCTAGTTGAGCTCACCCTTTCTTTCACTTTTCTCTTGTGAAATGATAATATAAATTGGGGACGAGCCTGGGAAAGCGAGTGATGGTTCAAGATAAGATTAGTAGTCCTCACTATTACGTAAAATAGTGTGATAATAACTGTAAAGAGGACTTTTATTTGAGTTTGTATAATATCTAGTAGAGCGATATTTGTATTTAAACTCACGGTTTATGTCGTATTGTATACACACGAGTTATGTTAATAAGTTGTTTTTAAATTCTGTACCATGTAAGTGTCGACCCAAGATGGGTGATGTATACCTAATTTTGGGGGCGTCACATAATTTCTCATTCATTATTCTATGAATTTAAGTTTTCAAATACTTAATTTAATCTTCTCATGGAGTAGAACACATTGATATGTAAAATCATTTCAAATAATTAATGATATCCACTTCAATTTAGGCTCAAATTCTAACAACTTCTACTTTGTATGACATTGGAAACACCGCTTTCTTCTTTCGATTTTGTGACGAGTTTTGCAATTTGTGTGCCGGGTTATAGATAAAAGTCCTTCTACGGGGACATTCTTATACCGACGGGTTTAGTGTCTGGTTCAATTTTTTATTTTTTTTTGCTTCGACTCCCAAAAAATGTATAGTATTTATTTTAATTAAATTTTTTACAGAATTCAGTGATTTAGGTGTAATTTGGAAATGTAACAACCCCAAAATAGGTCCATTCCATCCAACCTATTCTGAGTCGTTAAATACATGGTACAGAAATAACTACAACTTTATTACAACAATTGTCGTGCAAAATACAACAACACATATGCTGTGAGTTTGGATACCAATATATACCAAATGTAACTCTGGACACCAACTTGGATAACACGTCACCATGACACCTTACATAAAGGTACAGTCAAAAACTGTTTTAGAAATTAGAATCTTTGGGAAGTGCTCAAGGAAACCTTCATACATGGGAGGCCATGCTTTTAGGTTATGGTAGATATCATATGGCCACAGAATTATCCTTGGTTAACCCAATAAACCCCAAAGAAAAATGAGAAGATTACTATCATATTCTTCCCAATGGTGAGTCTTCTCTTGACATATCATTATCTCCACTGTCTCTAATTGGGTATTATACTCCAAACAAACACCAAGATTATATAGGTAGTGCTTGTAAATATACTCAAAGAAGTGGATGAGCACAACCATGTCTTATGATAACACGAGGTTGTATGTCATTAGACATCTTGTATGATAGTGACAAAACACCATTCCAAGTTAAATTCACCTCACCTCAACATCTATAGACCACCACTCTATTCCCTCGCTTATCCCCCCACATTGACCCAAATACTACACTTTTTTATTACCGAAAGGAATTGTGAAACAAAAGGGTGAGCACAACTAGCTCAATAAAGAATATTATGACTAAAGATAAATAAATTATCAATAGTCTTCATCAAGAATAAATCGTAGATTTAGAACATATGGTAGATGATAAAACTTTTCAACCATAGTGCGGCGGAATGAGCAATCCATTAGAAGAGTCAAATAGACTATAAAGTCTATTGTCTTCTCCATGTTAAAAATCCACCAACAATGTTTTATCCTCGTAACATCAATCAACAATTCTCGCCCACAATCACGTGTATAACTCATAATCGTAATTGTAGTTCTAAATTCCTTTCTCATCCAAGACAAAGATAATTTTCATCACTTGTCTTTACGAAACATCAAAGATCATGATTATACCAAATCACGGTTCTGCTCATAATCATACTAATAAATTCATCTTGCACCACGCGCCAAAGATATTCATCAACAGATTCATCTTTACACTACAAAGCTAAAGATATTCAACAACGGGTCATCTTTGCATTACAAGCCAAAGATATTCATCAATAATTCATCTTTGCACTACAAAGCTAAAGATATTCAACAACAGGTCATCTTTTGCACACGAGCAAAAGATATTCATCAATAATTCATCTTTGCACTCTGTGCTAAGATATTCATCAACAAGTCATCTTTTGCACTACGAAGCAAAAGATATTCATCAATAATTCATCTTTGCACTCTTGGCTAAAGATATTCAACAACAGTCATCTTTGCATTACGAGCAAAAGATATTCATCAATAATTCATCTTTTGCACTACTGCAAGCTAAGATATTCATCAACAAGTCATCTTTGCACTACTGAAAAAAGATATTCATCAATAATTCATCTTTGACTCATCAAGCTTGGTTAAAGATATTCATCATTGGTCGTGTTCATTTAAACACTGTTCATCTTTTTGACTACGTGCCAAAGATATTCTTCGTAAATCATTCATCTTTGCATTGGTTTTATCCACGTCCAAAAATACCTCAAAAATAATCATAGTGGTGTAAAATTCAAGAATGATCAAAACATGGATACAATCAAAGCTAGTATCCGAATAGATATTTTAGATTTAAAAGAAAATTTTCATTTTTCTATTGAATAGTGCCGTATTCGTGAATAGTGTCAGATATCGTGAATAAGGCCGATACGTGAATAGTAACTCAGACACACCAAAAGATAGAAATTCCACAAAAAAAAAACATTTTCACGCTTCATGAATAGTACTCGTGAATAAGAACTCGTGAATAGTAACTCATGAATAGTAACTCGTGAATAAGAACTCATGAATAGTAACCCGACATGAAAAAGTTCCAAATTTGATAAAACTTTAGATCAACATTTCAAAGATAATGATATTGAAGAAATAATATCATTACAAAAAAAAATAATATCCCTTACTATCCCTTACCTCAAAAGAAAAGAAGACTTACGACAGGATATCGGATATGACATCAAGGAAACTTGCAGACCGATGAATATCAACTCACCAAGTATCTAAATACTCACAAATTACACTCAATAATCTAGAGAGAAAGAGAGAAAACTTTGTTTACGGTGTGATTTTCAATTTAACTTAGCCCTCTATTTATAGGAAAATGTTAAGAAGAAAGCGAGACTTAAACCAAGAACGATGATGGCTTTACACCGCTACTATTCCCACCCACCACATTTGAAATAAAATTCAGCACATTTCTTCACCAACCACAAGTGGGGCCCACTCAATTCTAGAATTTTCCACCAAAATCAATTATAAACCTAATTTCCGAATCAACACCTCTTAAAATTCATAACAAATCATTCGTTCATTTTTAACGGTTCAAAATTTGTGGACATATACTCAACTTATGTATGTATAACATATCCAAAATTACAACGATCCAACGGTCGGATCAAAATTTATAACTCACATAATATAGTGAAGAACACTCGATTTTTCGGACTATTAGTCCTTCGGACGATTTCATTCAAAATTTCACCACGAAATATCTACAAAGAATTTTGGGTGATTCAAATTTCATGATTAGCTTACTTCTAGGGTTTTCTTTTGATATATGGCTCATCTCTTAACTCATTATACACAAAGAGTTATGGATTTTACAAAATCAAGTAATAAACTAATTTTTTACGAAAATCCCATATTTTGTTCTCCATTTCGACAAATACTGATAAAATACCTCATCATTAATTCCTTCACTTATAACCACATAAATAAATCCATCATTTATATCCACATCAAATAAATATTTTCTTATCATATGAATCAATAATTAATTATTCACAAATAATATTACAGAATCACATTTATGACAACCAGGCCGCTCCTCAGAAAGAGGGGCTTTCAGATAAGGATTTCTCCTTACTGGCGCGCAATTAGGTGACCAAACCTCTCCTTGACAGAACTTTCTAGACATTGCCAATAATGTTATCTAATAATATTATTCAAATAATATGAATTATTGATCCGATAATGGAGATAATGCAAAGTGACAATTATTGAACAACAATAATATAAAATATCAACGCAAGCAATTATTGAATCAATAAAATAAAATATTGAACAAGAACTACCGTGAAAATTATTGAGTAGTGCCTTCACGTAAGGATCAATAATTCAACAATATTAATGCAATCTGCAGTGCTTTGTGCAACCAACGCCAGACATCGTATTTTAACCACCGGGTATTCCAACAGTCTTAATCTGTGAATAACTACGCCGTTATTTTTAACCAACTTATATTTGTCGTTTTTCTTCATCCAATCGCTTTTTACATTATGGGCCCACACATGTCTCACGCCTGGTCGCATTGAATATTCCCCAATGAAAGAATATTCCATGACCAAAACGAATATTCCCAAACAATAATGAATACTTTATACCCCTCGCTTATTTTTGAAATTTTTTTCATATATCACCCTTAACTTTAACTTTTATCAATTTAACCAATTCTTGAATAGAAAAAATTGAATACTTTTATTTCATAAAATTCGGTCTTCTTACAATCTCCCCTTATGAAATTTCGTCCCCGAAATTTACGTACTTGGTATTTCAAAGAGTTGAGAATACCTTGTTTTCATTTCAGATTCTATCTCCCCTGTCATCATGATTTCTCCATTGCTCATCTCCTGTATTTCAGATATCATTCTAGAATACAGCTTCAAAACAAAGGTTAATTGAGCAAATTAACATATCACATAATATCTCGATATTATGACTGACCAACAAATAAGCTTAGGTAGGACACACTAGCGAAGGATTTACTCATCTCTCCCCTCCTAGTTCTAATCCCGATCTCCGCCAGAGATCATATCCCTAAGCTCGGTACCCAAATGTAACAACCCCAAATTGGTTCAATTCCATCCAACCTATTCTGAGTCGTTAAATACATGGTACAGAAATAACTACAACTTTATTACAACAATTGTCGTGCAAAATACAACAACACATATGCTGTGAGTTTGGATACCAATATATACCAAATGTAACTCTGGACACCAACTTGGATAACACGTCACCATGACACTTATATAAAGGTACAAATCAAAACCGCTTTTAGAAATTAGAATCTTTGGGAAGTGCTCAAGGAAACCTTCATACATGGGAGGCCATGCTTTTAGGTTATGGTAGATATCATATGGCCACGTAATTATCCTTGGTTAACCCAATAAACCCCAAAGAAAAATGAGAAGATTACTATCATATTCTTCCCGATGGTGAGTCTTCTCGACATATCATTATCTCCATTTGTCTCTAATTGGGTATTATACTCCAAACAAACACCAAGATTATATAGGTAGTGCTTGTAAATATACTCAAAGAAGTGGATGAGCACAACCCGTATCTTATGATAACACGAGGTTGTATGTCATTCAGACATCTCTTGTATGATAGTGACAAAACACCATTCCAAGTTAAATTCACCTCACCCTCAACATCTATAGACCACCACTCTATTCCTCGCTATCCCCGCTCGACCCAAATTTACACTTTTATTATTACGAAAGGAATTGTGAAACAAAAGGGTGAGTACAACTAGCTCATAAAGAATATTATGACTAAAGATAAATAAATTATCAATAGTCTTCATCAAGAATAAATCGTAGATTTAGAACATATGGTAGATGATAAAACTTTTCAACCATAGTTGCGTGAATGAAGCAATCCATTAGAAGAGTCAAATAGACTATAAAGTCATTGTCTTCTCCATGTTAAAAATCCACCAACAATGTTTTATCCCCGTAACATCAATCAACAATTCCTCATCCACAATCACGTGTATAACTCATAATCGTAATTGTAGTTCTAAATTCCTTTCCTCATCCAAGACAAAGATAATTTTCATCACTTGTCTTTACCGAAACATCAAAGATCATGATTATACCAAATCACGGTTCTGCTCATAATCATACTAATAAATTCATCTTTGCACCACGGGCCAAAGATATTCATCAACAGATTCATCTTTACACTACAAAGCTAAAGATATTCAACAACGGGTCATCTTTGCATTACAAGCCAAAGATATTCATCAATAATTCATCTTTGCACTACAAAGCAAAGATATTCAACAACAGTCGTCTTTGCATTACGAGCAAAAAGATATTCATCAATAATTCATCTTTGCAGACTTCTACGTGCTAAGATATTCATCAACAAGTCATCTTTGCACTACGAGCAAAAGATATTCATCAATAATTCATCTTTGCACCATCTTGCTAAAGATATTCAACAACAGTCATCTTTGCATTACGAGCAAAAGATATTCATCAATAATTCATCTTTGACCATAAAGCTAAGATATTCATCAACAAGTCATCTTTGACCACGAAAGTAAAAAGATATTCATCAATAATTCATCTTTTTGACCTCTTGGCTAAAGATATTCATCATTGGTCATGTTCATTTAAACACTGCTCATTTGACTATGTGCCAAAGATATTCTTCGTAAATCATTCATCTTTGCATCGGGTTTTATCCACGTCCAAAAAATACCTCAAAAATAATCATAGTGGTGTAAAATTCAAGAATGATCAAAACATGGATACAATCAAAGCTAGTATCCGTAATAGATATTTTAGATTTAAAAGAAAAATTTTCATTTTAGGTGAATAGTCTTGAAGATTCGTGAAATAGTGTCAGATATCGTGAATAAGGCCGAGTATCGTGAATAGTAATCTCGACACCAAAAGATAGAAATTCCAAAAAAAACATTTTCACGCTTCATTTAATAGTACTTTCGTGAATAAGAACTCGTGAATAAGAACTCATGAATAAGAACTCGTGAATAAGAACTCTCATGAATAAGTAACCCCATACATGAAAAAGTTCCAAATTTGATAAAACTTTAGATCAACATTTCAAAGATAATGATATTGAAGAAATAATATCATTACAAAAAAATAATATCCCTTACTATCCCTTACCTCAAAAGAAAGCAAAGACTTCCGAAGGGATATCTGGATATGACGTGAAGGAAAACTTGCACCGATGAATATCAACTCACCAAGTATCTAAATACTCACAAATTACACTCAATAATCTAGAGAGAAAAGAGAAAACTTTGTTTCGGTGTGATTTTCAATTTAACTTAGCCTCTATTTATAGGAAAATGTTAAGACGCCAAAGGCATTTTAACTCGCAAACTCACGATGGCTTTACTCGCTACTATTCCCACCCACCACATTTGAAATAAAATTCAGCACATTTCTTCACCAACCACAAGTGGGGCCCACTCAATTCTAGAATTTTCCACCAAAATCAATTATAAACCTAATTTCCGAATCAGTCACCTCTTAAAATTCATAACAAATCATTCGTTCATTTTAACGGTTCAAAATTTGTGGACATATACTCAACTTATGTATGTATAACATATCCAAAAATTACAACGATCCAACGGTCGGATCAAAATTTATAACTCACTTAATATATTTGAAGAACACTAATTTTTCGGACTATTAGTCCTTCTGGACCGCTTTCATTCAAAATTTCACCATGAAATATCTACAAAGAATTTTTGGGTGATTCAAATTTCTACAGATTAGCTTACTTCTAGGGTTTTCTTTTGATATATGGCTCATCTCTTAACTCATTATATATTAAAGAGTTATGGATTTTACAAAATCAAGTAATAAACTAATTTTTCCGAAAATCCCATATTTTGTTCTCCATTTCGACAAATAATCGATAAAATACCTCATCATTAATTCCTTCACTTATAACCACATAAATAAATCCATCATTTATATCCACATCAAATAAATATTTTCTTATCATATGAATCAATAATTAATTATTCACAAATAATATTACGTAATCACATTTATGACAACCAGCCGCTCCTCAGGAAAGAGGGGCTTTCAGATAAGGATTTCTCTCCTTCTTGGCGCTTGCAATTAGGTGACCAAACCTCTCCTCGATGTAACTTTCTAGACATCGCCAATAATGCTATCTAATAATATTATTCAAATAATATGAATTATTGATCCGATAATGGAGATAATGTGCGTTGACAATTATTGAACAACAATAATATAAAATATCAACGCAAAGAATTATTGAATCAATAAAATAAAATATTGAACAAGAATTCATCGTGAAAATTATTGAGTAGTGCCTTTCACGTAAGGATCAATAATTCAACAATATTGTGCAATACTGGTAATCTTCACAAGCAACCACGCCAGACATCGTATTTTAACCATGGGTATTCCAATGCCTTAATAGAATAACTACGCAGTTATTTTTAACCAACTTATATTTGTCGTTTTTTTCATCCAATCGTCACATTACCGTTATGGGGCTCATTTATACGTCGCATTTAATATTCGAATATTAAGTTAGGAAAGAATATTCATGACCAAACGAATATTAAACAATAATGAATACTTTATACCCCTCGCTTATTTTGAAAATTTTTTCATATATCACCCTTAACTTTAACTTTTATCAATTTAACCAATTCTTGAATAGAAAAATTGAATACTTTTATTTCATAAAATTGAAGTATTTATAGAAATATATAAAAATAGTATTTATACGATGCGTGCTAACACTATTTTTATATGTATCTAAATTACAACTAAATAACTGAATTTCATAAAAATTTCGGTTAAAATAAATATTATATATTTTTCGATAGTCAAAGCAAAATAAATAAATTTTGGACCGGTCGGTATAAGAATGTCTCCCTTAGACTTATTGTTCTTAATACTATTTCTAAATATTAAACACTAATTTGCTTCTTTTTTATATTTTTAATAAATTTTATAGGAGCAATATCAAAGTGTTATTTTCAATTTTATCAATTTGGTAAGATATTAATTATATTTTCCTAAAAGGTTAATTAAAAAATAAAAAAGAATATATGAAGACCTGCTCTAACAACCTTCTCCTCTACACCTAATTAAAAGTTGCATTTAATGGCTGCTCTCTTCTTTCTGCGTCTGTCATATTCTTCTATTTATTGCGCACTTTAATCCTTGGTTGGATCATCACGTGTTAGTTGGGTCTGCCTTTATTATACTCCTCCAACTCCTCTTCCTCCTCCTATATGGAGTACCAGTAGAACTGTAGATTGTAGTAGTACGATCAGCATGATTTTTGGGGATGGATGCTTGAGCAGTCAGTCAACTAAATCATTAAGTACTTATTTCTACTAATATCTAATTCACTATTTCATATTCACAAGCTTAATTTGCTCCTACTAATTTAAGGATGGGAAATTCTCCTCTAAGTTGTTGATCAACAGTCACCCAGTAATTGCCTTTTCTAGCTATCTCCAGCTCCGGTCCAAAAGCCATTCTTGTAGGTATGTATGTATGTATGTATGTGTATGCATATGTTAACTATTATTAGTACAAACTATTATTAATGGAATCGGTTAGTATGAAGTTTATTTTGAGGTAAGTTGGTCAATTGACCAATAGAATACTGACACGCAGGCGAGGTTCTATGTGTGTAAGTATTTTGTTGGCCTATCGACCAACTTACCAAAATAATAACTTCATGCTAACCGGATTCATTATTAATACTCCTCCCTTTCATTAAAGGTGTCTCATTTCATTTTTTTTCTTTTCAAAATGAATATTTTTTACTCAATAATTGACTTGAGTTGGCAAAAAGAAACATAATTTTTTCCCCCTTCTAAACTATTGAGGATAAAATTGATGATATCCATATATATTGAGGAGAAAAATGAAATATGTTTAAACAGTGGGAGACGGTTCATTTTGTCCTAATAAGTTTAAATATAAATTATTATCATAAATTAAGCTATTGACTTATTTTTTATTTCGGTGATGAACCTTTAAATTTTTAAATAAGGTGATCAAAATTTTAATTTTTTTCACGTATGTTTAATTGGGCATGTTTATGCTTATGACATGTACAACTAAAAAGTTTAATACTTGTGTGTAACTATAAAAAGTTTTTTTTTAATTATTTTTAACATTTATTAAACATCAAAGTGTAAAAAACATCATAAATTTCATAATATTTTACCTTTGATGTTTAATAATTTGAAATATTTATTTAAAATAATAATTTTTAATTATAAATAAATACTGATTGACTTGGTCAGTGGTCTATGTCGTCAATCAATTTATGATGGGGCGTCCAATTAAAACCCACTGACGCATACGTATGCATCTCAAAAGATGCTTATTATAATCCGTTTGGCCAATTGAGCATGGGCCATGGTATATATATCCTCCTCCCATCTCCTTCAATATTGTTAGCACTACTAAGGGGCTATTTGTTTAGAATTTAATGGGTCTGAATAGTTGAATCGGTAAGTGTCTTAATCATTATATGCGTTTATTTTGAAAAAAAAAAATAAATGCGAATGAATTGAATCGAATTTCGGGACGCGTTCATTTGAATAGTTAAGTCGAATTTTTGGTCGAATACGAATTTGAATGGTTGGCTGAATGAAGTAAAAAAAATTAAAAATAATAATAAAAATAATAAAAAAAATATTAACTATTATATTATGTAATATTAAATAAATTTACAACAACTTTAAATTTTTTCAGAGGAGTAAAATATTAAAAATATATCATTCAGATCTTTAAGATATGTCAGTTATCAAACAGTTTTTTTCATTCAAATTCACCTCATTCAGATTCAGATTCAGATTCAGATTCAGATTCATTCAATTTTTATCAAACACCCCCCTAACCTTTTCTTGTAGTACTACTTTCGCTTAGACTCTATCCACCCAATTGTACGTATATCAATGGTAAATTTAATCTCACATTAGAATTGGGTTTGCTTTTCAATTTTTGAAAAATGATATGCTACTTTACTTAAATGCTAGCAATGTGTGTGTATGAATAGGATAAGATTCTTTTCCCTGTGGAATTCGATCGGGGAATTCATGGGTACAGGAGAAGTCGAATCGCCTGAAGTTGTGGGTAGTGTGGATGGCAATAATAATTCAGATTCAGTAGAGTCATTATTTAGGAGAAAGAAATTGGGAGTGTATTTCATCGAATCAGATGACTGCAAGCGGACGCCTTTTGGCAGTGGTTATACAGCCGGGGGAACTACACCCGTTAATATCCACCGCAAACCTATCACTGATCTTTCCAAAACTGGTGGTTGGCTTGCGGCCTTCTTCATCTTTGGTAAGAACTACTCCCTCCATTCAAAAATATGTAATCAATATTTTCTTTTTAAAAATCAAATTTAATAATTTCTAAAATTTAAATTTGACACAATTTGTTTAAATTTTTGAAAAAAATAAATCTTGTAACTAGTAATTTATTTTTTAGATAGTTATTAGAGGGAATTGATATTTTAATTTCCATACGAAAATATGATATTTTCACACAAATCTTTCTCATGTGAATCTCACTCTCTATTCTATTCATGTCAGTAAAACTATGGGTAAATATCAGTAACTTTTATAATAGGCCTAAATATGAATTAATACCCTAAGGTTATGTTTGTTTACAATGATTATATTTGAAATAGAATTATTAATCTCAAGTGTATTGTTTGTTTTTAAATTAGGACTTAGAACTATTAATCCAAAGATTATAAAATGATTTAATATGAGAGATTATTTAATATCATGTTCAACATTTATTATAACCTCTATAATTTGAAACTAAAAATTTTTAGACAAAATTTACCTCTACATTTTTCAAATGGACGTTAACATGCACACATCCTATGCTTAGTCTTTTTCCTACGCTATTTTGTGTCACTGATGTGGCTTTTGCTGGAAACAACTAATTCCGGTTCTTATTTCTCATATTAAGGCACGAAGCTATTACACACACTCTAGTATAATAAATAAGTAAAGTTCTGAATTTGACGTATTTTTTATTTTTTTGATAACAGCTCACTGAAATATATTATTGCTTGGTAACTTATTTCAGTAATATTTAAATTTTTATAATTAATTCATTTTTTGATGTATAAATAATTTTAAATTATAGTTTAAATTATATCATGAATAATCTCATAAAAATAAACATGCGATTATGACTATTTAATTCTAAGATTAAATAGTATTAAATAAACATGCGATTAATAGTATTAGAATTTTAAGGATTATAATTTTGCAAATAAACATGACCTCAATTTTAATTTGAACTTTTAATTCGTTTTCACTTTGGGAATTGTATTCTCAATTTTTTCAATTAGGTGATTATTAAACTCTCTTTTTTCACTTTGGAGATTGTCTTCTCAATTTTTTCAATTAGGAGATTAAATTTTTAATTTTTTTAATACTTATGTGTAAAATTGAGTCTTTTACACATAAATATTTTTTGTAAAATTGAGTCTCATTTTAACATTAATTATTCAATTAATTTTTTGTACCAAAAATGTAAATATAAGACCATTATTAATTTTTTAAAATAAATTTAATACTAATTTTATCCTTTTTATAATTATATTAATTATTAATAATTATAAAATAAAATTAAAGTTCAGAATATTAGTATATATTTTGAGAGGGTCGTTTCCCAAATTATATGACGACGGTAGTTATGTAATTAAACCTTTAGAGAGACTCATGACCAATCTCTTAATTGGGAAGGTGTTGTACCGTACGTTAGTGCGGTACAGTGTTAATTTTTTTTTTAATTTTTTTTAACAATAATTATCAGAATAATAAATAAAAAATAATAGAGCAAGTTTGAGCAAAAAAATTAAAAAAATATATTTTTTATTAAAAAAATACTGTAAACAGTTTACAATCTTTTTTCAATAAAAAATATATTTTTTTTACAGTTTTTAACACTGTACCGCACTAACATCCGGTACATTTTGTACCGGACCCCCTCTCTCTTCATCTCTTCTTACTCTCTCTGTATATATACTATATTACAATGATAATATAATAAGTAATGATTGATAATAGATTTTTTTAATCATAATTGTTCATAAATAATTAATTTATTAATTATTTTGAAAAATAATATAAATTAGATTAACATATATTGAGAGGATACGAGTCACGTGTAATTAAAATTTAATTGACAAAATTATAAAAATTTAATTTTACCCCGTATAATAGAAAATCTCCTATATAGCTTCGCCCATACATGTACTTTGCATGTTTTTGTTTGAATTTCCAATCTCTTTAAATTCTCATCAAGAATCTCACTCTTTCTTCTTTGTTTTAACAAGAATCTATTAAATTTTATTGAAAATTAGGATAATGATGCAAGGGATTAATTTTAGGGATAATTTTATTGAAAATTAGGATAGGAGATTAATTTTTGTACCAAAAATGTAAATATAAGACCATTATTACTTTTTTTAAATAAATTTAATACCAATTTTATCCTTTTTAATAATTATATTAATTATTAATAGTTATAAAATAAATTTAAAATTCAGGATATTAATATATATTTTGAGAGGGTCGTTTCCCCAAATTATATGACGACGGTAGTTATGTAATTATACCTGTAGAGAGACTCATGACCAATCTCTTCATCTCTTCTTACTCTCTCTGTATATACACTATATTACAATGATAATATAATAAGTAATGACTTATAATAGACTTTTTAATCATAATTATTTTTAAATAATTAATTTATTAATTATTTTAAAAATTATATAAATTAGATTATTATTTATTTTAAAATATTATATATATATATATATATATCTAATAAAATACAAATGATTTTGAATTTTCCACTCACTCAATAAATCATCTGGGCCGTTCAAAGTTTGAGATAAATTCCACCGTCCATACAATCTGGAGGCACGAGACCCAACTAGTATATATATATAGGGTCAAGATCAGGTCCGGACTCCCGTACGGGAGTAAAATCTGGACCATTTTTTTTTTTACTTTTTTCTTAAAACAACTAATTTTTTTTTAATATTTTATGGAACTGGAATTTTTCCAGACTCCCGGACTGGATCCTACTCCTATATATATATATATATATATATATATATATATAGAGAGGATATGAGTCACATGTGGTTAAAATTTGATTGACAAAGTTAAAAAATTTTAATTTGACCCCGTATAATAAAAAATTTATAAAATTTTAGTGGTGTCAATTTATATATAATACTTAAATTTACCCTATATTATAAAACAATTTCTTTTCCACCGGAGTCAATTAACCCCACAATCTCCTATTACATGTTTGTGTTTGAATTTACAATCTCTTTAAATTCTCATCGAGAATCTCACTCTTTCTTCTTTGTTTTAACAAGAATCTATTAAATTTTATTGAAAATTAGGATAATGATGCAAGGGATTACTAGGGTTAGTTTAGTCTATTAACACACAAAAAAAACGAAATTTTCAAAAGAAAACAAAATAATATTGATAATAATTGTCAAAATAGTACAAATTATATGGCGTACATCATACATGATTAATTTTGCCACTGTTTGCCACATAGTTTAGGGGACAACCTTTTAAATTGAGGGCACTCTGGACTATTGACCGTGAGAAGTACTAATTTGTAGTCTATTACTAATAATTTGTACGACTGCTGCTACTCTGCTGCCATGCAGGGAATGAAATGGCAGAAAGAATGGCTTACTTTGGGCTGTCTGTTAATATGGTGGCATTTATGTTCTATGTCATGCACAGACCCTTCTCCAGTTCAGCAAATGCAGTTAATAATTTCTTGGGGATTTCGCAAGCATCCTCTGTTCTTGGTGGTTTCTTAGCCGACGCATATCTTGGTCGGTATTGGACTATTGCTATTTTTACCACTATCTATCTTGCGGTGAGTACAGAGTAGACTAATCATTTCTGTTGTGAATTAATTACTTACTAATACCAGTGGGCTGTTTGTTACTGTAGTACGTAAATTTTTATAGTAGTACAATCCACAAGTATTTAATTAATTAGCTCTTCTCAAGGGTTTGACAGGAATAACCTTATGTGCTACGATGAACATATTAGTGCCAATCCAAGATCATTGTGATCAGTTTGCGCTGCTTTTAGGAAATTGTGAACCTGCAAAGCCATGGCAAATGTTTTACCTCTATACATTCCTCTACATTACCGGTTTTGGAGCAGCAGGTATAAGGCCTTGCGTCTCTTCTTTTGGGGCTGATCAGTTTGATGAGAGAAGCAGAGATTACAAGTCCCATCTCGACAGGTTTTTTAACTTTTTCTACCTTTCTGTCACTGTTGGTGCTATTGTGGCCTTTACTGCCCTTGTCTACATTCAAATGAAACACGGATGGGGATCTGCCTTTGGTTCCCTCGCCATAGCCATGGGCATCTCAAACATGGTCTTCTTTCTTGGTACTCCTTTATACCGACACAGGTTGCCTGGGGGAAGCCCTCTCACCCGTGTTGCACAAGTCCTGGTTGCTGCCTTTCGGAAGAGAAATGTCTCCTTTGATACCAGTGAATTAATAGGCCTATACGAGCTTATGGGGAAAAGGTCTGCAGTAAAGGGCAGTGGCAAGATACCTCACTCTGATGATTTCAGGTAAGGCCCTCTTTTTATGTCTTGTTATTTTACAATCAGTCACAAAATCTTATGCAAATATAATTCAGCCCTCAATCATATGGCAAGTGAGAACAAACTTACCCTCATGTAGCTTTGATTAATTAGGATTCAATTAAATACATGGAGAGATGGATCTCTCTCGGCACTCCGATTGTACCAAGTAGTAATTCCTTTAATCTTGTTAGTTGAATCCAATCCATTTCTCGACATAGTTTCAACTTTCAATCTTCTGAGCCTTGGCTTGTGGCTCACCCTACAGATGCTTGGACAAAGCAGCTCTGCAACTGAAGGAAGACGGTACTGGAGAGCCGAGTCCTTGGCGGCTTTGCACTGTGACACAAGTTGAAGAAGTTAAGATTCTTTTGAAGCTTCTTCCCATTCCGGCTTGCACTATAATGCTCAATCTAATCTTAACAGAGTTTCTGACCCTATCCGTGCAGCAGGCATATACGCTGAATACCCATATGGGTCATCTGAAACTACCTGTAACATGCATGCCAGTCTTCCCAGGGCTTAGCATATTCCTGTTACTATCACTTTATTACACCATTTTTGTGCCGCTATCCAAGCGCATTACGGGTCATCCTCGTGGCGCCTCTCAACTTCAGAGGGTAGGAATTGGTTTGGCACTGTCAATTTTATCTGTGGCATGGGCTGGGATGTTTGAGATGTACAGAAGGAACTATGCGATAGAACATGGGTACGAGGCTAGTTTTCTTAGCCCAATGCCTGATTTGAGCGCATACTGGCTGTTGATTCAGTATTGCTTGATTGGGTTAGCAGAGGTATTTTGCATTGTGGGATTATTAGAATTCCTCTACGAGGAGGCCCCAGATGCCATGAAAAGTATCGGTTCAGCTTATGCTGCTGTAGCTGGAGGTTTGGGTTGCTTTGCGGCCACCGCATTGAACAGCATTATTAACTCGGTAACAGGGAACCAAGAGAGAAGGCGAATTTCGTGGCTGTCACAGAATATAAATACTGGAAGGTTCGACTACCTGTATTGGCTTCTTACAGCTATGAGTTTAATCAATTTCAGTGTTTTTCTATATTCAGCACATAGGTACCAATACAGAAAAAAGCGTGGTGCTGGGGGGGATAATGAAACCGCGGAACAAGCAAGTCAGCAAGAAAGTAGTGTTATTATTGAATAGCTCATACAATACATAATCATCTATTGGGTATGAGAGCAGCACCATGAGAGAAAATGTACAAGTTTTCATTTAGCCGAACATATTTACTTGTTGCATGTGTTATTTGTATTATACTTCCTCCATTCTAAAATAAACATCACTATTAAATTCAAATTTAACATATATATATTTTTAATACAATGATAACTTGTAAACTATTTAAAAGGTAATACTTATTGTAAGTTTTATTGTTTTTTTAAACAAAAAATGGGTTATTTTTTTAAAGTCAATAATGATTTTATAATTTGGAATGGAGATAGTTTTACTAATTTAAAAATAAATTATTATTTTAAGTTGGAAGATAAAATATAAAATTTAAATGGTAAAATCTGAACATATTTAAACTTTGGGGCTAAGGTTAAAAGAAAAAAGTTTGGTGGAAGCATTTCTCTACGTATGTAACCTAGGCCTGACAAAATATGGTTATGGGTTGGTTTTGATTTTCAAAATATGATTACGGTTCCATTTAAGAACTAAAATCATATTAACCATTTTTAATATGGGATGTGTGGATTGGAACTATATGATTATGGTTCAAAATCATATTAACCATTTTAAGATGTTTTGACTTTTAAACAGAACTTTTAAAAAATTAAATTGTGACCGTCACAATTAAATTAATTAAGTAATAATATGATATAAAAATTATTAAAATAAATAATAAAATGCTAAAAAACTATACTAATAAAATTTTAAATTGAAATTATTAATACCCTTCCATATTTAAATAAATTTTCAAAATTATTATTAAAATACTAATAGAAAGGTTGGATCACATTCAAAATGAGTTAAATACACTTTTTTCCATTCTACTAGGGGTCGATTTACAAATACATCATTGAACTGAATTTTTTTACAATCGAGTCAGTGAACTACAAATATTTATCAAATCGTTACAAATTCCGTTAAATGACTTTTGTAAAACCCCAACTTTTATAAATAAAGATGAATTTTCTATAAATATTATTTTTGAATATTATGGAATAAATTTGATATAATATTATAGTTGTGGGTAATATTTATAAATTTTGCAAAAGTAAGTAAAGTTGTTATAAAATATTCGTTTGGTGGGGAATATTCTTTTTGTCGGGGAATATTAAATACGACTATTTCAATCATTAATTGGACCCATAACGGAAGTGTTTGTCGTAGTTAAACGCACAAAATTATCTTTCTATAAAAATAATGGCAGGAGGTATTCTGAATTAAAAGCTGTTGAATTAGGTAGTAAAAATACGAGAATCTGGCGTAGTTGTATAAAGACACACGGTATTGATTATTGATGCTTACATTGAGAAGTCACTTATTTATACTCAATTATTCTTCTGATAATCACTTTGATCATATCTCTTATATTATTTATTCAATTATTGTCACGAAGATCATCATATAATATGTTATATTATTAATTGAGACGATGAGTTATAAATGATTAATAATTGTTGAAAGATTAAAAATGTGTTGATTAAAAATAAAATGATTTGTGGTAATATTTATTCAATCCTTAATGTATATAAAGAGTCATTATATGAGACGTTTGTGGTAAGTTTGATTATTTTATGGGGGTAGTATATGCCATCATCTAAGAGTTTCTTCGTCAATAGTATTTACCTTCGTCAATAGTAATTACCTTTGTGAATAGTAATTACCTTCGTCAATAGTAATTACCTTTACTGAAAGCGTCGAACCACTTGTCGTTTTCACATTACAAAGCGTCGAACCACTTGTCGTTTCACATTCTGGCTGGTCGAACCACTTGTCGTTTCACATTACTGCGTCGAAACACTTTTCTTTTCACATCACCGGTCGTCAAGCCACTGGCTTTTCGCACTGGCGGTCTTTGTTTAGAAATCTTCTATAAATAGAGGCCTAATGCTTCATTATTTTTCACGAATTCATTCAAGCTTTAGATAGAAAAAGTATAGAGAATAAGAGAAAGAAGAAGAGTATTTTGTTCTACTACACTCTTGCAATATTCAATCTCCTACCAAATGTAAGGGGTGTTATTCTTTCTTATTCATGAAGAGAAGCTGTTGTTATTCCATCGCTTATTACTCTGTTGGAATAACTCGTATATATCTGTGATTTACCCTATACTTGGTGACATTCTTCTATTATTACATTGGAACATCATATACATGTGTGTTTTATGGGACGCGGATTCATCTTTATTATTATTCGTTGGAACATCCCTGTGCATGTGTTTTACACGGACTGGTTCCGTTTTTTATTATTATTACTGTTGGAACATCGCATGCGTGTGTTTTACACAGGACCTGGTTAAATCTTTATTATTATTCTCGTTGGAACATCTTATGCATGTGTTTTACACAGGACCGGTTTCCGTCTTTATTATTATTATTCTGTTGGAACATCATGCATGCGTTTCTTGGGACCGGTTTTCGTTATTTATTATTCTCATTGGAATAAACTGCGCATGTGCGGCCTATCGCATGTATGGTGATTTCTTTTGTTATTCCATTTTTATTATACCCGGTTAGTTAAAACTTTGAATTTCTATACTCCATGAAATTAGTAGAATATCCTCGATATTTGCGTTTCATCCAAAGATCTTTTCATGGAAATATTCTTCCGATCATTCTTGAATTTTACTCTACAAAACAAGAGATCATGTTGATAATTTGGACGTTAATAATTCCCGGATAAAATAATTCTTGAACTTGTTTTATTGAATTTTATATCATCACAAGATCCTCATGTTTATATTATGTTGAAAGTCATCGTGGCACGTAAGTGCATAGATGGACTTGGTATGATTATACTGAGACTATTATTGGTGTAATCACTTAATAGTAATGTTACAAATGATATGATAAAAATCCTCGATTGGTAGTAGTGCATTGATGGACGATTGTTGGCATGATCGTGAATTATTAATGAATACACAACTATTCTTGGTCGTAGTGCATTGAATAATTGTGGTCGCGATACTAAAGAATATCCTTGGTAGTAGTGCGGGGTGATTGAACGCGTGGAATATTTATTAAAACCGAGTCTCAAATTTATATAAATGATGAAAACCTTTTAAATCATAAAAGATAGTAGATTTTATTTTCTACTGACTCTTTTAATGGATTCTTTGGTTCACCGTAGTTAAACTTGATGTTCATTATATTTTATCGGTTTAACTTTGTTGTAGAAGGCTAATGATAATTTATTCTCGCATTATCTTAGTCATAATATTTCTATCGAATTTAGTTGATTTCACCCTTTCTTTCTTTCATTCTCTCGTGAAATGAGAATATAGTTGGGACGAAGTCGGGGAGCAGAGTAATGGTAGGAGGATAAGATTAGTAGTCATCACTATTCGTGAAATAGTGTGATAATAATTGTAATGAGGACTCCTTTTGAGTTTGTATAATATCTAGTAGACAATATTTGTATTCAAACTCACAATTTATGTCGTATTATATGCAGCAGTTATATTAGTAAGTCAGTATTTAAATTCGCACTACGTATCCGACTACCCAAGATGGGTGATGTATACCTATTTTTGGAAGCGTACAACTTTGGCTTTTAATGAAGAAAATACACATGTATGCCACGTAGGAGAGAGAAAATTGAAGTGGTCAATTGTAGAGGAAGAGAAAGGCGATATGATTTTTGACTAGGAAAGAGAAAAAAAAGTTAATTCATCAAATGTTTGGATAGATCTAAAATCCAAATAATTTTTATTATAATTTTAATTTTAAAATTATACAAAATTTAAAATTTATAATTTAATTTAATTAAATTTAAGAAATATTTATTTTATTTAAAAAAACCAAAGCTGCGTTCTTGTGACGAAGAATGAGAGAGAGAACGTTGTTTATTTTTTTTAATAAAAATAATAATAATTATTCTTATTAAAAAAAAACGCAGCTTTTTTTAAATAAAAATAATTATTTTAATAAAATTTTAAAAAGTGTTTTTTATAAAATAAATAAAAACCGCATTTTTTTTTAAAAAATACAATTTTTTAATAAAAGTAAAAAACGCACTTTTTTTTATAAAAATAAAATAAAAAATTTTTTAAAAAAAAAAAAAAAAAAAAAAGCATTTTTTATATAAAATAAAATAAAATAAAAATAAAAAACTCAGTTTTAAAAAAAAAAAAAAATTAAAAAGCGCAGTTTTTTTAATAAAAAAACTCAGCTTTTTTTTATAAAAATAAAATAAAAACACAGTTTTTTAATAAAAATAAAAACTTTTATATACTAATATAGTTTATTATTAATTTATTTAATTAATATTTTTTATTAATATAATTATTTGTTATTTAAAAAAAGAGAATTCAAAATTAAAATTAAAAATTTTAATTATTTTTTATTAATTAATATATTTATTTTATTAATTTAATTATTTTTATTTAAAAAAGTGAAAATTCAAGTTTGAAAATCAACAAAATTTAAACTAAAGTTATTTTGTTATTATTATTAAAAACAAATTCACGGTGGGTCTTATATTACACATAAGCATTGCCATGTAGACTTTCCGTTAACTTTTAACATTTTTAAACGGAAATTTTAATTTTTGTAAAAAAATTATAGTTCAATGAGTTGATCGTAAAAAAATTCAGTCCAGTGATGTATTTGTAAACCGAGGTCGAGTAGAGTGGGAAATGTATATTTAACCCCATTCAAAATACACCATAGTATAATTCTTTTGTAACTAAAATACTAGAATTCACATAAACTGACACATACAGAACAACATTAGTCACCCAAAATAAGAACATATTAATTTATAGAACATACAAGATAAGTAGAAAACTGGACCATATAATTCTATAGACCATGTTAAAATTTAATTAATTAGACATATATTAAAATTTAACATTACAAAATATATATTTTCCCAAAATCAATTCCGAAGAGCTAAGCCAACTCCTTTCATAGGCATCTATACTGAAATGTGCAAAAATGACTTCCTAATTGTGAAATAACTTTATTAATTCGGTAGTATTTTCATGAACAGTTAGTTAATGGCTGAAATTTTGAGTGGATTAATGTATTATTCATTTCTTGTTTGATTGATTCTCTATTCTGGATTGAACCTCAACTGTTTTTTCCTTTTTCTAAACTTTATTATTATTATTATTGTAAGTGTTGAACTTGTATTTTTATTTTACTCCCCTGTCTTTTTAAAGAAAAGGTTTATTTGATTTCTTCCAGACAAGTTATGAAATTCTGAAAGTTAAAATTGAGAATTTATTTTATTTTAATTAATGTAATAGTTATTATTATAAATTATACTACTTAAAACTACTGCGTATTATTAAGTACAAAGTTATTGTTCCAAAATTAATAAAAAATTAACATCACAATTTGAAATTTATTTTAAAATTTCATAAATTAACTAAAAAAATATAAAATGAGATTTTTTTTGAAACCCTGTTTTCGAGAATACAATATAAAAATTGAACTTAAAAGTTGAATAATAAAGGTCGCGTAGCATCCATCTTAATTACCATACTAAGGTCGCGAAATGGAATGGGTTGAAAAATAATTAATCGGTTCAGAACTATATTTATTTTAAAAAATATGAGTCCAAATTTTAACCAACTTAAATAAATAAAATTTGTTAACCAACCCATTTGATTCCAGTTAATATGGTTTGACCCAACAGTTAACTAACTATATTACCAGGTCTAATGTAACCCATCATAAATCAGGGATGAGATAGAATGTGGGATAAAAAATTGGAGTGGATATATAATACAAACCCGCAAAAAGTCTGAAACTGTTATAATATGATTTTCTAAAAAGTTAAATTAGACCAACCTAAAGTCATAAGTTATAATAGTCTTTCTACATGGACATGTTTATTGGACATGAATATTGAACATTTTTATTTATTTATTTTTACTTGTGACTCTCAAAAAATGTATACTATTTATTCCAACTAGAATTTTTATAAACTATAATGTTTTAGGTGTAATTTGGATACATATACAAAAACAGTGTTATACAGACTGTACAATCCTGTTCTTGTATATGTATCTAAATTACACCTAAAACACTATATTTTGTAAAAATTCTAGTTGAAATAAATACTATACATTTTTTGGGAGTCGCAAGCAAAAAAAATAAAAATAAAAAATAAAAAAGTTCAATATTTATGTCCAATAAACATGTCTTCCAAGTACTTACTAAAGTTATAATGGTCTAATCCATGATATTATGGATCTTGATTGGGTGATGGATGTAATGTATGTTACTTTTTTTTTTGCCTATAAAAGGCAAACTCATCTAATAAAAATAACACACTAAAAGGAGAAAAGAGAAATGCTCTAAATTTTCATCTTACATCTCTTGTTATTTCTTTAAATTCTATAACACGTTATCAACACGAAACTCCAACCAATTGAGACGGTCAACTTTAAAGGATATGGAAGATATATATTTAGCAGACAGTGCAACAACTCATACAATCCTTCAAAGTGAGAAATATTTTTCACAACTAACCAACGCTAAGGGAAACGTGGGAACTATATCTGGCATATCAAATTTAATCGAGGGATTTGGAAAAGCTAGTTTCATATTACCAAATGAAACCCAATTCTTCATAAAAAATGCTCTATATTCTAGTAAATTAAGAAGAAATTTGATAAGTTTTAAAGATATTCGACTAAATGGTTTTCACATTGAAACAACAAATGAAAATGATAATGATTATCTTCTCATCACTTCTACTATTTCTGGAAAGAAGAATATCCTAGAAAAATTTCATTCAATTTCTTGTGGGTTATATACTATGAAAATTAGAGCAATCGTGTAAGACCCCAACTTTTATAAATAAAGATGAATTTTCTATAAATATCATTTTTGAATATTATGGAATGAATTTGATATAATGTTATAGTTATGGGTAATATTTATAAATTTTTTAAAGTACGCAAGTTGTTATATAATATTCGATTGGTCGTGTAATATTCGTTTAAACAGAGAATATTCGTACAACGTCACAATCATTGGTGGACCACCCCACAACGGAATTATTGTCGGATTGAGAAAACGACAAAAATACTTTATGAAAATAACGACGGAAGTTTTACTGTTAACTGTTGAAACACCCGGTGTTAAAAGTAACAAGAATCTGGCGTAGTGAATACGTAAGAGCATACGGTATTGATTATTGATGTTTACGTGAGAAGTCACTCAGTTTTGTTCAATTATTGCTACAGTAATTGCTACATAATATCTCACGTTATTTGATTCAATTATTGTCAATATTTTATATATTATTAAATCAATAATTGAGACGACAAAGTTATTAATATTATTATTTGCAATATTAACGATGTCTAGAAGTTCTGTCAAGCAGAGGTTTGGTCACCTAATTGCGCGCTAATAGGGAGAAATCCTTATTAGAAAGCCCCCTCTTTCCTGGGAACGATCTGGTCGATTAATATTGTGAATTATAATAATGATGATAAATGTTGTTAAAAATATTGAGGTGGTTTTATGAAATATTTGTTATAAATTTTGTTTATTATTTGGATTCCCATTTACCCGTTTTTTCAAAACTGTCAGGAGAATTTATCTCGGTTTATATATATATATATATATATATATATATATATATATATATATATATATACACGTGTTATGATGAAAGTGGTACTCGGGGGATCTTGATTATCGAGGGGTATATAGTATAATGTTATATGTATAATAAATAAATGATTGAGTGGAAATTGGTGGAGGGAGCATGTGGGGCTATGTTGGAAGAAAGAAAAATGGGGGTGGAGAAAAAATCCTAAGGTTTGTCGGGTGGGAGTGTTTTTCTTTGTTGTTTTGTTGCATTATAGTATGTGTTGTCTATTTATATATATATTATATTTGGTTGTTTTGTTCTTATTGGAGGAAGGTTTGAATTTTACATTCGCAAGTTATCAAAATTTCATCCGTAAATTGCGTAGCTGTAGCGTCCGTGATATTTTTCTCAAATAGTATCCTTTCTATTTTTCTATAAATAGGATGCTTAGTTAGAATTGAAAACCACACCAGAAGTTCAGAGAATTCTTCTATAATCTTGAGCGTATTTCTTTAGAGTTTTAAGAAGCTTTGAGCGTAGTGCAAGTTTTCTTCAAAAATATCCTCGCCCTACCAGTCAGAATACTCTTCTTTTACGGTAAAGGATATTATTTGTTGTACTCGTAAGGGGTATTCTTTCTTTCTTATTCGTGAAGAGAACTTCTGTTATTCCATTCTTTATTATTTTGTTGGAATAACTTTGATACACCGGGATACCCTATACTTGGTGAAATTCTTACGTTATTCCATTATTTATTATTACATTGGAACATTTACATGCGTGCGGCTCACGCATGAATTCGGTTCTATTATTTATTATTACATTGGAATATCCCATGCATGCGTTACGCATGACACCGTTCCGTTATTTATTATTCTCGTTGGAATAACTTTTGCTTTTATCTTGATCTCATCATGCCCGGTGATTTCTTTTGTTATTCCATTCTTTATTATACTCAGTTGGTTAAAGTTTTGAGTTCTATACTCCATGAAATTAGTGGAATATCCTTGATATTTGCGCTTCATCCAGTATCTTTTCATGGAAATATTCTTCTGAGCATTTTTGAATTTTACTCCACAAAGAAGTATTGGTTATTGGTTCTTGGATAAATTAATTCTTGAACTTGTTTTTATTGAATTCTTATATCATTGTCATGATCCTCATATTTATATTATGTTGAAAGTCATCTGTGGCCTGTAATGCATAGATGGACTTGGTATGATTATGACCAGGGATTATTCGGTATAATCATGACCGTAATGTTACAAATGATGTGGTAAAAGTCTTCATTGGCCCGTAGTGCATTGATGGACAGTTGTTGGCATGATCATGACCATTGATGAATACACGAATATCCTTAGCACGTAGTGCATAGATAATTTATGGTCGTGATACTAATGAATATCCTGGCCGTAGTCAGAAAAGGGGTGATGTGGATTATTTATTGTCGAGTCTCAAATGATAAAAGTAATGAAAAACCTTTTAAATCATAGAAGATAGTAGATTTTATTCTCTACTTGACTCTTCTAATGGATTACTTGTTCCACTGCAGTTAAACTTGATATTTGTTATATTTTATCAGTTTAACAATGTTGAAGGCTAATGATAATTTATTCTGCATTATCTTAGTCATAATATTTCTTACTGGGCTAGTTGAGCTCACCCTTTTGCTTTCATTGTTCTCTTCAGGAAATGAGAACGTAGCAGGGACTAGTCGGGGAACGGAGTGACGGTCCAGATGATAGAATTAGTAGTCCTCACTATTCTATGAAATAATGTGATAATAAATGTATTGAGGACTTATTTTAAGTTTGAATACTGTCTAGAAGATAATATTTGTATTAAAACTCACAACTCATGTTGTATATTTAAAGTTGTATTTGTATTATGTACCATTATGTGGCGACTCAGAATAGGTGATGTATACCTATTTTGGGGGCGTCACAGTTGGTATCAAATCTTAGGGATATAATCCCTGGCTAAGATGTGAGACTAGAACTAGGAGGGGAGAGACGGGGAATTCCTTCGCTAGAATGACCTACTTAAGTTTATTTGGTATTTAATTGGTCAGTCAGAGTATAGGGATAATATGTGATATGATAACTAATCCTTGTTTTGTGGCAGTATCTGAAAATGACATCTGAGAATGTTGAGAATAGCAATGGAGCACATGAGACCTTTGAGTCTCCATATATCAATAATTAGGATAATGTGCATCAGGAAGGCGACAATCCTCATGCAAACAACAACACTGACTAAATGATGAATGATGGAATGTTCAGAGGCTTTATACAATTCATGCAACATCAGGCGAGAGCGGCTCCTGTCCAAAATATAGGTGGAAACACTGGAAACTCTCGAACGGTCACCGCTAAACAATTCAAGCAGCTGGGACCACCGGAGTTTATTGGAGAACCAAAACCACTTAAGGCGGAAGCATGGATAAAACAAATCACCAAGATATTTGATGTCTTGGGATGCTCCGAGGAGCACAAGGTTCCATTTGCCACCTTTATTGTGACGCCCCCAAAATAGGTATACATCACCCATTCTGAGTCGCCAAATACATGGTACAGAAACAACTACAACTTCATTAATACAATTGTCGTGCAAAATACGATAACACATAAACTGTGAGTTTAAATACAAATATTGTCTTCTAGAAAATATCCACACTCAAATAAGTCCTCATTATAATTATTGATACACTATTTTACAAAATAGTGAGGACTACTAAAACAACTGTCTTGAACCATTACTCCACACCCCGACTAGTTCCCGCTATATTCTCGTCTCCTGAGAAGAAAAATGGAACAAAAAGGAAAAGGGTGAGCTCAACTAGCCCAATAAAGAATATTATGACTAAGATAATGTACAACAAATTATCCTTTGTCTTCAACAGGGAAAAAATCTGATAGAATACAATAGACAACAAGTTTTAGATCAACAACTACAGCGGAAAGAATAATTCATTAGAAGAGCTAAGTAGAGAATGAAATCTACTATCATCTATGAATTTAAAAGTCCATCATTGATATTTTATCCCTGTAACATCAATCAATATACATCATAAATCAAATATTCATCTTTGCACTCTGAGCCAAAGATATTCATCGATTGGTCATGTTCATCTAAACACATGTTCATCTTTGACTCTGGGCCAAAGATATTCATCATAAAATCATTCATCTTTGCACTACGGGCCAAAGATATTCAGTTATATCATCATTTAGGACGGAGGATGATGAAAAATATTTTAAAGAAAAAGAATCCAGTGAAACAAAAGAACAAATATTAAGGATTCGTACTTTAACCAAAACGAGTTCAAAAATACTTTATAAATAATCATAGTGAAGTAAAATTCAAGAATGATCAAAACATGGATACAATCAAAGCTAGTATCCATAATAGATATTTTGGAAGAAAAACGAAAATTTAATTTTTCTGTGAATAATGTCGTATTCGTGAATAGTGTCGTATACGTGAATAATACCATATACATGAATAGTGACTCCGACACTAAAAGATAGAAATTTCACAAAAAAATCATCATGCTTCGTGAATAGTATTCGTGAATAGTAACTCATGAATAGTAACTCATGAATAGTAACTCGTGAATAGTAACTCATGAATAGTAACCCCGACATGAAAAAGTTCTAAATTCGATAAAAAGTTCCAACCAATATTTCGGTATAATGATATTGAAGAAATAATATCATTTTAAAAAAAAATAATATCCCTTACCTCGGAAAAGAATAAGATCTTCCCGACTAGAATCTTTGGATATAGTCTTTGAAAGAACTTGCACCGTAGATAGCAATACTCAAAGTACTAAAATACTCACAAGAATACGCTCGATAATATAGAGAGAGAAAGAGAGAGAAAACTTTAGTTTCTGGTGTGATTTTTAATTCTAACCTAAGCACCCTATTTATAGGAAATTGCTTAGAATACCAAAGCAGAAAATTTAATAAAAATATTAATATAATTACAAAATTTTCCTACGCCCACTTTTACTAATTGAACTCAGCACTTTGCACATGTTAGTGTAGCCCACAAAACACAAAAAAACGTTTTTCTTTAAAAAAATAATTAAAACTTCCAAAAATCAATTATTCTGGAACTTCAGAACTTTAATAATTCATAATAAATAGTATTTTTATCAGAAAATTCAAATCTTGCGACTTTTTATAGGAAATTCAATTTCTACAACTTTGCGTAAGAAAGGTTTTCCAAATTCTAAATGAAATTGACCAAATCCACATACAGACGATTTTCTGTGCTATAATCAAATTTCAATCAAGAAATGGGGTCCACCAAACACACAAAACATGTGTTAATCATTTAATGCAACAAAAATACTCTTCCTCCTCATATACTCATATATCCCACATTCATTGTAAAAATATCATCATTATTCTATTATAATAATATAATAAAATATTATTATGAGGAGGAAATAATTAAACACAAAAAAAATATTTTTCTTTAAAAAAATAATTAAAACTTCCAAAAATCAATTATTCTGGAACTTCAGAACTTTAATAATTCATAATAAATAGTCTTTTTATCAGAAAATTCAAATCTTGCGACTTTTTATAGGAAATTCAATTCTCTACAACTTTGTAGAAGAAAGGTTTTCCATATTCCAAACAGAAATAGACCGAAATCCACATACGGACGATTTTACAAGCTATAATCAAATTTCAGTCAAGAAATGGGGTCCACCGACACACAAAACATGTGTTAATCATTTAATGCAACAAAAATACTCTTCCTCCTCATATACTCATATATCCCACATTCATTATAAAAATATCATCATTATTCTATTATAATAATATAATAAAATATTATTTTATCAGAAAAAATAAAATATCAATTTTTAATAATTGTCACATTAAAAATTTTCTTCATCTATATCCACATAAAATCAATATTTTCTTCATCATATAAATCAATAATTAACTATTCACAAGTAATATTACAGAATCACAATATTGACAACCAGGCGGTTCCCAAGAAAGAGAGGGGCTTTCAATAAGAATTTCTCCTTCTTGGCAAGCATGATTAGGTGACCAAACCTCTCCTTAGATGTAACTTTCTAGACATTGCCAATAATATTTTCTAATAATATTATTCAGATAATATGAATTATTGCTTCGATAATAAAAAAAATCTTTGTGTAGTGACAATTATTGAAACAACAAGAATATAAAATATCAACGCAGCAATTATTGAATCAATAAAATAAAATCTTTGAACAGTAACATCGTAATGAGTTATTGAGTAGTGCCTTCTCACGTAAGAATCAATAATTGGTGCAATACTGTGTGCTCTTCTTTGTGCAACAACGCAGACATCGTGTTTTTCACCAACGGGTATTCCAACAAGATTATCTGTGAATAACTTCGTTGTTATTTATAAACAACTTATACTTGTCGTTTTTTTCATCCAATCGCTTTCAGTTATGGGGCCCACAAAAGACTGTGCCCTCGTACGAATATTCCCCGACAGCAAGAATATTCCATGACCAAACGAATATTCTCCGATAACAATGAATATTTTATAACCACCTGCTTATTTAAAATATTTGCGCATTTTACCCATAACTAACCACATTAATCAAATTAACCCTTACTATTTCAAAATGATAAATAGAGGAAATTGAATCTTTATTTATAAAAAGTTTGGATCTTACATTTATGTTGCGAGGAGAGGCAGATTACTGGTGGGAATCGGTAAAGCGTACTCAACCTGCCGCACTGAAGATGTCTTGGGAGAAGTTCCAAGAACTATTCAACGATTAATATTTTCCCGAAAGTATTCGTCACATAAAAGAGGTAGAGTTCATCAAGTTGGAGCAAAACAATATGACCGTGTCACAGTACGAAGCTAAGTTTGCTGAGTTGTCCCGGTTTGCGTCTCACTTGGTTGATAATGAGGAGAAAATGACACGAATGTATTTAAGAGGTTTGAAATCGGAGATACGTCAATATCTTATTTCTCATAAACTGTGTTTGTATTCAGATGTTGTAAATAGGGCTCAGTTATTGGAGCGCGATAACGAGTCAACGAAACCAAGAGAAAGCAGCCGGCAGAATGAAAATACCAGTGGTAACAGTCATCGAAGCGGTGACAACAAACGTGGAGGGAATCAACATGCCAGAAATGATAACCACTTCGGTGGTAATAATGGCAAAGACAATAAGAATGGACATTTCAAGAAGAGGAGATTCAAAAATGATGGAAAGACGTCAGCATCAGCACCCGTGGTTAAGGAAGGAGAACGACCACATATCATATGCTTCAAATACGGAGGGGAGGGACATATCAGTCCAAACAGCGCGATGCCATCCAAAGCGTGTTATAATTGTGGAAGAGAAGGTCACCTAGCCCGATTTTGTCGTGGACCGAAGACAAGTCCGGTTGGAACGGTGATACAAAATTCCATCCCAGATAAGTCAAAACCAGTAGTTCAAGGGAGAGCGTTTGTTGTGACCTCCCAGAAAGCAAGGAACCCAAACGAGGTCATCACGGGTAAGCTTATCATAAACTCTAGCGAAGTCTATACCTTACACTACAACAAAAAGGCTTATCAGCGACCGCAAATGGTCGCAGATGGGTTTCAGCGATCGCAGTCGGTCGCGGATAGCGGTCACAGGTAATTTGGTCGCTGGATGGACACCAGCGACCAGTAATAGCGACCGCTTTATTAACTACCGCACTCAGCGACCGTGTTCGTCGCTATTCTGACTTATGCTGAGTCAGTTATTAGATGTGACGTGGCACATGTGTCAGCGACCGATAATAGCGACCGATGCGGTTGCTAGATTCCAACAAGGTAATGCGGTCGCTGATACGGAGTTAGCGACCGCATGCGGTCGCTCCTGCTTTCTATCCCAACACAGCAGTATATACAAGCATCCATATTAACATCCATTCATCCATGAATAAACATTCATCCAACACAATACAATTGTAAATATTCATCCAACACAATACAATTGATATCGTAAACATCCATATAAACCAATACAATTGTCCAAAGAATGAATCTAAAAGAGTACAAGGCTTTAAAAATCTAAAAAACCCGGCCTAGCGCTTCTTTCATGAATCATCCAAATTATGATCCCTGTAATTAACAAAGTAATAAAGCATATATGTTACATGTGTTGATACTGCTACGACGTACTTAGGGAAAGCTAAACAATAAACAATATGTATACTTGGTCGCCATTCTTACTGCTGCCATTGTCTTTCACGCCGCCATCGCTTTCGCCAACTCACTCACGACTCGGAGACCGCAGATGCCCACCCATTATACGAAGAAGATCACGATCTGACAGATCGCTCTCTCACACGATCAGCAGAGGAGTATGATAGAGTTTGGATAACTTTGATGATGTGTGTACTAGGTGGTGGTAGAGTCGCTGCTGTGCTAATCGATGGCTCAAGCGGTAGTTTTTGTCCTTGGCCTTTGACATAATTTTTCTTCACGATGGACGCCTCTCCCATAATTCTTGATCAATCGACGGACGCGGGTGCCTTGAGGATAGCGCTTTCGTTCATTAAGCCCTTATAAGTGTCCCGGAAGATGAACAATTAAATAGTTAAAAATAAATAAAAAAAATACTCAAAAAAGTCATCACAATTTATACACAACATATTAGGATAAAGTGAACTTATTACCGCTATCTGAACAGCCTCAGGCAGGCCATCGCGGGTGGCCACATACACATCCAACCAATTGATAGGTTGACCTTAAGACTGAGACTCCTACAGTTCATTTTCTCATAGTATTATGTAAACATATGATATTTTAGTTTACAAAAGATGACTGTAAACATAAAAACAAATAACTAAACCAATAAGCTTGCTATACATACGTACCCTAGCAGTAATATGCTGCAGCTGTGATATACTACCGCCCTTGTACGTGCATTTTGCCTTTTCGCCTTCAGATACACCTGAGGATCTGTTCGAGGTGGCAGTCTTGCGTCTCTTGACCCAGGACTCATCTCTCCACTGGTCACACATCTGCACCCATATGGGATGTCGACTACCGTGGACTATGCTCATGCATATCTCGCTTCACCCCCTGTCCGGATGGTCAATCTCAAACATTGTAAGTAGGGCTTTTTGTCGTTCCTTGTTGATTATCTTTAGTTCGAGATGGCGCCTTCCGCGAATAATTATGAATAATATAATATGCAACCAAGGTTTAATCATAAATTGATTGTAGTTTCTTTTGGTTATAATCCATTCACCTGAGTATGTGTGAATTTATATTTTTAATTTAGTATGAGTATGGCTTATTATGTTTTTTTCTTTTTGTGAAACCCACACTATGGTGAGAAGTAGATGCACATAATTGCATAGTGGTTTTGTTGATCTTGCTTTTGTAGAATACTTTGAGATTCTTGTTGTTTGTAATAACATAATTAGAGTACAGTCTTTACTTGGTTTGTAAGACCCCAACTTTTTGAATAAAGATTAAATTTTCTCGAAATATATTTTTGAATATGATGGTGTGAATTTGATATAATGTTATAGTTACCAGGTAATATTTACAAATTTTGCAAAGTACGCAAGTTGTTATATAATATTCGATTGGTGGGGAATATTCGTTTTAACGGGGAATATTCAGACAACCAAGACAATCATTGGTGGACCTCATTAACGGAATTATTGTCGGATCGAGAAAACGATAAAAATACTTTATTAAAATAACGGCGGAAGTTTTACCGTTAACTGTTGAACTACCCTAAGTAGTAAAAGTAAAGTAACACGTGTGGTCAGATAGTAGAGCATACCGGTATTGATTATTGATGCTTACATGAGAAGTCACTTTCAGTTATACTCAATTATTGCTACTGAGAATTGTCTTTGATCATATCTCTCATATTATTGATTCGATTATTGTCATAAGATCATCCTCGCATAATATGTTATTTTATTAAATCAATAATTGAGACGAAAAAGTTATTCATATTATTAAATTTCAATATTTACAATGTCTAAGTTACACAAGAGGAGATTTGGTCACCTAATTGCGCGCCAATAGGAGAAATCCTTATGGAAAGCCCCATCTTTCCTGAGAACGATCTGGTTGATAAATATTATGAGTTATAATATTAATGATGAATGTTATTAAAATTGAAGTTGTGTTTGGAGTTGAATTTGGAGATGCGGACGTGATATTTGAGTCCGAAACAATGAAATTAGTAAAAATAGTCTATAAACACAAAATTTTTTGGAATTCACTATTTGGTCAAAAAGTCAACAGTTGACTTTTTCGGGAAAAGTCAAACTTTAAAATTTCAAAATTTTTATTTTTGATAAAAATGGTTTCATTGTGTTGAAATTATTTGTGTTAGTGAAAATCGACAATTATTTCGATAATAATTGATGTCTGGAGGTTATATTGACCAATCGGGTATTTAACCGGATAAATGAGCAATTGATTGCTATTATTTCACATGATTATAACTATTTGTTCACATGTGTATACTATTGTTTCACATTCTTGTTACTATTAGGAGAGTTGGTACAAGATTGATAATACTTGCATGACTAAGTTAAAAATGGAGGTATAGATGAAGGTACTATACTGTAATTCATATTTTCACATGTCTAGAACTATTGATTCACATAATTTACTATTGAATCACATTATTTACTATTAGGGGAAGTGGTGCAAGTTTGATAATACTTTCATGACTAAATTAAAAATAAAGGAAAAGTTGGAGGTATTGTACTGTAATTTTTTGAGCCCCAAAACGAAGCTCATTCTTCCTTCATTTCTCACCAATTCACAAAAGCTTAAGAGCGATTATTATAGAGAGAAATTATAGAAAGAAGAAGAGAAGTCTGCTACCTCACTATTCTAGTATTCAATTTTTCTAAGGTAGAGAGTATTATTTCTTTCTTATCCATGAAGAGAACTTCTGTTATTCCATTCTTTATTATTCTATTGGAATAACCTGTATACGCGGGCTACCCTATACTTGGTGAAATTCTTTTGTTATTCTATTCTTTATCATTATGTTGGAACATCTTGTTCAAGCGTTTCTACGCGGACCGATTAAAATCTTTATTATTACATTGGAATATCCCATGCATGCGCTTTTACGCCGGACCTAATTACATCTTTATTATTACATTGGAATATCTCATCTCATGCGTTTTTGGGACCGATTGAAATCTTTATTATTTTGTTGGAATATCATGTCTATGCGCGTTTTACGTGGGACCGATTCCGTTATTTATTATTTCATTGGAATAACTTTTGCTGTCTTGATTCTATCGCATGCTCGGTGATTTCTTTTGTTATTCCATTCCTTATTATACTCGGGTTGGTTAAAGTTTTGACTTTATACTCCATGAAATTAGTGGAATATTCTTGATATTTGAGCTTCATCCAAAGATCTTTTCATGAAAATATTTTTACGAGTATTCTTGAATTTTACTCTACAAAGCAAAGATCATGTTGACAATTTGGGACGTTATTAGTTCTCGGATAAAATAATTCTTGAACTTGTTTTATTGAATTCTTATATCATTGTCATCATCCTCATGTTTATATTTTGTTGAAAGTCATCTATGGCCTATATAGTACATGATGAACTTGGTATGATTATGACCATGGATTATTGATTGTAATCATGACCGTAATGTTACAAATGATGTGGTAAAAGTCTTCATTGGTCTGCAGTAGTGCATTGATGGATGGTTGTTGGCATGATCATGACCATTATTGAATACACAAATATTCTTGGCCCGTAGTGCATGGATAATTGTGGTCGTGATACTAAAGAATATCCTTGGCCGTAGTGTAGGGGTGATTCGATGATGTAGATTATTTATTAATCTGAGTCCCAACGATAAAAGTGATGAAAAACCTTCTAAATCATAAAAGATAGTAGATTTTATTCTCTACTTGACTCTTTTAATGGATTGCTTGTTCCGCTGCAGTTAAACTTGATGGTTGTTATATTGTATCAGTTTAATAACTTCGTTGAAGGCTAACAATAATATATTCTGCATTATCTTAGTCATAATATTTCTACTGGGCTAGTTGAGCTCACCCTTTTACTTTTATTGTTCTCTTCAGGAAATGAGAACGTAGCAGGGACTAGTTGGGGAACGGAGTGACGGACCAGATGATAGTATTAGTAGTCCTCACTATTTAGTGAAATAGTGGAAAATAAATGTAATAATATTGAATTTGAGTTTGTATATTGTCTAGACAAAAATATTTATATTAAAACTCACAGCATATGTTTTGTCATACTTTACACGACAGTTGTATAATTAAGTTGTATTTGTATTCTGTACCATGTATTTGACGACTCAGAATAGGTGATGTATACCTATTTTGGGGGCGTAACATGGTTAGTTGAGCTCACCCTTTTCTTTTTTGTTCCATTGTTCTTCTCAGGAGGAGAGAATTTAGCAGGAACTAGCCGGGGTATGGAGTGATGATTCAAGATAGTTGTTTTCGTAGTCTTCACTTTTTTGTAAAATAGTGTATCAATAATTGTAATGGGGACTCTTTTTGAGTTTGTATACTGTCTATTAGACAATATTTGTATTCAAACTCACAGTATATATGTTGTCGTATTTTGTACGACAATTGTATTAATGAAGTTGTAATTGTTTTTGTACCATGTATTTGGCGACTCAGAATGAGTGATGTATTCCTATTTTGGGGGCGTCACAAATTTGGAGTCTCAAATTTGAACATAGAAGTAATAGTTGATTTCAAATAAGTATTAAAAATGGATCTCATGTACAATCAAAAACCAAGTTTTTCTGCAAAGCTAATATTAGATTTGCAAAAACTCTGTATGAACATGAAAATTGAACATACGTGAATTTGAATTTTATTTATTTGTATTTTTACCCCCAATAGTGGGTAAAAATATAAATAGGTAAAATTCAAGTACACTCATGTCTAATTTCCATGTCCAATTTTCATGTCAACCTAAAAGAGCTCTTAGATTTGTCATCTTAACATGAAAACTTATTTGACATAGGCTTTTGGTAGCAGTTTTCCTTGTGTAGATAACTAGTTGCACATTATATGTAGATAAAGAGTAGATAAGAATAGGAAAGGCGCCACTCAGATTACGTAAGAAGGCACTACTCAATAATTATTACAGAAATTACTGTTCAATATTTTATTTTATTGATTCAATAATTGCTACGTTGATATGTTATATTATTGTTATTTCAATAATTGTCACTGCATAGTATTTCTCATTATCAGATCAATAATTCATATTATTTGAATAATATTATTAGATAGCATTATTGACAATGTCTAAGGAAGTTTTGTCTAGAAAAGGGGTTTGGTCACCTAATTACAGGCTAATAAAGAGAAATCCTTATCGAAAAGCCCTCTCTTTTCTGGGAACGACCTAGTTGTCATAATTGTGATTCTGTAATATTATTTTTGAATAATTAATTATTGATTTATATGATAAGGTAATATTTATTTTATGTGGATATAAATAATAGATATATTTATTGTGGTTATAAATGAAGGAATAAATGCTGAGGTGTTTTATCAGTATTTTGTCAGAATAGAGGTGTTGAAAATCATTCGTATGTAGATTTCGGTCATTTTTCGTTTGGAATTTGGAAAAACTTATACTTACAAAGTTGTATAGAATTTAATTTCCTATGAAATAGACATGAGATTTGAATTTTTCTGATAAAAGGGCTATTTATTATGAATTATTGAAGTTTCAGAAATAAATGTTTATATTAAAAACATGGCGGGACCCACTTTTGGTTGGCGAGAAATAAAATGTACTGGAATTTATTTTCAAAAGTGGTAGGCTTGAATAGTAGCAGATAAAGCCATCAGGTAGCAGGTTAGTCTGCTATGGCGTTCTAAGCATTTTCTTATAAATAGGATGCTTAGTTAGAATTAAAAATCACACCAAAATAAGTTTCTCTTTCTCTCTATATTATCGAAAGTATTTTGTGAGTATTTAGATACTTTGTGAGTTGTTATTCATCGATTGCAAGTTTCCTTGACCTTATACTTGATATTTCAAATTAGGAATCTTTGTTATTTTGAGGTAATGGATGTTATTTTCTTCTTAATGATGTTATTCTTTCAATATCATTATCTAGAAATATTGGTATGGATTTTTTGTGGAATTTCTACCTTTTTGTGTGAGTTACTATTCACGATACAACACTATTCACGATATACAGACTATTCATGAATACTAAGACTATTCATTTTAGAAAAATAAAATTTTCTCCTTTTTGTCCAAGATGTCTATTATGATTACTATCTTTGATCGTATCCATGTTTTGATCTTTATTTTTGAATTCTGCTTCACAATTGGTTATTATGGAGTATTATTGAACTTGGATAAACTGTAATACGAATCCCTAATATTTGTTCTTTTATCTCACTGGATTCGTTTTCTTTAAGATATTTTTCATCATCCTCAGTCCTAAATGATGAATGATTAACTGATGAATATCTTTGGCCCGTAGTGCAAAGATGAACAAGTGTTGAGATGGACATGACCAACTGGTGATATAAATGAATATCTTTGGCCTATAGTGCAAAGATGAATATTTGATTCAAGATGTATATTGATTGATGTTACAGAGATAAAATATTGATGATGGACTTTTAAATATTAGAAAATAGTAGAATTCATTCTCTACTTGACTCTTCTAATGGATTGATTTTCCGCTGCAGTTGTTGATCTAAAACTTGTTGTCTATTATATTTTATCAGATTTTTCCCTGTTGAAGACTAATGATAAATTGTTTTATATTATCTTAGTCATAATATTCTTTACTGGGTTAGTTGAGCTCACCCTTTTTCCTTTTTGTTCCATTGTTCTTCTCAGGAGAAAAAAATTTAGAAGGAACTAGTCGGGGTATGGAGTGATGATTCAAGATAGTTGTTTTAGTAGTCTTCACTATTTTGTGAAATAGTGTATCAATAATTATAATGAGGACTCTTTTTGAGTTTGTATACTGTCTATTAGACAATATTTGTATTCAAACTCACAGTATATGTGTTGTCGTATTTTGCACGACAATTGTATTACTGAAGTTGTAATTGTTTCTGTACCATGTATTTGGCGACTCAGAATGAATGATGTATACCTATTTTGGGGTCCTCACAAATTTGGAGTCTCAAATTTGAACATAGAAGTAATAGTTGATTTCAAGTAAGTATTAAAAATGGATCTCATATACAATCAAAAACCAACTTTTTCTGCAAAGCTAATATTAGATTTGCAAAAACTTTATATGAACATGAAAATTGAACATACGTGAATTTGAATTTTATTTATTTGTATTTTGACCCCCAATAGTGGGTAAAAATATAAATAGGTAAAATTCAAGTACACTCATGTCTAATTTCCATGTCCAATTTTTATGTCAACCTAAAAGAGCTCTTAGATTTGTCATCTTAACATGAAAACTTATTTGACATAGGCTTTTGGGAGCAGTTTTCCTTGTGTATATAACTAGTTGCACATTACATGTAGATAAAGAGTTAATAAGAATAGGAAAGGCGCCATTCAGATTCTATCCAATTGAAAGATCGGACTCGTTCCCATCTAGTAGATTGCAATGATCTGGGAACTTTCATTCTGGAAAGCCCATGAGAGTAAACCTAAGATAGGTCAGCATCTGATAAACCAAATGCGAAGGAAAACCTTACCTAGTTCAGAGTAGTAAGATAAAAAAAACATCTTTTGTTGCCACCTTTTGAATTCTGTAACATTGAACATTTCAGGTTTTTCACCATGCTTCACAAGTACATTTGGAAATATCATGTTGTTATCATCAGAATGGTGTTATATCTTTAATTTGATATAACCTAAGATCTATTAATTTAAGTGAGGGTATTGGTAATATGGTCTTTGACTATACTGAAACATAATTTACAGATTGCTTCGTCTTCAGGGATCTCCTCTCCATCTCGAAGACTTTTATAATCTAATTTGTTTCAAACTGAGAATGGGATACTAGGGTAGGTATGGAAACATCAGTGGTTCTGGTGCAACTATCTTCATAAGATTTTTTCCTCTTTTATTTCCAATTCCTTGAATTACTAAAGGTTCTACATGCATAACTATCTCATATACATACTTAGTACGTATGTTAAACACATAAATCAAGCCTCCTCTTAGCTACACAGTTAAACAATACAGTTATAACATCACATTAATGGGTTTTTGAAACTATATCTAAAACTTTCTAAATTTTTTGATAAGTTTTGAATCAATGTAGTCATTATAAACTAAAGCACTTAGAACATCACTTTTATCACATATTATAGTTTAAAACATTCATACACACATGTATCGAGTTTCTGATTAGCAATAAAATAGTCAAATTACACTTTGTAGGTAGCTACGGTCATGGCACTGGATTTAGACTACTAGTATGGTATGCTGCTACATGCTCCCCCGTCATCAAACCAAGATCTTGAAAATTAGTTTGCATGATTTTAGTTCATTTACAAGCATACATCGATGATGATACATGTAGAACATATATGTTATGAGGTTTATGATTAGGTTTGGTCTCTTCTATGGCCATTCCAAGATTCTTTTAATGTTATGGTTTTGTTTTTAGAAAAATTTCTATCTCGACAAGGCTAAATGAAACCAATTCTCAAAAGACTACTCATGTTTAACCATTATACCACATAATGGGGTTAATAAACCTTAAATAAACATGCTCAAGTTATTCTAATCATGTATTCCAAATTAACATATCTTTACTTCTTTAGAATTTATTTAAAACTATGCTTGACTAGTTCACAACATACTTAGCTAGATGGATGCACATATCAATCATGTCTAGATGCATAAAATTTCCTATCATGATGGTCCAAAATTCCAGAATACAAATAAGTTATTTCCCAACAAATTAAAGTTGGTTTTCAACTTCAACATTTTTCTTGAAAATCTCATGTTAAACCAACTAAGCATGCAATGCAACTTTGAACCCATATTTCATACTCATGTATATATATAACTAAGTCACATAAGCATGCTCAAAAGTTCTGAATTCAAAGGTCACAAGATTCACCAAGTTTTTTCAAACTTTAAGTTTTCCTTTAGAAAATCATTAAAACCAAGCTAACAAAACTCATTATACACAGAGCAAGCTTATACCTTATGTTAGACTCATTTACGTACATATTTAAGTTATTTACACATGCTCACAAGGTCAGGATACAAGTAATGTCGTTTGCAACAAGGTTTGTTTTCCAAACTTATAAGTTTTCTTAAAAAACTCAAACTAAAACAAGCTAAAGTGAGTGAATACAAGTAAGGTAACCTACTTTAGCATGTCAAGGACATTTATAACTAGAATTAAGTGAAACTAACAAGCTCAACATAACAAAAAGCAACAAAATTGTATTTCATGATTGACAGTATGTAAGAATCAATGCTTATGTTTTGTTTGGGAAGTGGCGCTAACGAGCCACTTTGGTACTGCATACGAGACAAGCCCTCTGCTTTTTGTAGAACTCCAACCCAAATCAAGAAATCCTTCATTAAACATGCTTGTAACCAACCACAATTTTTCCGAACATGCATAAAAACTTAACTAACATTATGCTAACAACTTCGAAGCCAATTCACAAAGATTAAAATTATAGAAATTTACTAACTTGGAAATTAAGATCATAAAACATGATTATTACCTATTGAAGTTAAATATCCAACTTCTTTGCTTCTACCTTCTAATTATACCTCCAACTTCAGAATTCACTCTCAATTTGCAGCACTCACTCTCTAATTGCACTTATAAGACAAATTAACAACAAGAATTGTGATTAGGAGAGTCTAAATTTATAGGGAAACCATTACCCAAATTTGGTTCTTTGCCCAATAAATTCAACCAAAGAAGAAGAAGAAACTATTGTATTGAGAGGGTTTAGTGAAAAGATTTCACCAACTCATCATCCCTTATTTCTCAGCTCATCATCACAGTTATCTAGCAGGCTTGAGTTCACGCAAATAGAGATTAGGCTACTGTTGAGTACTGTTTGGTCACTTAATATGGGGCATGAAACTTGTTTTGTCGTTTTCTAACTACGACAATACTTCCGTTAGTGGGTCCACTAATGATTGGTAGTCATCGCATTTAATATTCCCCGACAAAAAGAATATTCCCAGACCAAACGAATATTTTATAACAACTTGCTTACTTTTGCAAAATTTATAAATATTACCCACAACTATAACATTATATCAAATTTATTCCATAATATTCAAAAATAATATTTATAAAAAATTCATCTTTATTTATAAAAAGCTGGGGTCTTACAACATCCCTTCTTATGAAATTTAGCCCTCGAAATTAGAGTGCGTACTGATATGATGATAAAGAGGTGAGGATACCTTGAATACCTTTATCGTTAAAAATATTAAATTCATCTTCGCAATCCTACCAAAGATATTCATTAACAATTCATCTTTGCACTACTGTGCCAAAGATATACAAGCTGTAAAACCAATAATGCCGAGACGCGAATTAATAGTATCACGACCACGAATTATCCATTACCCTTCTTGGCCAAGGATATTCGTGTTTTTTCAATCTGGTCATGATTATACCGAATAATCCTTGGTCATAATCATACCAAGTCTATCAATGCACTACTACTAAAGATGACTTTTTACCACATCCATGAATTAATATTTCATTCACGAGACTCATTTCAATAATTAATCCATATCATCGAATCATCCCCGCACTACTGGTGCCAAGGATATTCATTAGTATCACGACCACAAATTATCCATGCACTACTACCAAAGATAATCGTGTATTCATTAAGATCACGACCACAAATTATCCATACACTACTACCAAAGATAATCGTGTATTCATTAGTATCACGACCACAAATTATCCATGCACTACTACCAAAGATAATCGTGTTTTCAATTATGGTTATGATTATAATAGAACAATCACCTCGGTCATAATCATACCAAGTCCATCTATTCACGTAAGCCACGGATGACTTTCAACACAATATATAAGCGTGAGGATAATGATATAAAGAATCAATCAAATGAGATAAAGGATAAATATTAAACATTTATAATATAATTTATCCAGGATTCAAGAATATCCCCATGTTATCAATCACTTAATAATCTCATAATCTAATATCATTAATATTATAACAATATTTTAATCACTTCTTAAATTTATAAATAATTTATCTCAATTGTTTACGCTTTTACCATATAATGCATTTAATCATTCAAAAATGCCATACTCATAAGATATCATCACCAATTATCAAATCCCTCATCAAAAAAAATATGCATATACTCTATATAGGATTCTCTAGCCATAAAATCCTATTTTCAACTTTGTTACTTCACATAACATATTTAACTCATATGTTCAGAACTAAACTATTTTCATGAAAAATACCAAATCAGTCCCAAAAATATTTCTTTTCCGGGATTTAGCATAATATAGTCCCATGATAAAAATATATTTTTTCTCGAATTTTAAAATTCATTTACTATTTTTCAAAAATCAATTTCTAATTAATTCCTTAAGAAATTAGCTACTCCATTTTAACCCCAAAATTCCCAAATCTTGGCAGAACCTTACACATGTTAATGTGAGCCTCGATTTAAATTTCATGGTCATCTGAGTTATAGAACTCCGGTTATAGCATTTTTCGTCAAAAAAACCTAAATATTGAAATGGTCATAACTTGTTCATTTTAAGTCAGAATGAGCTCATTTTTGGACAGGAGGTACTTTATAACATATATTTTTATGTCCCAAAAGGCCAGAATTTTTCACATAAATTTAGTGGCTGAAACAGCCCTTAAAGTTTCTGGGCGTAGCGTTTTTGTAATTTGCAGCTTTGGACTCTTTTGCTAAATTCAAATCCACACTAAAATATACAACACCTTTTCCAAATGATTCCACTTGGATAAGCTACAAAACTCATAGATCTAACTCTAGGACTTAACCACACTCAAAAATTCAAAATATAATAGGAGATATGGTCAATTGAATTTCATGTTACGTTTTTACCAAAATCTGATTTTTCAACCCTTTGTGATTTTCTAAGAAACTTTCATGTTTTCACATAATAACCACATAACTCATCATAACACTTACTAATACTTCATATACCCATGATTTTCATTAGTCCAATGCTTTTATTATGACTTTCATCATAATCCTCGTAAATGAGATCCTTTTAGTTAAAGAAATATTTGAGGGTTTAAGAAATGGGTTTTCAGATTGGGTCGATACAAAATTCGATTTCACGCTCTAGGTTAGGCTAAGAAATCTTCAAGAACACGTCAAGAAATTTATTAATGATAGAAATATCATTCAAAATCGCTACTCTTATCCAAGACTTGGATAAGACGTTACATTGATACCAACTGTGACTTCTATCCTTTAACCTAGAGATAGCACCTCACAATGATACCTATCAACTTGTCATCGTTATTCACGACGTCGCCTATAGAAAGTCTGGCTTCGGTGCATTCCACACAAGGAAGTCAACAACGAAAGGATCAGGGCTCTTTACTTATGGCTTGATATAATGTTGATTAACTTTAGGGTTTGGTTACTTTGAATTCAGTATAACAGTTGGTTAGGAATATGAAAGCTAACAACCTTACAAAAAGAATAATAAGTAGTTAATCAATCTTTTCAAAAATTACCTCAAAGGCAAGTATTTTCAAAGAGATAAGATCGTGAAAGTGTTTATTTGAAACAACAAGATTAATAAACAGTGGAGGTAACGAAGGTTTCTCCCAACGAAGTTTCAATAGATAAATCAAAGTCTAATTTTTTTTGAGTCAAATTTAAACATTGAACACAACTAAGTAGAATAAAGAGTGGGTAGAACTTGTATTGAATAAAGTATAGACTTGTAATAATTTATAATTAATTTACGTAATAACTTCGTTCGGGTTTTCTAAACAAACGCTCTCGCTTAAATTACCGAAGTTTGACTTTACTATAGGGTACATTCCACCCTTAAGTGCTTCTTCACATTCACGATCCATAATTTGAATCATTATTCTCCGATCCATATCGAATTCGGGTTGATTGCTATGCATGTGGTAATTCAATTCGATGTTTGGTTCTCCAATTCTTCATCCAAAAGCAAAGTCCATTTTATCTATTTTGGCTTTATTGGATCGGACGTCTTTTTCTACACTATCAATGCGTTATGCGGCTTTTTACCCACGCATCGTCTATTCTCCTTCGTTCGATTGTTTCTTCTTTCGGTTGATCTTTGATTTTTAAATTCTCGATTCCAACTTTAATATCTTACACTTTCGCCAAAGCGTGATTTTGTTCGAGCATCACATATCGGGTAACCCAATTTTGAATTGTTGTATCCCTTTGTTCCACGACCGTTGCCGTTCTTCAACTCGTTCTTTCTAGCTCACGAACACGATTTTGTAATTCTAAGTTTTGATCATAAATTTCTTCTAATCAATTCTCCTCGGGTTCTCTTCTTTCTCTTCTTCCTCTTCTTCCTCACTCACTACTACCCTGCTGACTAGCTCGGGTGCAACAATTAGTTCTTCATTCACTACGTGGATATCTCTAATTTGTTCCTCGTTTGACATTGCATTAACTCGATTAGTGATTAAAGGTGTCACAACGGCCACATTCACTCCATTGTGAATATTTTTTTGCCATTTCAAACACCGCCACAACACTGAGGGTTAATTAATATATCAAATATTATCCCTATATACGTGAACCAATTAAATAACAAATAAACTTAGGTAGGTCATACTACTAGCGAAGAATTTCCGTCTCTCTCCCTCCTAGTTCTTATCTCGCATCTTAGCTGTGGATCATATCCTAAGCTCGATACGATACTGTTGACGCCCCCAAAATTAGGTATCGTCACCCATCTTGGGTCGCCACTTACATGGTACAAAAATTCAAATACAAACTTAATTATACATTTGTCGGTGTAATATACGATAATACATAAAGCGAGAGTTCTAATAGGAATATTGTCATTTAGACAATATCCATACTAAAGGAGTCCTCATTACATTTTATTGTCACTTTATTTAATGAATAGTGAGGACTACTAATGCTATCTTCGGGACCATCACTCTTTTCCCCGACTCGTCCAAATTTATATTCTCATTTCAAGAGAACGGTGAAAGAAAGGGTGAGCTCAACTAGCCCAAAGAAGAAATATTATAACTAAGATAATGCAGAATAAATTATCAATAGTCTTCAACAATGTTAAACCGATAAAATACAATAGACAATCGGTTTAATGCATAGATGAATATACGTAATCCATTAAAAGAGTGAAGAGAAAATAAAGTCTACTATCTTTTAGGTTTTAAAAGGTTTTCATCAATTTTTATCACTAAGACTCGGTTTAATGAATAAACCACAATATCTAATCATCCATGTACTACGCGATCAAGGATTTTCATCAAATTATCAATGGTCGCGACTATACCGAATCACCCCTGGTCATAATCATACCAAAAACTATCCATCACTTGCATTACAGTGCCATCGAGGACTTTTGTCACATCATTTATATCAAGCCATGATTATACCGAATGATCCTCGGTCATAATCATACTAAGTTCATCTATGCGACGTAAGCCAAAGATAACATAATATAACATGAGGATGATGACAATGACATAATAATTCAATAAAACAAGTTCACGAATTAATTTATTCAGAACTAATTACGCCCAAATTGTCAACATGACATCGCGCTTTGTAGAGTAAAATTCAAGAATGCTCGTAAAATATTCTTCGGATGAAGCCAAGAAATATCAAGGATATTCCACTAAATTCATGGAGTATAGAAAGTCAAAATTTTAACCAATTTGAGTATAATAGCGAATGAAATAACAAAAGAAATCACCGTGCATGCGGTGATTAAGATGTATAAAGTTATTCTAACGAGAATAATAAATCTGAGAATAATAAAAAAGCGAAACCGAATTAGGTGTAAAACACACAGATGAGGATATTCCAATAGAATAATAAAGATGAGAATAATAAAGAGCGGAACCGGTTAGATTGTAAAACACATACAGACATGAGGATATTTCAATAGAATAATAAAGAGGCGGAACCGGTCCCACAGTAAAAGCCTGATGCACAGGATGTTCCAGCGGAATAATAAAATAATAAAAGAATGTCACCAAGTATAGGGGATTCCGTATATACTGAGTTATTCCAACAGAATAAATAAGAATGGAATAATATAAGGATTTCACCAAGTATAGGTATTATTAGCATATACGAAGTCGTGTATAGGGTATGCCACTTTTATAGGTTATTCTAATGAATAATAAGCAATGGAATAACAACAGTTCTCTTCATAAATAAGAAAGAATAACACCCCATTTACGAGTACAACAAATAATATTCCCTACCTTAGAAGAATTTGAATATTGGAAAAGTGAAGTAGCAAAAATACTTTTCTTCTTTTCTCTATAGTTTCTCTCTAGTAGTTTCAAATTGAATTCGTAAGAAATAATGAAGGAATGAGCTTTCTATTTATAGAAAAACTAAGGGTGGCTCTTGGTCTTTATGAAGGGTCGAAATGACTTTTGGTAATATTCAAGAGACAATACTATTTATTTGCGGGGGTAATTAACCCTTGGAACAATCAAGAAGAGGCAGTTAACTCTTGGTAATATTGAAGGGACAACTACTATTTGCGAAGGGGTAATTACTATTGACGAAGGTAATTACTATTGAAGAAGGTAATTACTATTGACGAAGGTAAATACTATTGACGAAGGTAATTACTATTCACAAAGGTAATTACTATTCACAAAGGTAATTACTTATCGACGAAGGTAAATACTATTAACGAAGGTAATTACTATTCACAAAGGTAATAATTTATTCACAAAGGTAATTACTATTGATGAAGGACTCTTAGATGATGACATATGGGCCCCCCATAAAATAATCAAACTTACCACAAACGTCTCATAACAGACTCTTTATATACATCAAGGATTGAATAAATATTACCACAAATCATTTTATTTTTAATCAACACATATTTAATCTTTCAACAATTATTAATCATTTATAACTTGTCGTCTCAATTAATAATTTAATACTATAACATATTATACTGGATGATCTTTGTGACAATAATTGAATCAATAATATAAGAGATATGACGCAAAGAATTATTGTGAAGCAATAATTGAAGCATAATTGAGTGACTTCTCACGTAAGCATCAATAATCAATATCGTGTGCTACTATACAACTACTGCAGACATTATTTCTTTTACTCTAGGGTAGTTAAGCGGTTTTAATGATAACACCTCTCGTAGTTATTTTTATAGAAAAATAATTTTGTCGTTTTTAACTACGACAATACTTAGTTAATAGGGGTCCACTAATGATTGAGCCGTCGTCATCGAATATTCCCCGACAAAAAGAATATTCCCCAAAGCAAACGAATATTTTATAACAACTTGCTTACTTTTGCAAAATTTATAAATATTACCCACAACTATAACATTATATCAAATTTATTCCATAATATTCAAAAATAATATTTATAAAAAAATTCATCTTTATTTATAAAAGATGGGGTCTTACATTTAATTTCCCCACCACACATCATATTGTCACATGAGCTACTTTATGCAATTTAGTGAATTATATAATTACATTCATTTATATCATATGTTCCCATTCATATATTAATGTCACACCTCATATTATCTAAATCGAAACGTAGAGTATTCTACACAGTCTCATGATTCGTTATATGGGGGACAATTATATCAATAAGTAACTCCTTTTATTTTGTCTCTTAATTATTTTGATCAAGTGTGACACATCCGAATCAAAATTATTCAAGTTAAGTCCAACTTAGCACTTCTGTATATTCAAAAGAAAAGCATTGTCCTTGTGTGACACAAAATTCACCATGTATTCTTTCGCGGATTGTTTTGTTAGATACCATCAAATCATGGTTGTTGAAGAAGATAAGGAGAAAACTGCTTTTATCACTCCTTAGGGAACCTTCTGCTATCGGCGACTGCCTTAGAAAGGGAGGCACCGAAGCTAGACTTTCCGTAGGGGACGCCGTGAAGTACGGTGACAAGTTGATAGGTATCAGTGTGAGGCGTTATCCAGTTATAGATGAAAGTCACAGTTAGTATCAAAGCTAAGGTCGATTTTTCGGGCAAAAGAAAAAAAAATATGGTTTTATGATGCGGTAGCCGGCGCACTTCTTCTATTAATTAACGGAGCGCATAGCATCCAAACCCAATAAAATGCATTTGGACAGTGTAGATATATTTTCTATACGTAGCAAATGCTATGAAAGCACACAAGTTTCAGATAACATTGTTCTAGGAACTAATGTACTTAGACACCGAAACAATTTGAATTTTTCACCCTTAAATATATGATAGCGTGAATTGTTCAAACGGTCTTTAAAATCCTAAGTGGCCTCCTTTTCATATTATTCACATAATAGATAAAATATTTCTATATATCCGACTTTCTCCTCCAGCATTCTTGATCTTCTTCTCTTTGTGATACTGACTTAGAATCTCACTACCTCCTTCAGCAATAATAGTCTTCTCTAGCAATGTAGCAAACGAATCGATCTGGAGTACTGACACCTTGTTATACAGTCACAACTTCAATCGTTGTTCGAAACGTCGAGCTTTTCTCTCTCCTGTATCTACTTGGTGTGCCGCAAATCGCGCGAGTTACCTAATTTAATTATTTCACATAGAAATATCGTGATTTATTTAGAAAGGAGATACTCATTTGACCATCAGAAGAGGCTTATGAATACTTAGAATTCTCAAGTATTTTCCAATTTGAATTATATAAACAATGCAAATGGATAATATGTCAATCACCACCACTACAATATGAAAAAAAAAATATACTCTTAATATATGTAAATTTTTCAATAGGGATGTATTTTTTATCTTGAACAATGAATAGTATTTTTTATTAATGTGATAAAGACTATGAATATAAAATAATATACTTCTTAATGTGAGGTAGACAATAAAAGAAATGAACGAAATGTACGTAGAAGAGCACATGTTAAATGTAGATTTTTAGTGTATTAGAAGCAGTGTCAACACTAGAGATATTGTAATTTACTAAAAGACTTTCAGGACACGGTTACAAATTTTCACTCCTTTTTTTTTTTAGCTTAGGCCTTTATTTGATTGATTTAACAAAAAAATACTTGTATATAGGCAACGCAGCTAGAGAATCAAAAATATATGGCCAAGTTAATTGAATATTCTTCTAAATTATTGTTTTTTCTGAACACGGGTTGGCTCCATACATGTGTAAGCATTTGTAATCGTGATGCTATTTATATCTTGCAATAGAGTTCGAAGCAGAAATGAACAGCTAGCTTCTCTAGAACACCCTGACTGATAATGTTAGCTTGTCTAGCTACTATTCATGCCCCAATTCCAATTAATCTAAGCTGCCAAAGATAAATTGTTGTCAAAATTATGCTCTGGCTTTAACTCAAGAAAAAGAAGAGAATAACATAACTACTCAAACCAAAATTACTTACTATATTGTTTTGAGGCTTCCTCCAATAGAATCCTTGAAGAACAACCGGTAGGGTATTGCAGGCTATAAGAACATAAATCAGCAAGGCATTGGTTCCCATCCACTCCAGCACCAAACTTGGGCGCTTATATTCATATACATCAACCTGAAATGTCATAAGCATTTACATAATATATATATATAGGAAACTGATCCATTTACAATGGTTGCTATAAGACCTAATATGACCACCACATCTTGCCTTCATTATAAGATTTGACGATAACAATTTAAAAATACAACTCCCCTACTGCAATATATTTATTTTCATTTTTAAATCGCGGCCGTAGAATCTATAAATGGAAGGTGAAGATATGATGCTCAAAAATAGATTCATAGCCACCATTTGCTATGGATCAACTCCCATATATGTGTGTGTGTGTACATATATACTTGAATAGAAGAGGAACATCTTCCTAATATCTCCAAAGGATAAAATCCTCAGTAAGAGAAAACTAGAAACCAATGCCCAGGATCAGATGTCCTGGAAAATTACTAAGAAAACTTGTTAAAGGGTTTTGTAGTCTAGGTAGGAGACGAGGGTTCAGGCCTAACCAATGTATATATTCCAGCAAAGAGAATGCCAGCAGCACCAGTAGTAACACACATGTAACTGACTGTGTAAAGAGCCTTGTTTACATGCATCCCTATGATATCGGTAGCAAACATGTTAGTTATATAAGTGTGGCTACGCAACTAGATTGAATCTATAAAAACCAATAGACATACCAACAATTAGTTCTTTAACTAGTAAAAAGAATGGATGGTGCAGAAGATATTTTCTTACCAAATAAGTGAAACGAAACACCAAACACCACAAGACAGCATGATGTGATCATCCACTGCAAAATTCTAGTCCGGTGAGCCTGCATGAAGTAGCTGAATTAGAGTACGCAAGTATACATAGTTCTCGTTTTTAATAACACCATTTTGTTCATGAAAAGTTTAATTACTAACTCTTACCTTGAAATGAACAATAATGTGCCCATAATGCAAACCAATCAAGCAAGTCACTATAGCCATCACAGAACTACAAACACGAAGAATGAGGGTCAACAGAAAATCGGACAATTCAAAAGCGCAGAAAACCCTGATAAAATTAATCTAAAAAATTTCTTCTAAACACATCATCGTTTTTCTCTACTTTCTGAGATTTTGATACAATAAAAAGTCCGACAGCAACACAGGAATTTCTTCCGTGTGTTTAAAGATGTAAAAGACCACCTACTGACACAGGACTTTGGCCTCTAGGAAGAAATCCCTCAGGCATACATATATTTATCCTAATACATTTGTATATTGTGTCGCTTCGTGTATTGCCTATAATTGATACGAATAAACCATTCAATGAAAGAGCAAGTTTTCATAAATAAACCTTAGGATTCCTTCAGGATCAAAAGGGGCTTCACACCATGAAGGAGCATCAGAAGGAAGTGGACCATAATCTGGGGAATTGATACTACATTGCTGAGAAAGAAGAACTAACAGATCAGAGAACAAGGAATGCCAGAACGCTGTTTAGACTTGATGAACCTTGAATTATTGGTAACATGAGTACCGTGGTTCTCCCGTAGACTGGTTTTCTGTATAAGTGTTGAATTCCCAATATTTTACGGTCTATCATTCCAACAGCATTACAGGCTGGTCCAGTGTCTCCCCGCACTCCACATTTCACCTTTAAATGGTTAAAAATATGCTAAGCTACTATTCTACAGCAGTTTTCGAAATGAGAGATCATCCCCCAAATAGTTGAAATTGTATAATTAAAGCAAAAACAAAAGTCAGATACTTACTGAGAATATCTTCGGTGGTGAAGAAAACTTTGCTGGAATTTGATATTCCCAATTGGGAACATATAGACCGTACAATATGGAAAGGTACAAGGCAGTAAGAACCAGTGCCACTCCCCTGGAGAATCAAAAAGAAATAACCAGGTGGCAAAAGATTTTGAACTGTTCATATCTACCAATGAGCAAGAAACAAAAGCATCCTTCACAAATCCATATTAATTGGGAAAAAGGAAATTAATTTGGTGAAAGCATAACCAAGACATTAGACCTCTTCCACCAGGAGTTATTTTATTTTTATTATTATCACTTGGACCCCCTACTATCTATTTTGAACTTTGAAGGGTACTCTATGAAGACCATGATATACCAAATTTTGAGCCCTTAGAATTTGGATTTTCCGTAAACAAGGTTTTTAAGGCGGAATAACTTTTCAAGTATCACATCTAGCCGATGTTGCACCATTAAGCTTACTACCACCTTAGATTTGAAAATGAATGAGCCAAAAACTCGTTTACGAATATTTACTGGAGGTGTAACATCCTTGTCATATTTCAAAGCAACCTGCCATCAGCTCCCAGAGAGATTGCTAGTCTCCATTCTAGAGGTTTATAAGATGGTTTGAGTTACTTGGCTTAATGGAAAGGTAACAAAATCAATCGGGATAGGCCGGGATAGAAAGCACAATTTTAATTTATTTTTTATCAGTAGAGAAGGCTCAATCACCAATCAAACGTGGCACGTTCTAGTCAGGACTGCATTTGGGGGAACTAAACACTTGTACTCCCAAGAGTTTGCCACTCAAATGCACAGCATATCCTGGCTATCTACACCACCCATTCCCATTTCCTGAAAAAAAATACATTCCTTGCAACCTGTGCCTTTTAGATGGTTCTCTGTGCTTGCAGCTCAGCTGGCTACCGCTTAAGCCGCACAGTGCCATTTCTGGACACTAATAGACCTACTCTTCATCTCACTGTCATTCTGAGGCTCCATTTTCTCCTACATTGCTAAAATATCCCCTCAAAGCTTGCACCTATAGCATAGAGCCACTTCGAACAAGATAAATCTCTCTCACAGAATTTTCAAAACAATGAAGTATGTGAAGTTGACAATGAATTAGAGCTTACCATTGTATTCTATATTTCTTTAACAAAGATAATCCTGTATTAACTTTACCATCATACTTGAGCCAAATCTCGCATAACCCTGCCAGCATATATGCTACTGCAATTCTCTGAAAGAAAACCCATAAATCTTAGTCATGCAATGAATCAATTTAATTGACTTTTTGGTCACTGTACTAAAGGTCGATTTTCATTGTGGTTACTAAATATTTTTTTGTTACAAACGCATTACTCGAAAAAAACTTACAAAATGATGATTATTTATGATTCCATTGAAAAAAGTGACAGGAAGTGCCGAGTAGACAAACGATTGACATGTGTTAATGTGGATTGGATTAATTGATGTTTTGATCATTGTACTAGGGGTCGATTTTCATTTTACTTACTGAAACTTTTTTTTACATTCTCGTTGTCGAAGTAACAAAAAATTGTAGATTAGTTATTACAAAATATTACAACATATGAAGAGAAAGTACATTATAGCTAATTTAAATCTATAAATTTCCAAAATCATATTTAATTTGAAATCTTCTAAACACCAAAACAAATAGCAAAATATATAAAGGAGAAAATTGGCCCAATAAACCCGACTACTGCAAAAATCAGCTTAATAGAAACTCTTTCAGAATAAGAATTTTATCACATACCTGCAATATGCCCATCCACCTGATCTGTTCTATGTCCACTCCATAAGTTAGATTGTTGAGGCTATGAAAATATCCTCCTATCAAAAATTGAAGTAAAAACCTGAGTAGGAGAAAAATGACTGGAGGGTCGGGGAGAAACCCACTAGGAAAGATAAATGATTCAATGCATAATAAATTCTAAAAAAAATATAGATGACCATTTTCAGACGTTGTGTTCATGAATTCAATATAGATCTAGAAGGGCACCTTGGAGAAATAATCCTAATATTAGAAGCTTCAGGGCTCGATATGTTGCTTTCTTAGTTGCAACAATTCTGCAAGACATTTTCTGTATGCAAAAACCCATTTTGTTAGCCTAAGAATATATATACTGCTATTATAACATGCATTCGTTACAGATATATCAAAGTAGATTGCAAAAATTGAAATACTAAAGCAAATCTTAATACAAGTTTTTTTAAGAAGAGACAACAGTACTATGCTCTTCCACAGACTATATGGTTACCAACAATAGTTCCATCTATCAAGTACAATAATAGAAAATTTTCCTTAATTGGATATTGATGATGCTTATTCTCTTCCTAAAACTAAAGAAAAAGGCTTTCTTTTATGCTAAGGAAGACGAAATTAATAGTAAACATATCATAAATTATATAAAAGTGAGACTATATGTACAAAAACTGAAAAGTACCTTGTTTGCAAGTCCAATCGAGACTCCAACAATAAATAGGAAAAATGGCATCACAAAATCTGCTAAGGTCAGACCATTCCATGGTGAATGATTGATAGCAGGAACAATTCCACCAGCATCATCCACAAGTATCATTAACTACGTACAACAGGTAGCATAGCAAATTGAAAAGAATAAAGGATGGCTGTTTATTTCCATTCATATGAAAGGATCTATTAGAAAATCATCCATTGTGCATGACAAACAAAACTAAGATACTAATTGTTAAAAGCAACTTATATTTCTACATGTTTTCCTGGTCTTTGTAATATAACTAGAGGTATGGCAAAAAATTAATAATAATATTGCTAGAGGTGAACCATATTACCATGTTCAACACCTCTTCTTATAATTCGTAATAAAAGTGGGAAGAAGATCCTCATGCTTAAGGCACAGTTCAAGTTACAGTACACAAAAGTACAACTTTTATAGCTTAGCAGTGCAATGCCTGCTTCTAGAAAAGGTTGCCGACAATCATTCTGCATTATGCAACTTTTTCCATTCAAATATGAAATGGAAAACGACACATGATAGATAATGAAAATTATTGTGTGTGCAAGAGGCTAAGATTGATCCCAACAAACATAGATACGTAAAGCTCATATTCTGAAGAGAATGACTTTGGGATCTATTAATTTTGACTTTTTAAGTCAATTTCCAAAATCCTAAAATTTAAAATCCATAGGAAATAATGGTAGTTCTAATGTAAAACAATCTTGAAGTTGAATACCTTTGGACATTTCAAAGCCAAAGCAAAGAGTTAAGCCTTTCTTTTGCTTTTTTTCCTTTATTTGACTTATCCAAATAGTAGGGGTAAACTAATTTTAGCAAGTGTACTAGCTAATTTATCAGTAACTTCGTTGTAACAATCACACAGAAGTGTACCAAAATTGATCTATTGGTTGCACCTATGGACAGGTTTTCTTTTTCTCCTCGTCCTGATGGAGATGGTGTATGTGTATGTTGAAGATAATAATATATTATTATTCACATAAAGCTTACTCTTTTCTTTTTCCACCTGGTGTATTTCCTCATAATATAACATGTTAAGAATTTGATGAATATTGAGAGTCAAGTTCATATATGTTCGACTGTATATTGTTTAATAGAATTTATTCAAAGTGAAAGTCAGGTGCATGGCTAGCTGGAATAATGATCTGTTGTTTTTGCAAACAATTTTTGATTTTTCTCTTAAATTATGTATTTCCCTTGTGCTTTTATTTTCTTTTTAATCCAATATATTGTTTTTTATTGATGGATATAAGAGTGTATATAATTAAGGGATAAGGGAAGAAGGAGCATACCGCAACCGTGAGTCCGCGATACACATCGAGGGAGAGAACGCGGGCATCTCCTCCGCCACCACCTCCACCAGAAGCGTTCAATAAGGAGGAGATATTTTTGCCATTGCCACCTGACTCGGACGAATTAAACTTTCGGGTTGCTGATTCAACATCAATGTCATGGCTGTCCTGATCGTAACCATCAAATTGGAGAGAATAGTTGTTTCTGCTCTTGATTACCCGTGCTCCTTGATCGTCCTTTCCTTTTATGAGCTCGTACGACCCCATCTCTCTCTGAAGAAAGCTTTCCTTTTCTTTTGTTTTGGCTAAATTCCTTTTCTTCTTTTTCTCCTATGATGATGATTAATTAATATTGTTGGTGTATTACCCTCGCCTGCATTCAATTCAATTAGCAGAAAAGCAATGCTTTGAATATATTTATTTTGGATTTTTTCGACAAATTATTACTACTACTATATATAATTATATATATGAAATATGTATGAATATATTTATGGCGCACACGGGAAGTAAAAAAATATAAAATGCGTATCCACCACCCCAAACATCCAAAGAACGCCACGGGCGATGTTCCAAGCCTCTGCCCCGATACCCCACTGTCTTTTAATTTTCTTTTTATGTACAAAATTCAATGGAGTTTTATATTGAGATAATTGATTCTATTATTTTGCGGGTGAGTGTTATCCAAAGAAAATCAAACCATATAAGGAATAAATCCTCTCATTTACCACCTCGCTAGAATCCTTTTCGTTTTTTAATCACTTGTAGGTAACCCATTTGCAAACAATTTCAGATAGTTGCGTACATTTTAATCTAGAAATGATTTTAATGGGTTTAATTTTTGGTCCATGACAGCATAGTTGACGAGGCAAAGTAGCAATCACCACCACCGCTGCCGCCTCTCATTATATAAGACACTGACCACCACCACCACCACCACCACCACCACCACCACCGCATCTTTTATTCTTATCCTCAAATCTGTCTCCATATATGGCTGCACTTCATCTAAACTAAGAATCAAACAACCCAAACAATTAGACCTTAAAACACTCGAGCTTTAGCCGTCCCAACACGTAAAAAAGCCCCAAACAACTTCAATTTTACTACTGCCATCTGCTCCATAATTAGGATGATTTTGTTCCGATTGATCAACAACAATAACGTCCACCTTCTCATCTCACCTACCTTTGTGATTCATTGCCGGGAAACTCTCTGAAGATTTAGCATAGAGTGAAAATAATTATCACCGTGAGAGAAAATGGCGAAGTTATTGATAATGATGGCAAAATTGTCAAAAGCTTTCTTTATTGTCATGTTAATTGACATAAGTTTATTTTTTAGTAAGTTGTTAATTAATTAACAGAATACTAATATATATAGAGTTTGTTATCATTCTATTGATCAATTGATACAAAAATAAACTTTTTACTAATTACTTCCTTGATATCAAGCTCCAAATAAAAAACTTCTCGATTTAAAGGGACACGTTTGACATTACCTCTTAATTTTAAAACTCTGAAATAAACTGAAAATGCAAATTAAAGAAGGATAAGGGAACTAATTCAACTGGTCCGATCTAGGGAGTGGATACTAAGTCGTCTATAAATCCGACGGAATGGCCGTTCCTAGCGGTGGCATATACCCAACGCAATCGACGATTCCGGCTACAGAGCTTCGCATTAATGTAGGATTGTGGTGGTACCGGAGGAGGCCGAGCGGTATCAATATCAGCTCAATTGGTAATCGTAATAGTAGTAGAACTTGGATGCGCGTCTTGGCACTGGAGCGGAACAACAATTCCAGTAGTGATGCAGCGGTGCCCAATTCCAATTACGTGGTGCCGTTGGACTCCAAGTCCTCCTCTTGCATCACTCGCCCCCTTGCCGAGATCCTTCGCGACCTCAACAAAAGGATCCCCGATAATATCATCATCAAAGCGGAAGGAGTTGATCATGATCATCAGCACTATTCAACTACCTTCATCCCATGGTTGGTTGCACTATTAACTCTCTCTTTCTTTCTTTTTCCTAATTATATACTACCTCCGTCCCAGAAAATGAGTCATATTTGGCTTGTTCCAAGTTAATTTGCGAGATGCTAATATTCAAATTATGATGTGAATTTATTATAATTTTTCTAAATAAAAAATTTGTACTCGGTAATTTTATTTTTTTTTAAGTAGTTGCATAATCAAACATAAATAAATTCACATCGATTTTGAATGTTATAAATTTGTAAATTGACAACTCAAAAAAAAAAACCTCAAATGGGACTCATTTTGTGGAATGGAGGGAGGAATAAATCATTTCTAACGTAAAGAATACCTGGATGTTGTCCAGGTACCATGCCAACCGGATGTTGAGTTTCTACGCCCCAGGTAGTAGTGTAACCATGCCATTGCTTCTTTCGATTTTTAGGGATCTAATTTTATTAATCATTCTTAGAAGATTTTGTCAACTGTTTCCCCTGATTCTGATCCCACTGTGATTTTGCTATGTGATTCTCTATCACTTTACCTCATTAAATTTGTAAACACTGGCAATGCTTCCATCCAGTTCACATGACATCTTATCTAATGATCTGTCATGGAGTGGCGGATCATTTGCCATCATCTGTGATAAAATGTTTGAGGCTTTACTGGCTTTTGACCACACCACTTTTTCTTGTGCATCTGCGAATGTATCTTATGTAACAACTGGTTCACGAATTACATAAACAAGAATATTGTTCTATATAATCTCATCTCAGTTGCACATTCTTAATTTAACTTGACAACTTGTTAAATTATCAAGCTCTGATGTCTAGACATTTCTTACAGGTTGGTGTGGAGAAATACGCGATGTAATTTTCTCTGATAATGGAAATGTAACTGTGGTATATCGCGTCATTGTACGAGGTTCTGATGGAGAGGTTTGGCTCTCTTCCATATCTTGTATTTTTTATTATTCCCTAGTATTTCTTCAATTAAAATGTGAACAAGACATAAGAGATAGATTTATGTCTATCTCCGCGGAGAATTGGTTGTCCTCCGGGATGTTTAGGTCAGTCCTTAAGCTCGATCCGCATCACTCGCGTACACAGAAAATATATCTCATAAATTCTCTCAACTCAATAATAAATAAGCTGTTACATACAAATAGAGATTAGCCTTATAAAGAGACCAAGTAAACCGCCATTTCCTACAACTTCTCACCCTCCATTATCTGTCAACTATCCCACTACCCCTAACATAATAAATTAAATACCTTATGAAACCCTAATAATATATAATATATTTAAAGTATAACTTAATTCCAGCAAAAGCCTAATTAAATATAGAAATTTTAGCTGCCATGTCTTTGATCCTCATCACTTCTACTAATTATCCTACTCAAAACAATAACAAATCAGGTGAAGCCATTTCTTTATAACATGCAATCCCAGAGCCCAGCTCACCATAACATAATCTTTCTCACAATCTAACTTAAGTAATCACTCCGTTCCACCAAAATAATTCACATTTATCACTAAATATACTAGTTTAGTAGTTATGGCATGATAGTGTTATTGTGATGTTAAATTTAAGGATATTGTGTCATTTTATACTATCATCAATAAAAAGATGACTCCTTTTGTGGAACAAATATTTTTTTAATTATTTGTAAATGGGACTCTTTCTGTGATATGGAGACAACATCAAATTGATCACTTTTAACACCTCAACCATCTCCTTTGCTAACAAATTGAAATGGGCGTTTCTACACATGCACCAACTTTTCATAAATCATATAAGGCTTTTCTCTAATACAACTTGGTAATTAATGGGCATAAAGCACTTAACCAAGATAGACTTGTCCTTTTTAGACCCCAACACAATAAATATGAAATTAATGCTCTTGCAAATTAATACCATTAGCATGAACGCTGAGGATTTGACATTTGTTGTTGATTAGTAGGTAAACGGGAACCAAGACTCATTGGAAGTGAGGTTTCTTCTTAGTTTACTAGAGATATGGAATGAATTGAATGCTACTCTGTCAGGAAAAACTGTTATCTCTGCTCTTGTTGTTGATCAGATTGGTGTTCTTGCTTTAGGGCATTTCTATGGTGCTTTTTGAGGAATTTCTGTTTCATATACATATTTGGGCTATACACTTTTATAGGTGCTTTATTTTATTTTTGTTTCCACTTATTCTTGGTTGAATTGACTTCTTGTCCCCCTTGCTTTATGTAATCTTCTATGTTCTATGAATAAAATTTATTTTTCTATAAATAATAGAGTTATTACTAAGTTTGTAGGGGAAGAAGATGGAGAAGAAAAAGAGTGAAGTAGAAAAATTGATGGATTCGAAGAGTCAAGGGAGCTGAAATTCTATATTCCTAAAACTAATTAGTTTGGTAGTGGTGGTATGAGGATGAAATTATGATGACAAAATTGAGAATATTATGTCATTTTATACTACTATCAGTAAAAAGTGAACTCTTTGTGATTTTTTTCTGGCAAATGTGACTCTTTGTGGAAAGGTGGGAGTATTATTAATTAGGCTTTTGGTGGGAATGAAATTATGTTGTACATACATATATTATATATTTTGGTGGGAGTTTTTTTTTTTAATATTTGTATTCTGTGTTTTAGGGTTGATAAATTATTAAAACCCTATGTAGTAAAGAATCAAAACATACCAACTCTTAGCGGACATAAGCCCCAAGTCCTTGGGGAACTAGAAATTACAGGGGCAGAAAAAAAGCTGAGTGCCTTGCTAGAAAAATTGCATTCCTGACTGATAACCAACATTCTTGGGAACTGTAAACTATACTTGATGGAATTCTAATATTAAAAATTTTGGCCTAGCAATAGCTTTCAATGCTACATGTGTTAGCTCTGTGCAGTCCGTAGTTTAAGCAGGTAATTTGTCAGCAATGCCCCTTGAAATTATATCTTTGATGTTGACATTGGTGGAAAAGGGTTGGTACCTATTGTTGTAGGAGGAATGGTAGTTTTTTTTCAGCATACTCAGAGACTTGAGTTTGAAGCTATAGAACACAAGTTAGATAGTAAGAGATACCACCTAAAGGAGATTAATAGTGACAACACAATCATTTGCAATGGATTTCAACGAGCTTAATTATTTATTTGAAACTTCAAAATTAACATGATTGATTGATAGTTTTACATCACAAATATGTCATCTATTTACTTTTATTTTGGTGGTTTTCTTTGTTGTTTTCCTTTTTGCACCAAACTGATGTTTTATCCATTCTACTTGATAATACCTTCTGATGCAGGCATATCGCGAATCAACTGGGACAGTGTCATCTGGCATTGACCATATGGTAGATCCTGTTGCTGCAGCCGAGGAAATAGCTTTTTGTAGAGCATGTGCCCGGTTTGGCCTTGGTTTGTATCTTTATCATGAAGAATAGGGGTCAGCAACATTGTGTTTCTAGTAACATGTAATTGACAAATTTGGATTATTTATGTTACATTCCTTTTAGTTCATGTGTATTTGTAGTGAAATTGATATTCTACTGGTATTGTATCTCTTAATATGCCTTGTGAAGTAGAGACAACATCAGCTTGCAAATTTAGAGCAACAAATATGGCATTGCCAGTAGCCATTGTTCGTAACTAGTTTTGGGACTTTGTTATGTCTGCTTATTCTTGAACGCCTGAACTTGAAGAATTAAGATAAGTAGGCATATACTATAGAGGTAATTAAAATTATGGATTATGTTGATTTTAGAAAGTATCATGAATAGTTTTCTTTAACGATAATGCATTTTAAGCACAACATTTTACCGGGAGAGGTGGACAATAAACGTTGAGGATTTTCTTATTGTTTCTTTTTGGTAAAATCATAAATGATCTAATTCATAACTTAAAGACTTGATTCTGTTAGGAATGGTAGATCTGTCTTTGGCACTGTAGAGCTGTTGAAGTATTCAAAAAGTCTATTCAAATATCGTAAAGTACTCATTCGTATTCGTAGAGCAGATAGTAGAGCATCGTAGAGCAAGATCAAGATGTAGAGCTCGGACAATACGTTTCTCATCACTCTATCATCAAACAAGTTCGTAGAGTATGTCAAAATTGTCCTCAAATTGACAAATTTAGAGTCTCAAAGCGAAGATTTCAAGATGTCACTCACCGTCTTCAAATTAAGATTGGAAGATCAAAGAGTAGTTAGTCTATACTAATAGGTAGAAGATGTGACACCGCTAACATGTGGTAGGTGAGACTGCAGTCTAATGTGACTTTGTTAGAGCCGAAAGCAAGTTTAGTATCTAGTCTGTAAGTCAACATTAAAAAACATCTAGAATAGAGTATTAAATGCCCTAACGAAAACTCTCCAAGGGACTGATTTTCACAAGTCTATAAAGTGTGTACGAGGATTCAAATCCAAATACACACGAACCCATACGCGGATCAAAAAGTTGAAACTCTGCAGGATCATATCAAGTTCTACTCTATGTTTCAGAATATAGTGTTCAAACTGCTAAGTACCAAAAAGAAATGAAGCTTATTTGCAAAGCTTAGCATCACATCAAATAACTATCATCAAATTGGAAATTGATTGTCTTAATGACTTTCATCCAAGTCTAAGTGACTTGTAGAGATCTAAGTGACCTAATTTGTGTGACCTTGCTGAAACTTAGTGACTCGAATGAATCTTAATGGTTCAGTTATAATAGATTTTAATAATCTGTTCTATATGACCCATTCTTAATGAATTTCTTACTTGTTGAAATAGAAAAATGGACTATAAATTGTTTGTATTTCGAATCACTTAAAAATATCCTGTCATTTACTTTCAGACTTTCAGTCATATATCTATTATATATATATGTTACATTCATAAAGCTAAACTTAGAATTGGGTGTGAGTGCAAAGGCACAGAGACGGCAGGAGCAAAAAGAAAAAAAATTGGCGATCTGGGAAACAATTCAGATTCAATATGGTTTGCAAATTTCTTTTGTTGTATAGATTCTTTAACTATTGGTATAATAATGATGATAGTGATGAACTAATTTTGTACATAAATATAACTTGGGTCTAGTACCTGATTAGTGATTACAATACCAATTGTTAGTATTATCATATATGCATATCTATAGACATCAGGTGCATGTCTAGAAATTAATTGTTATAATATTTGTTATGATATTATGTAAGACTATTTGAAAATTTAAAATTTAAAATTTACAGGAACATAATAATAATAATAATAATAATAATAATAATAATAATAATAATAATAATAATAATAATAAAATGAGTTTATCAATTGATCAAAGATGGAAGAATATTTTTACAAGTGTATTTATATTTATTATTATTTTGTTTAATTAGTTGGAACGGAAGAAATTTAACGAGTCAAATTTGAAATATAAATTTTTGGAGTACTACATTACTTAATTCAGATATGGATTTCGTACTCTTTCAGCGGAATTCTTTTAATTTTAATTTATTTTTTTTGTTACTCGTGTAGAAATTTAATATTGTTTCTCATAATTATTCCTTGTCAAATTTATTATGATAGTTCATTTTGACGTCGATATTTGGAATTTTTATTTGTACTCTTTAAACTAGTGTATCATGTCTAGAAATTATTTTGATATTTGTAGAAATGTACATGTAATATATTTTGGAGGCTTGTGTTGATAATTTGTTTCGATTTAACATATACATATTAGAACCCCTTTGTTTTGATATTGTGTCTCATGTATTGTGACATAATATTTTTGTTAGAATATATCGTAAGGTATACCTGAGTTATAACCACATGTGGGGGTACCACATGCATATCCTCTTGGCACTGAGACATGACACCTCCCGTGGCAGTGTGATCAATCTACGGCGTCTCCATTTTGTGTTCCGGTGAGAGTTGACCATTTGGTGATTTATTGTGGGAAGCGTATGAGTCGACTCTAATTTTCTGTTCTGCGAATTAGTGATGTTTGTGCCAAACACGCATTCCGATTTGCATGCATCTGGATCTGGCCGGTCTGATGTATGTTATGCATGTGTGAAATTATTTTGACTTGTCTGTGTGATAAGATATATTTTTATTTTGTTCTGAGCTCGATATAAAATAACACCCAACCATTTGATTCAACCTATTATTTCGTTGTATTAATTTTATTCATTTCAGTTCAGTCCATTTAATTATTTAATTGAGTTATTCGTTTCATTATTTTTGTACTCTATATTAGTACAGGGCATTTAACTGTGCTGTGTTTTTCTTGTGGCAGGTAATCAAGGGGGTCAAGGCAATCACCAATTTGTAACTTTTTTCATTTCGAGTACCAAATTGTAAGTCGTGTCCCTAATGTTTTAACATTTTTTGAGTACAATCACCAATTTATAACTTTTTTCACTTCGGGTACCAAATTATAAGTCGTGTCCCAATACAGGTACCAAAAGTTGATTTATCCCTTCCACAAATTGATTATGAACAAATAAAACTCTGGTGAAACAGAGCTAGCCCGATATACACAAATGCTTGGTAGGTAGATTCCCCAACAAAACCCTAAATCTCATAAGACTGTAAAATGAGCGAGGCAAGACTAAGGTAATCGTAATACTACCAAAACAGGGAAAGAACCAATCAGAGATGCTCCGGCAAACAAAATGAGAAATCTAGAAGATACTTATAATACAAACTTCCAAGGAACAGAAGCTACCAAGCTTTTGATTAGTTCTTTGATTTTCCAGCTGATTTTTTTGCAACAGACGAAGTATCCTGATCAACTTCCTTGCGAGATGCTTCCCACAGTCGTTGCTCAATATTCAATTTCCTTAGCTCCATAAGCCCTTGCTCAACTACAACGACATAAATCACACCATAAATCAACATTGGCTTCTAACCAAGATGTGTACAGACAAAAATGAGAATGAAGATGCCGCACCCTTTTGTCAAAATTCTCTACACTACACGTGATTGCTACAACAAGCAACACCTTACAGGATTGTTCTTAATAGTTTACGCATGGAACTGGATCTTCCACAGCACTAGTATGCATGGACTTGCCTATCTCAGTTGGTCATGCTTATCAATTAGTCAACTTTTACAGCAAAAAAAAGGCTATTTATTAGCTATATAAAGAAGTACTGGGAATATGGATTCATGCAACAGACCTCAACTCAAGGATATAAAAATTAAAGGTGGTTGAGTTGAAAGAGTTAACTATGCAAATATAAATGTTCTTGTAAAATTGCAATATTGGGAAACTTAGAAACCGTCAAATATTCGTCTTTCATTATGAATCTTGAAAACCTATTGGGGAAAAAATAAAAATCGAAAGATCACTTTTCCATTTTATTTGTCAAGTCCCTTTGCTAACAACAACTTGAAACTTTGAACTACATGTAAAGCTCGCCTATAATTTGCTGATTTGTAGATGAGAAAATAAAGTCTTTTCTTCTCTCAAACCTTCTTTTTCATCAGTCCCCCACCACTCTGTAAACTTAAAATAACAACTACCTTTTTCCAAATAAATAAGGGACAACTGATTCGACATGGATCAATGGACACGCACACACAAGGAGGGGTATTAGGACCTTAATTTCTCTGGAGATGTCACCTACTAACCTTCTTTTTCTTGTCTATCATTTTTTGTCAAAGTAGGAAGAAAAAAAACAGCTTACGTTGCTGAAATGGTAACTGGAAACCAAAGTTGCTGAACTAAGACATGTCAACAACTTTGGCTGAGTTTTTTTTCTTCCAATTTTATCCAACTTGCCGGAATAATCACCAAACATCAATTATTAATCATGAAGCAGGGATGTAATTAATAATAATTACCATCAACAGCATCATGTGAAGTTGGCGACTGCCCACTACGGCTAATCCAGAATTGTAGTCGTTTCTTGGCGATATCCTCCTCTATATCATGGGCTTTGGCTCTTCTCCAATAATATGTAAGCCATGCCTGTGTGCGATGTAGAATTTATATTAGAGTATTTGAGAATACGAAGTGATACATTAAGTGCATTTGTAAGTTCTAAGTAACACCTTATATCACACATTAGGAAGATTATTAAATGTCATGTTGGCCCATGTATTCTTACCCTGTGGGCAAACTCTACAAAGCTTGTCGGATGAAAAAGGAAAAATATTAAAAAGTTAAAAGGTCCCAGGATATCTCAGAAAGAAACAAGGCTCTCAAGTAACAAATTACCTTGCCAATAAGGCATGATGACTGTAGATTGTCCGAATCTATTTCAGTTCAGAGGTTGGAGAAGCTCCCAGAACTGAGGTAATTACCTACATGAGTGTATGAAGCGGGTACCAAATGGAAGTGATAATAAATTATAAGATTTTTATTTCTCATTGTTTGGTTAAGAATTTAGTATAAGGCTTTGCAATTAGCAGCATATTTATAGGTGGGATAATTTGGCTTTACTAGATTATTTGGTTATAGACTTTGGTTTGAGCTCTTACAAGTAGTTGCTGCTACTGCTGCTTCCTCTTTTTTTTTTTTAATAAAACACGAAGTTGCTTGTTTATAATGGAGTAAATTTTAACTCAACTCATCTTAACATTGCCTTTTATAAAAACTAGTTGAGGTAGGCTGAAAATGAATCCCATATGTAAACTTAAATGGGTGTGAATGAAATCAAGATACATAATACTTAGAAATCAAAACTGTAGCAAACAACTTTGTGTTGAGACTGATATGCAACATCTCACTAAGAAATAAAAGCCAGACCTCTTTGAAAAGAACATCCTCAGACTCCTCCGGACTCAATTCTGCAAGAAAACACATGAATCTTGTCATAATCAGACATAACAGATTCATCCAAAATGCATCACAGAGAATCAAGGGCAGATCTATAGCTTAGATAGCTGGCAACTGCAATAGCTGGATATATATATATAATAAAAAAAATTGGAAAGTATGTAGTAATGTTCTCTTGCAATAACTACTTGTTTTGTTTAAAAATACAATATCATTATTGAATTTTTGAAATCAATTGGAGATATTTTCAAATTCAAAATTGATATGGATTCATAAAATTTTAGTCAACATAAAAATAAATATTGTAAATTATTTAAAAAGTATTACTACTTGTGAGAGTTATTGTTTCAGTAATCGTTAATAAATCATATTAATTTTAAGTTTTAAAATATTTTAAATTGATTTTCAAAAGTCAATGATCTTATAATTCAGAACAGAGGGAATATACTCCCTCTGTCCCAGAATAAAAGTCTTTATTACTATTTTAAGTAGTTCCAAGTTAAATGTCTACTTACCTTAAATGATCTATTTTTACAATAATTTACCTATAATACTCTTATTATTAATTGTTATATTTCTATTCTCTATGCATATTTATGGAGCATCACTAGTAATGTGCAGAAAACTATGCAATTAAATGAGAATTTAAATATGGACAATTTTGTCATTTTATCATCTTTCTTAATATGCGCAAAAAGGCAACCAAGACTTTTATCTTGGGACGGAGGGAGAATAATTTAAGTCGAGTCAAGTGTTACTTTCAAACCATTCAATTTCAGCTTGAGTAGATGAATAAAGTACTGGAATAGTTTTGCTAGAGCGGAACTACCACAGGAAATCCCGCTCCCCTGCAAGCTAACAATCGCAATTTCTACACCATTTGAATAGAGCTTCCTTATCGCTAAACCACTTCATTCTTATGCTCGAAACCTCCCTAGTTATCTAGCTCCCGCCTATTTAGCATCTTCAGGAGAATAAAGAATTAACCCTTCTGTCATCCATTGTTTCAATCCATTGTTTCAAGCCCCATCAGTCCTGACCTAGGATCCAATTAATCGGGAATAGTACCTAACACACAGGCTCTGTGTCCTAATCCTTTTTATTCGCTCTCTTATTGCTATACTTGACAGGGAATGAACGGGTTCACACGATTTTGCTTCTGTTTATTATAATTTATTTATTTTACTGTATAATAGTCCATCCATCCATAAGAAGAGTTTTAATTGACATTTTGAAGTTGAACTGAAAATCTTCATAAAAAGTTTATTTTCACCTTTTGAGAAGTCAATTAGCGAAAACTAAAATTTAAAATTGATATAATTCATCTAATTTCTAATTAATAAATTTACTACAATTGTAAAGTATGCAAAATATACTAATAGTTACAAATTTCTTACTTCATACAATCAAAACATGGGACATTACGTAATATTCGAAGAAATGAAGACCCCAAAAATATTATTGTTAACGATATATTCTATTTTGAATGTGATATAATCAAGCTAATTATAATTTAAAAAAAACTGTTTATATATATATATATATATATATATTATCTTTTCACAAATTTTGTTTTCAATATATATTGCCACAGCTGACGAGAATTTCTGGATCCACCCCTGCAAAGAATGCCATCTGATTACCTTATTTGTCTCCAACCACTGTCGAAATAGAATTTTCTAAGGGCAAAACTTTTCAACAAGGAAAATTTCTTAAGGGTTATCCTTTCCTATTTCACCTTAACTAGATGAAAGTGCTAACTTTCACAAAACTTAGTAATCGCATAATTTTACTGCAAAAATGCAGAACAAAACTCAACAAGTGAAAATTGATAAACAAATTCAAAACTTACCAAATGCATCCATGAACTTTGTATCACCAGGTGACTTGATATCTGCTTAGCAAATGAGTTTTGGAAAAAGAGAAAGAAGAAGGATGAGTAAATAATATACGAATAATGGCAAGCAGAGGCCACCTCCAAGCCACAATTTATAGGTAGTAAATATGTGCCTAAAACATATGTATTAATTTAGAAGCCAATTCATTGCAGCTGAAAGAACATGAAGCTATCACCAATACACTAGTACATTTTGAGCAAATAATCATGTCCCATCATAGTTGTATACCAACTCCTTGAATTTGGTTCAGCAGATGGGATGAAAAAATATACAACACAGAATTCACAAGCAGAAATTTAATAATAAAATTACCAAAGCTTGATTCTGTAATAATTTTTGCCAAATAATTTGATACTACATGCATCTAGTCTGTTTGAGTTTACAGAGTAGGGTAGATTATGCCACTAGCTTCTCACTGTCCTCATCACTCGACAATGTTTTAATTAATTAGACACTTCATTTTTCAATGTAGATAGTTGCCATAGTATATTGGCATTGTGAAGAAACTGAGAGTCCCATAAATCCACATTTAATAAGAACAAAAAAAGGAATTTTGTAAATTATTGAAAATTACTCCCCTCATCCTACTTCATTAGACAAAAACTTTTAATGTTTTTCATAATGGATTTTAAGACAGTCCAAAAACATATGTATACACTATTTTTATATTCTCAATATATTTGCATACACATTTTTAGATATATTATGTTTTTTGGGTAGGTCTTAATATCCATGCCAAAAAAAGTACCCAAAAGTTTTGTCTTATATAGTGGGGCGGAGGAATAGTTGTCAAATCTTGAATCATATTGTGTATCGAAGACTCCCATATCGTGTTTCATGTATCGTATCGTGAATCGTATCATACGATACGGAAATGAAAAATGTGGTAATATATATTTAAACATATAAAACAAACAATTTGTTAGACAATTAGGCATATTAGTTTGACTATATATAAAAGTAGTCAAGTAAATATTATTATAGACTAAAAATAAACTTTACAATTAGATAGTAGTCAAAATACTCTAAATTGATTTATTATATATTAGTATTATTTTAGTAATCTTTATAGAGTAACAAAGAGAAAACGAAAAATTTAGATTCACCTTTTATCTATAAAACAAAAGAAAATAATTCAAAATAACAAGTGGAGATTTATGTATCTACTTATAGAAAGTGACGTGAGAAAAATAGAGCGACATTCTAAAGAAGATATAAACTCTAAAAAGTAATTAAAAGCTCATCAAGCTATATATAATATGTTTATACTAAAAAAACCTCTTCATTTGAAATGGTAGAGGCTTAAAACCTTTGTTTTTACTCGTTGGTTCTACATAAAAAAAATTCAAGTCAATTGCTAACTTTAAAAAGTATTGTGTTTTTTATCGTTTCGTAAGAATCGTATATTCGTAACTGAATTGTAGAATACGGTGTCATTATAGATTCACTATGTGATATATATCAAATTGTCTACATATCGTATCGTACGATAGGTATCGCGTATCATAAGATTCTGACAATTATTGTAGAATAATTTAAACAAAGAGAAAGACGGGAAATCGAAACTTGGGGATATGATGGGAAAGCCTTCTAAAAACCAGAGGCAGCAACTCAACTATTTCTTACAAAGAAAAAATTAAACAGAATATCTAGAGGCTGTTAATCTGGAAACCAGTCACCATCAATTTTGGCATAAGGGAAATTCAGTCACGTAAAGGCATTTAGCAACTAAAGTTATGCTTATAACAAATCCTTGCAATATAGACAGGTGTATGGGATATATATGATTTTCCGGTGTCTAGTTTGTAGGAAGCATCGTTAACATCAAAAACAGGATAATCGAGATTCATCACAAGTTTCATAAATCATGGGTCCTTCAAAGATGTAATTTATTGATTACAACAGGCATCAATAAAAAATCAATCCAGTCCTGTTGCAACATATACAAAACAAACCTGAGATAGATTGTCGAACAGAGTAAGGACGTCGCTGTTGGGCTAACGCAAGCACAATGCCATCCTCAACCTTTTACACAACAATCAGAAAATATGACAAAACTTTCATATAAACAAATACTAAAATCAACACAAAAGCACACCTGCGGCAAAAAGACGTGATAAAGAAGACTATGGGACAATTCACAATACTGTAGCGAGTGCCTTCACTTTAACAGTCAAGATTAACAGATGTACAAAATATGAAAGAGAAATACGTGTAATGGGTTTTATCTTAAAACTTGGACAAGACCTTCAAGGAAGCCAGCTCCTTCAATCCCATTTCAACTGAAAGCATACTTTCAATATTTCCTTCTCCAGTTAGATCACTCAAGTCCTGGATAAGTTCGCTCCTCCACTCTGGATTGTCATCCCCTGTTCAATGTTGTAGGCATAGAGGGTTCAGAATGATAAATATAAATGATAAAATCATACTTCCATAATACAAATTCTGAGATAGACTTTTGCTGTAGTGTGAATAACAAAAGAGTATCAACATCTTCAAATAACCGTTACTAGCCTTTTTCCCAGCACTCCTCCTTAGCCTTCTGTCCAGCAGAAATGACAACTTCAAAAGGAAGAGGTGCTAATGATGACCAATACTCGTGTTTAGATGCTGCAATATCTGAGCAGATGCCTAGAAAAGAAAGATATGGCCTCAATAGAATCAATTCACATACTGGATGTGAGGAAATCAACTGTGAAGCAAATATGTTTCATCAAGAAAAAAAATCTACTAGAAGAAAACATATCCTCAGAAACAAAGACACCTAAACAAAACACAGAGCTGCGCCGAAAACAAAAACTAGAGTATATGGACTCAAGTGTAGGTTTGATAGCAAATTTATAAAGTTTCAGGGTATTTAAGTGGATGACATATCTAGACAATAGACAGAAACTTTTGCTGGGGAGTGGGGCACTGGAAAGACCGAAAGAGAACGAAGAAAATTTGGACATTTTGACATTGGAAATGAGCTTCATCAGGTCAGATAAATAACAAAAAGGTTAATCCATGCATCAGTTCATGCACCTTCTGTCCACCATTTGGGATACAATGAACTCAACCCATAAAACAAAAAATTCCTAAATCCCACTTGCTGGGAATCTCACGATTGCCTAAAGGAACAAAGAGAATTAGAAGAGATGAAAACTCCTCTGTGAAAACAAACAATTTAGTTCTCTCTGTGACGAATGCAATAATATTGCAATATGTAGATTACCATGCCATGCAGCTAAAGCCCAGTAGCGTGCAAGCCAACACCGCTTAAGAACAACTTCCTCCTACAAAGTAAATAGCATAAACAATTAAGTTATGTGTGAGAAAACTACCCTTTATGCATAAATATAAATGTATACCATCTCATGATGAGTTAAGACCATCCTTTGTGTCATTAGATGAAGACCTTTAACTTCAGATGCCATTCCCTGAAACTGGTCTATAGCATCAGCAGACTCATCTTTCATTTTCTGATTCAAGTAAATACCAAAGCATCATCTAATGAAAAGGCAGCATCAGCAATTATCTTATTCACTAATTACAGCAAATAAAACATACTCCTCTATTTCCCAATTTGACTATTGTATTCATTTACTTCTTGTCGGAGTTTAGCATTATTGGGAAATGATGTAGGTTGCATGTCTAGGCGGCGCAGTTTGTTTCATACCTTGTTGAAACTTTGTTTGTACAGTGGCGTCACCCCTTGGTGCCTCTTTCAATGGATCATTTTATTTTATTGTAATTTAAAAAAATACTGCTTCTATTTCATAACAAGTTTCACTTTATTTTGGAGCATTTCTGGCACGAATTTCAAGACAGGGAAAAAATATACATTACATGTTTAAATAAGTTCGCTATAGTTGAAAATATAACATACAAATATGTTGAGAACAAAAAATATATATTAAAAATAATTCATAAATATGTTTCACAAAAAAATGTAACCACCAACGGGAAATGGAGGGGTACTTAGAAGTTATCACACAAAAATGTTTGGATAATGCTAGAGGTCTCAAATTTGGGGTCTTAAATGTGTCCCAAATTCACATGTAATCGTTGCATCGGTGTCCTTAGGACTCGCCATGATATTGCACAACAAATGTAATGATTGAATGTGCATTTGAGATCCCTAGCACTAACCCAAATATTTAGCAAATTTATGATATCATAATATAGGCACACAAATAGACAAATACATTACCTTAAGTTCTGACTGGAGGGACACAATTTCAACATCTATGCCATCTTTTGTTTGTTTTATTTCTTTCAGTGCAGCCTGTGAAAGCGAAAGTGAAAGTTTAAGGCTTTCATGTAAAGTCAATAGGAGAGAGGGTAAAAGTGCACCATGTCACAGGAGAAGATATGACAATCTAATATTCAAATTTATTCCAAACCTACAAGCAAATTATTTATAAATAAGAATTTCCTCTCAATTCAATATCATGACCTTAGTACTAGACATGCTTATCTCACTTAAAACCATAAGAAAACAGATTACCTCTCTTTGACGCAATGCAGCTTCCTTTCTGCACAAGAATAATATGGCATTTCATAATTAGGAGAGAAAATAAACAGACTAAATTTAAGGATTTGACATAAAGGGACGAACACATTTATTAACTGTAATTACCTGCTCAACAATTTAGCTTCCAGAGATACTCCATCACCAAGAGCAGCAACCTGCCAATTTGCGACAATTATTGAACATCTTGTGAAGACATGTTTAAGAAATATAGCTGGTTGTAATAAAACAAAAAAATTAATTTGTAGAAATATATTCCGTCCCTTTTTATGTCACTCCGCCCCTTAGAGCTAAGGGACAAGAGGAGTGTGTGTTTTTTTAAATAATCTAGGCCTTTGGATCTTACCTTGAGCGGTGCACTAGATGGAATAGTGCTCCAATCTAGCGCTAGTCATGGATCACCCCCCCATATATATACATTTACCCTATGAAGCACGGACACCTCCCGAAGGCCTCCGAGTCGGTGTTAGGACCATGTCAGACACTCGGACACGGACATGCCTTGACAAGTCCCCATAATTGTTCTTATTTTTTTAAAATTATTTAGATGTCAGACACAGCTGGACAGGCCAATGGACACGCCATGGACACTTGTGGGGTCAAATTGAAAAAAGAAATGTTTCAGGTAACAATTTGGTACTACATGTAACCCTATTAACATTTTGTAATTAGTAGTACAATACTACAATATCATTACATATTATTGACTATAATTTGTAAATGAACAACCTATATTTGTTTGTTGTAGAAATACATGTATATTTATTATATATATATATATATATATATATAATTAAATATATCCCCCAAAATATTGTATCTTGATTTTTTGGGAAAATGTCGCGTCACATGTCATGTCGCATCCATGCCCCATGTCCATATTGATGCTTCATATGAGTAGAAATCTTCACCATGAAGTTTATATGCCCTTCTCTCTAAGTTTATGTGGCCATTTATTTTGGTGTTTTCGGCACGTAACGTGATGAAAACATAATTATGTATTATACATTTATTTTTAGTTCAGTTGAAAATATAATACATAAAAATATAGCAAATTAAAAAAATGAAAAATAATGTTTATATATATTTTAACACATCTTGAAATTCGCATCGAGAAACACCAAAAAGAGGTGGGTCACATAAACTTGTTTGGAAACCATATTCCCACAAAAAGCACAAAATTCAACTAATTCTTCAATTGGCAAGTCCTTTTTATTAGAGTACAATGCAAAAAGAAACATTTGTGGTTTATACCAATTTCCACTTCACATTTTAAAGAAACTACAACTTCGCTACTTGTGGTTTGACATCTAGTTCCATGACAATTTTGGCCTAACACCATTACTTCTGGTGGGTATATACTACTCTACCCTTCGTAGCATTTTCTTCATTTTACCAAAAAAAAATATTGAAGTTATAAAAGGATTGAAATCAACCCTCTCCTTAGCCATCATCTTCAACCTCAAATCAACTCAAACAAACCCTACCTATCCAAAACAAGTTCGAATTGCTTTTGTATTTCTTCCTTATAATAAATGGACTTACTCAAGTTCAATCACCAATGATTGCTCAGAAAGACAGTAACTCATAAACCCAAGAAGTTCAAGTTAAAACATCCTAATTAACCACATGTTTTAAATGCAATATCACTCTAGCTCCTTACCAGTGCAAGGAGTAATCGGTCACATGGCATAAATAGTGGCGGCAACTAGTTCAATTGGCAAGAAACTAGAAAAAATTGATGATTAACAGTGGAGGGCAGCCAATGATGTCCGCAACCATTGGGCGGTCAAAACTTGCAACATTTATCGCAGAAATTAAGAACTAACTAAAGAGTTTGTGTGAAAATTTGTGTTTGGGCGTTAAAGTACAAAAGTTGTATCAAAATTCAAAAGTTATCCGCCGCCACAAAGTTTTGCTCCATTCTCCTACTCGCCTCCTGATCTTCTCTCACGAGTGTTCTCCTTCTTCAATTTTGTGATCTAGTTTCTTAAATTTAATGATTTGGGTTTTATTTATCATTTTATTATCACTTTTACATTATCTTTAATGAAATAAAATTGCTAATTAGCTAGTTTAATTTTAAAAAATTGGTCAATTAGTATGTTAGTGGCTAATTACTTAGATTAATTATTTTATTTGGGTTAGTTAGTATTTTATTTATTTATTTAGGTTAATTAGTAAGATTAATTATTTTATTTTGATTAATTATTAGGTTAATTATTCTATTTGGGTTCACTAGTAAGGGGTATGCTCTGTTAAATTTAAGGGAGACTAAAGGATACTATTGTCATTAGAACATTCACTGTAACTTCACTCGCTTTTTGACGAGTGAAATCTACTTGCTGTTAAATTGGATGGAAATGAGGTAACTTGGAGCTTGATGCCAAGCCATAGTTGGTGAAGTTGTAGTTTTCGGATCACAGGTGGTGAAGCGAAATCGGTGTTAACCATATGTGATTTTCTGCATTGTACTCTTTTTATAAGAATAATTCTTTTAATTCTCAAGTCCCTGTCAAAGTATCATCTTTTAGACATCAGAAGATTTATAAGCATGGAGTCAAACATATAAAAGTAACTAAGAAACAATATTTGCACAAGTCGGTGAACCCTCTTACATTGCAGAGCTTAGTGTTGTTTCCATAAAAAGCATTCCAAAGCTCTTTGCAAAATATAAATAAAATTACCTGCTTTTCAAGCTCCTTAACTCTAGCTTCTGCATCTTCACAACTCTCCTCCTCTATTCTGAGCTGTAAAACATATTCCAAACTAATGTCATTCCCTACAAATAGCACGTAAAGTCTATAGATAGTATTTTATGGCTGTAATGGAGGGCTGAGAGAAAATCAAGAAATTAACATTCACCTTCTCAAGGATAATCTCATTTTCTTCTTGAAGCATATCAAGCTGCATAATGATCAGACATTAGCTTGACATAATATTCAAGCATAGGAAAACATAATGTCCTATTAATTTTGTGAAAATTAAAAATCCAGATACACATGCAGATGTTTGTAGCATAGTCAGAAAAACGAAGGAACGAACTTGATGCATCTAGTTAACTACAAGTAGTCAACATACTTCATCACGGAGTGCAGAAGCGTCCCGATGATCGCCTATATCTTTCAAGTTTATTTTCCCCATATCCGATGAGAACCTGCAAATTACACTTTTAATCATGCTAAATTATCACAAAGGTTTAACTATATCAATGCCCCCTCATCCAACAAATAGAGAACAGACTCGGTATTATTATTATTATTTTTGCTAAATACAGACTCAGTATTGCTCAAGCATCACTATGCATTTGATATAGGCCAATGCTATGCATCTCTCTCTCTCTCTCTCACACACACACACACACGCATTGACATAAAGATTTGCTTGCAAACTGAGCACACGTGTACACATTCAACCTTTTCATATAATGCCAAATTGTTTCAAATCTGCCCAACAGTCATGAACTATGGCTTCTCAATAATGGCATTTTATTGGTGCTTCACATGCTACAAAGCAATCATGCTCTACTAGTTGCAACAATGATATACGAGGAGCAAAGCCGTTTCAAATTTTGTTTTCTAGGAAATTAGCAACTAATGATAAAATCAAAATGCAAAAGGATAGGAGCTTGTTTACCTTTTATCACTGTGCTTAATGGTAGGAGGATCAATCAGTGGTAAGGATGCTGCCGTCCTCAATGATGTTTTGCTAGGTGGTACAGATGGCATTGGGAGAATTGACATTGATGGCCTTCCAGTAGATGTTGAGCGAACTGACAAAGTTTCCTCTACAAAGTTCCGAGCTAACTAAATAAAATATGAACCAATTATCTTTTTAAATTTAAGCCATGACAACGCCCTAAAACTCCCAATGCACATACAAAAAATATCATGAACTCGTGTGTGTACATAGATCTATTAATACTACAAATAGAAGCTTACATGCACTTTCTTGTAATGTATAAACATTTGCAACGACTATCTAGACAGAAGATAATCAAACATTATACTTCCACATTATGATCTACTGCATTCATGTCACATCTCACTAAATATTGTCCAGGTTCAGCACAACACGTATCCAAGGTTACATCTGTTTGTACAGAGTGTTTCAAGGGATTATAGACCCATGGATTTCAATCAGATGATTGTTAATCCTCAGTAATGATTTAAACAGGATCCGGTTACCATGAAGTTAACTTCATGGTAAGTCGGTCAATTGACCAATACATTGCTTACACACAGAGAGAAATCACTTCCTGGCTTGCGTGTCGACACTCGACACTATATTGGTCAATTAACCAAAGTTAACTTCATGCTAACCACTCCCATTTAAACAGTAGCGTGTAAGTTTTTTTTACAGGGAATTATTTATGGGATGACTGAGAATGGAGATATTTTCGTCCTTATATTTTTAATCTCAAGTAGTGTTCAATGAGCCATTATATAATGCCACTGGGGACTTGGTATTTAAGGGTACGCTTTTTGAGGAATTATGTAACCAATGACTAAGTAGTCTGGAATACAAACTTAGAGCCACATAAGATAATGCATCCCAAGAGTAGTCAATAATAGTTCTAAAACTCAATCCTACACATACTAAAAATCCTTGGGCTTGTAAATGGAGGTTTTTTTGGACTAGATTTCAGGTCTGTTATCATCTTCATCTTCATTATAAATAATATCTCATAACCTGCCGCATTGAACAATTTGGTAACTACTTCTATAATCAGGAATTCTCTTTAGAGAAGAGTCAAAAACGCAATGCATTTGCCAACATAAAATTCAGATGATAAAAGCGGATGGAGATAATACGATCTCTTCTATCGATGTAGCCTGTCATTATTAGTACACATGTAATTCAACAAATATACAATTCCAAAAAATATATCTTAAAAGCTGTATGCAAAACTCAACATGATTTAACCAAAAAATATAGTCCAAAACAGAGTTTGAAAATGACAAAATGTATTCACAGAAACGTTATTTAAGATTGTATCAGCCAAATCATTAAAAATGCAGCGAGAAAACAAGATCAAGCACCGAGAAATACCGCGGGTGAGGAAGATCTAGTAGTCTTATGAATACTGTTAATGCCATTGTTGTTGGTATTCGCAGTCCTGGTTAAACCATTGTTGTTAGTATTCACAGTCCTGGTTAAAGGAAGTGGTGGAGCTCCGAAACGAAACCTTATGTCATCGTTTTCTTCGTTCTCAGCATCATCATCATCGTCATTGTCGGCAGTCTGAGAAGCCATGACCTGAGCAAGCCGCTGAGCCGCGGCTTTAGCTGCGAAGTTCTGAGTGCGCTTAATGTTGGAAATGCCAGTGCTGGAGGAAGATCGGGCATGGTGGTGACGTGAAGGCGACATCACCGGAGAGGACGAACCGGCGGAGGCTCCCGATTCGCTGCTCCACTGACGGGCGTAAACCGGACTTCCGGTTCGTCTCCGGTCCATTTGTAATGAAACAAAGAAATCAAGAGACCCTAGATCTTCGGGTGAAGGGTTAGACACAATCAACAACAATATTCCAGCGGAGAAATTGACGGAGATACGATAGACGGTGATTAGGACTTGAGAGTTCAAATCTACCGAGTGATGTTTAAAGCCTAGGACTATAACTAAACGGTGTGGAAAAAAAAATCTTAAATTACGTTATTCATTGGCGCAATTGATTCTTAACTAAACATAATTAGATTTTTGGTAATTAAAGAAGACTAAATAATAAAATACACCCCAAACTTTATATATCTGTGAAATTTTGTAATTAAGTACACGTAGAGTGAGTGAATAAGTGTAAATATCTAAAGTGATCTACAATGGTCAAATTTTAAAATTTACTATAGCAGGTTATAATCGGACGGTCTAACCCTGTCCGTATTAGTTATGTTCTTCGTCTCTTATAAACGGACACCTAATATATGTCTATATTAGTATAAAATTTTTTTGACTTAAATCAAAATCTGCATATTTTTAAAGCATATAACAAAAGTAAAAAAACAATAATCACAAATATTTTTACGTGGTTCAGCTCCTATCCTCTAGTCTAGTAGTCTAATCCACGTCCAATACCAACTAATATTAGAGACTCTTTTTATTAAACTTAATACATAATTAAATATAATAAAAAGAACTTCATGTTCAAATAAAGCTTTCCACTACGATGAACACCTCTCGCCTGCGCTGCTGCTGGCTATGCAACATTTTTCATGGCTGAGGCGGCTTTGCACCTCTACAACCTTGAAAGCTCTCTATGAAAGACCATATCTACTGCTAGATAGACCAAATCCAACAGGACTTGAACTCATATTTTGTTACAAGAAATATATGATTACGAAGAACTCTTATTTCCAGCCAACAAATAACTAATTAAATAACAAAACTTGCTGGAAATAAACTTTGATAGCTCTTTATTGAAATATATTTGTATAAGACAGATGTTTGATTTGATTTTATTGAACTGATGTATCCAAATCTTTGTACTTGATATACCCAATAAGAAGAATATATAGAGAGAGAAGGAACTAACGGCTGTCGACGTCGAAATTTTTATTTGTCACTTTCTATTCTTGTTCTTTGGTGTTCTCACGTTAGGTGAGATTTGTTTAAAAAAATAAGTTGTGAAAAGATCCGGCTGTCGACGTAAATAGTTGTGAAAAAATAAGTTGCGACTTTTTATAGAAATTCAATTCTCTACAACTTTACAGAAGAAAGTTTTTCCAAATTCCAAACAGAAATTGACTGAAATTCATAAACGGGCGATTTTACAGGCTATAATCAAATTTCAGTCAATAAATGGGCCCACAAACATGTTTAACATGTTTTAAACAACTTCTACAACAAAAATACTCTTCCTCCTCATATACTCATATATCCTACATTCATTGTAAAAATATCACCATTATTATATATTAATAATATAATAAAATATTATTTTATCAGAAAAGATAAAATATCGATTTTCAACAATTGTCACTTTAAAAATTTTCTCCATCTATATCCACATAAAATGAAAATTTTTCTTATCATATAAATTAATAATTAATTATTCACAAATAATATTACAGAATCAATGATAAATGTGACGAGGACGGTCAGAGGGAAGAGGGGCATTCAATAAGAATTTCTCTCATGGTGGCCTTGATTAGGTTGTGGCGCCCCAAAATTAGGTATACATCACCCATCTTGGGTCGCCACTTATATGGTACATAAATTCCAATACAACTTTACTAATATAAGCGTGGTAGGTGCAATCTGACATAAAGCGTGAGTTTGAATACAAATATTGTCTTACTAGATATTATACAAACTCAAAAGGAGTCCTCATTACTACTATTATCACACTATTTCACGAATAGTGAGGACTACTAATGTTATCCTCTCGGACCATTACTCCGTTCCCAGGCTCGTCCCGGCTATGTTCTCATTTCAAGAAGAAAACGGTGAAAAAAAAAAGGTGAGCTCAACTAGCCCAAAGAAGAAATATTATGACTAAGATAATGCGAGAATAATTTATCATTAGCCTTCAACGAGTGTTAAAGCGATAAAATACAATAGACAACAAGTTTAAGCTGCGGTAATGAATAAGCGATCCATTAAAAGAGTTGAGTAGAGAATAAAGTCTACTATCTTTAGGTTTTAAAGGTTTTTTTCATCTTTGTTATATTTGAGACTCGACTTTAATAAATAATCCACATCATCGAATCACCCACGCTTCTACTACGACGAGGATATTCATCAAATTATCGATGGTCACGACTATATCTGGGATCACCTGGTCATAATCATACCAAAAACTATCCATCATGCATTACACAGAAGCCATGCGAGGACTTTTATCACATCATTTATAACAAGCCTGATTATCTTAGAATGATCCCTGAGTCATAATCATACTAAGTTCATCTATACACGCGTAAGTAGAAGATAACATAATATAACATGAGGATGATGATGATGACATAATAATTGATAAAACAAGTTCAAGAATTATTTTATCCAGAATTATTAACGTCCAAATTGTCAAAATGATCTCATTTTGTAGAGTAAAATTCAAGAATGATCGTGAGAATATTTCTATGAAAGATCTTTGGATGAAACGCAAATATCGAGGATATTCTACTAATTTCATGGAGTATAGAAGTCAAAGTTTTAACTTATTTGGGTATAATAAAGAATGGAATAACAAAAGAAATCACCGTAAATGCGGTGCTTGGCATGACGAGTTATTCAGCGAGAATAATAATAACGGAACGAGTCGGTGAAATTCTGCAAGCGGGATGTTCAACGAGAATAATAAAGATGGAATCAGATCCGGTGTAAAACACACGAGATAGGATATTCCAACAGAATGATAAAGCGGAACCGGTCGGTGTAAAACACACATGCAGGATGTTCAGCAGAATAATAATAATAAAGCGGAACCGAACCAAGGTGTAAAACACATGTGACAGGATGTTCAGCAGAATAATAAAAGAATGTCACCAAGTATAGGAGTGGCAGCGCGTATACAAGTTATTCCAAGCAGAATAATAAGCGATGGAATAACAACAGTTCTCTTCATGAATAAGAAAGAATAACACCCACTTACGGTACAACAAATAATATTCCCTACCTTAGAAGAGGCTGAATATTGGCGAGGTGAAGTAGCGAGAATACTTTTCTTCTTTCTCTCTATAATTTTCTCTCTAGAGTTTGGTGAATTCGTGAAAATAATGAAGCACTAGGCCTCTATTTATAGAAGATTTCTAGCTTAGCACCAACCGTGTGAAAAGCGAGTGGCTCGACATTTGGTGATGTGAAAAGAAAAGTGGTTTGGCGCTTGTAATGTGAAACGACAAGTGGTTCGGCGCTGTAATGTGAAACGACAAGTGGTTCGGACGCTTGTAATGTGAAACGACAAGTGGTTTTTGACCTTTGTAATGTGAAAGCGGCAAGTGGTTTGGCGTCTGGTAAAGGTAATTACTATTGACGAAGGTAATTACTATTCACTGAGGTAATTACTATTGACGAAGGTAATTATTATCGATTGAAGGTAAATACTTATTGGCGAAGGTAATTACTATTCACAAGAGGTAATTACTATGGCGAAGGTAATTACTATTCACAAAGGTAATTACTATTGACGAAGGTAATTACTATCGACGAAGATAATTACTATTCACAAAGGTAATTACTTATTGACGAAGGTAATTACTTATTGACGAAGAGACTCTTAGATGATGACATATGGGCCCCCATAAAATAATCAAACTTACCACAAATGTCTCATGCAGACTCTTTATATACATCAAGGATTGAATAAATATTATCACAAATCATTTTATTTTAATCAACACATATTTAATCTTTCAACAATTATTAATCATTTATAACTTGTCGTCTCAATTATTGATTTAATACTATAACATATTATACGATGATGATCTTTGTGACAATAATTGAATCAATAATATAAGAGATATGATCAACAATTCTTGTAGCAATAATTGAGCGTAGGTATGGTGAGTGACTTCTCACGTAAAGCATCAATAATCAATATCGTGTGCTACTATACAACTACGCCATTCATTGTACTTTTCTTTACTAGGGTAGTTCAGCGGTTTTAACGGTAACACCTCTGTAGTTATTTTTATAGAAAGATAATTTTGTGTTTTTTTAACTACGACAATACTTCCGTTAATGGGGTCCACGATGATTGAGTAGTCGTCTGAATATTCCCGGACAAAAGAATATTCCACGACCAAAACGAATATTTTATAACAACTTGCATACTTTGCAAAATTTATAAATACTACCCACAACTATAATATTATCTTAAATTCACACCATAAAAAAAATTATTTCGACAAAATTTAAATCTTTATTGATAAAATCTGGGGTCTCACAATCTCCCCTCCTTATGGAATTTAGCCCTCGAAATTAGGGTACGTACCTGGTATGATAAAGAGGTGGGGATACCTTGAATACCTTTATCGTTGAAAACATTAAATTCATCTTTGCAATCCTACCAAAGATATTTATTCACAATTCATCTTTTACTACTGGCCAAAAGATATACAATTTATAAAACCAATAATCTTTGAGAGACGCGACTTAATAGTATCACGACCACGAATTATCCATGCACCAATCGCCGAGGATATTCGTGTTTCATTTACGTTCATGATTATACCAAATCATCCTTGGTCATAATCATACCAAGTCTATCAATGCACTACTACCAAAGATTACTTTTTACCACATCCATGAATTAATATTTCATTCTTTGAGACTCAAATTTCAATAATTAATCCACATCATCGAATCATCCCCCGCACTACGGGCCGAGGATATTCTTTAAGTATCACGACCACAAATTATCCATACCACTACGTGCAAAGATAATCGTGTATTCATTAAGTATCACGACCACAAATTATCCATGCACTCACGTGCCAAAGATAATCGTGTATTCATTAGTATCACGACCACAAATTATCCATGCACTACTACCAAAGATAATCGTGTATTCATTAGTATCACGACCACAAATTATCCATGCACTACTACCAAAGATAATCGTGTATTCATTAAGTATCGCGACCACAAATTATCCATGACTACGGCCAAAGATAATCGTGTATTCATTAGTATCACGACCACAAATTATCCATGCACTACTACCAAAGATAATCGTGTATTCATTAGTATCACGACCACAAATTATCCATGCACTACTACCAAAGATAATCGTGTATTCATTAGTATCACGACCACAAATTATCCATGCACTACGGCCAAAGATAATCGTGTATTCATTAGTATCACGACCAAAAATTATCCATGCACTACGACCAAAGATAATCGTGTTTTCAATTACGGTTATGATTATACCGAACAATCCCTGGTCATAATCATACCAAGTCCATCTACCCATGCACTACACGCCACCATGAGATGACTTTCAACATAATATAAACATGAGGATAATGGTATAAAGAATCAATCAAATGAGATAAAGGATAAATATTAAACATTTATAATATAATTTATCCAGGATTCAAAAATATCCCCATGTTATCAATCACTTAATAATCTTATAATCTAATATCATTATAACAATATTTTAATCACTTCTTAAATTTATAAACAATTTATCTCAATTGTTTACGCTTTACCATATAATGCATTTAATCATTCAAAATGCCATACTCATAAGATATCATCACCAATTATCAAATCCTCAAAAATATGCATATACTACTATATAGGATTCTCTATATAAAATCCTATTTTCAACTTTATACTTCACATAACATATTTAACTCATATGTTTCAGTAACTAAACTATTTTCATGAAAAATATCAAATTAGTCCCAAAAATATTTCTTTTCTGGGATTTAGCATAATATAGTCCCATAATGAAAATATATTTTTCTCGGAATTTTTAAAATTCATTTACTATTTTTCAAAAATCAATTTCTAATTAATTCCTTAAGAAATTAGCTACCTCAAGTTTAACTCCAAAAATTCCCAAATCTTGACAGGACCTTACACATGTTAACGTGAGTTTCCAGTTTAAATTTCATGGTCATCGGAGTTATAGAACTCCGGTTATAGCATTTTTTGTCGGAAAAACCTAAATATTGAAATAGTCATAACTTGCTCATTTTAAGTCAGAATGAGCTCATTTTTGGACAGGAGGTACTTTATACCATATACCTTCATGTCCCAAAAGGCCAAAATTTTTCTCATAATTTAAGTGGCCGAAACAGCCCCTCTAAAATCATAGCAGCAGCTTTTTCGGTTTTTGCAGCTTTGCCCTCCTTTGCTAAAATCAGTCCACACAAAAATCTACAACACCTTTTCCAGTAATTCCACTTGGATTAGTTAGGTAACTCATAAATCTAACTCTAGGACTTGACCACACTCAAAAATTCAAAATATAATAGGAGATATGGTCAATTGAATTTCATGTTACGTTTTTCACCAAAATCTGATTTTCAACTCTTTGTGATTTCTAAGAAACTTTCATGTTTTCACATACCAACCAACATAACTCATCATAAAACTTACTAATACTTCATATACCCATGATTTTCATCAGTTCTATACTTTTATTATGACTTTCATCATAATCCACGTAAATGATCCTTTTAGTTGAAGAAATATTTGAGGTTTAAGAAATGGGTTTTTTTATCTTTGGGGTCAATACAAAATTCGATTTCACGCTCTAAGTAGGCTAAGAAGTCTTCAAGAATACACCGGAAATTTATTAATAATAGAAATATCATTCAAAAGCGTGACTCTCATCCAAGACTTGGATAAGACGTCACATTAATACCAATGTGACTTCTATCCTTAACACTGGATAGACCTCACAATGATACCTATCAACTTGCCATCTTGATCCACGACGTCGCTACTGAGAAAGTCCGGCGGTGCATTTCACACAAGGAAGTCAACAACGAAAGGATCGGGGCTCTTTACTTATGGCTTGATATGATGATGATTGACTTTAGTGGTTTGGTTACTTTGAATTCGCACAACAAGTTGGTTATGAATATAAAAGCTAACAACCTCTACGAAAAGCATGATGAATAGTTAACCAATTGATTCCTAAAATCACATCAAAGGCAAATATTTTCAAAAGATAAGATCGGCAAAGTAACGTGAAAATGTTTATTTGAATCAAACAAGATTTAAAAATAGTAAGCGAACGAAGGCTCCTACTAACGAAGTTTCAACCAATAAGTCAAAGTTTAACTTCTTCAAGTCAAATTTAAGCGTTGAACACAACTAGGTGAAATAAAAGAGTGGGTAGCGGTATCTAACACGGTATAGACTTCGCAAGAGCTTATGATTAACTTACCCGTGATAATTTTATTCGGGTTCCAAATCACGAGAAAAAAAACGCTCTCTCTTAAACTACAGGCTTTGGTTTATGCAGGGATGACCTTTGGTGCCTCCATCCTAGTTGAATTTGTCTTGATGGCAATAAAATCGAGCTAAGTGACCTTCTCTTCCACAATTATAACATGTTTTGAATGACATGGCTTGATTCGGATGATGTATCCTCTCCTCCGCATTTGAAGAATATGATAGGTGGTCTTTCTCCTTCCTTAACAACTTGGTCTTTGGTCTTTGACGTCTTTCCATCATTGTTGAATCTCCTTTTCTTGAAATGTCCATTCTTATTGTTTTATTACGATTACCATAAAGTGGTTACCATATTTATTTCCTGTTGATTCCTCCACGCTTGTTGTCACCGCCGATGACTACTCATTTGGTATTATAATTTTGCTTGCTTTCTGCGTTGACTCGTTATCGCGCTCCACTAAGCGAGCCCTATTTACAACATCTCGAATAAAAACGCGGTTTATGAGAAATAAGATGTTAACGTATCTCCGGCTTCAAACCTCTTAAAACATTCGCCCCATTCTCTCTTCATTATCCACCAGTGGGATGCAAACCGTGATAACTCGCAAATTTTGACTCGTATTGCGACACGGTCATATTGTTTTGTTCCAACTTGATAAACTCCACCTCCTTCGTATGGCGAATACTTTCGGGAAAGTATTTGTCGTTGATGACTCTGGAACTTCTCCCAAGATATCTTGATCTGACGAAGTTGAGTACGTTTTTACCGATTCCACCGAAGAATCTGCCCTCCATAACGTAAAAGGCGTGAAAAGGAACCTTTTGCTCTCGGAGCATCCAAGACATCAAATATCTTGGTAATCTGCTTTATCCATGCTTCCGCGGAAGTGGTTTTGGCTCTCCTTAAACTACGGTGGTCCCAGCTCCTTGAATTGTTAGCGGTGACCGGCCGAGAGTTTTTCGTGTTTCCACCTACGTTTTGGATGATGATCGCTTTTACTCACCGATGTTGCATGAATTCTAAAACTTCTTAAGCGTCTGCGTCGTTAAATCGATTGGTCGGTGTTGTTGTTTACAGGAGGATTATCGCCATCCTGTTGCACATTGTCCGATTATTGATCGTGGAGAATCAGCAGGTCTCGTGCTCCATTACTATTCTCAACATTCTCGGATGCCATTTTCAAACACCGCCACAAAATAAGGGTTAATTGACATGCAACATATTATCACTATACTCTAACCAACCAATCAAATACCAAATAAACTTAGGTAGGTCATACTAGCGAAGGTATTCCCGTCTCTCCCTCCTAGTACTATTCTCACATCTTAGCGGGGATCATATCCTAAGCTACGATACCAATAGTGGCGCCCCCAAAATTAGGTATCGTCACACCATCTTGGGTCACCACTTACATGGTACATAAATTCAAATACAACTTACTAATATAATGTTTGGACGCCCCAAAATAGGTATACATCACCAATACGAGTTGTCAATACATGAATGCGAAACAACTATAACTTTATTATTACAACAAGAAAGCTGTGAGTTTGAATACAAATATTATCTTCTAGACAATATCTATTCTCAAATAAATCCTCATCACATTTATTGATACATTATTTTACAAAAATAGTGAGGACTACTAAACAATTCTTTCTAAAACCTTCATTCCATACCCCCAGGCTCGTACTCATTTATATTCTCGCCTCACGAGAAGAAAAATGGAACAAAAAGGAAAAGGGTGAGCTCAACTAGCCCGGTAAAGAATATTATGACTAAGATAATATACAACAAATTATCGTTAGTCTTCACGGGGAAAAATCTAATAGAATCTGATAGACAACAAATTTTAAATCAATATTCGCGGTGAAATAATAATTCATTAGAAGAGTTAAGTAGAGAATGCAAACTACTATCTCTTATGTATGAATTTAAAAGTTCATAAATCTATCTTTTATCCTGTAACATCAATCAATATACATACGGAATCAAATATTCATCTTTGCACTCTGAGCCAAAGATATTCATCGATAAGTCGTGTTCATCTAAACACTTGTTCATCTTTGCACTACTGACCAAAGATATTCTTGAGAAATCATTCATCTTTGCTTTTCTGGCCAAAGATATTCAATAATATCATCATTTAAAGACCGAGGATGATGAAAAATAATTTTAAAAAGCGAATCCGGTGAAACAAAATGATGAGGATTAAGGATTAAGGATTCGTACTTTGTTTTATCCATGTTCAAAAAATACCTCAAAAATAATCATAGTGGTGTAAAATTCAAGAATGATCAAAACATGGATACAATGAAAGCTAGTATCCGAATAGATATTTTGGACAAAAAGAAGAAATTTTATTTTTTGATTGAATAGTGTCAGATATCGTGAATAGTCTTAGTATCGTGAATAGTAACTCAGACACCAAAAGATAGAAATTTCCAAAAAAAACATCTTCACGCTTCATGAATAGTACTCGTGAATAGTAACTTCGTGAATAATAAACTCATGAATAGTAACTTCGTGAATAGTAACTCATGAATAATAATAAAAACATGGAAAAGTTCCAAATTTGATAAAAAGTTTCAACCAATATTTCAAAGATAATGATATTGAAGAAATAATATCATTTGAGAAGAAAATAACATCCCTTACCTCGAAAGATTAGTCTTTACATTTGGAATCTAGGGTATAGTCTTTGAAGGAAACTGCACCGTCTAACAATACTCAAAGTATATTCAAAATACTCACAAGAATACGCTCGATAATATATAGAGAAAACTTTGAGTTTACGGTGTGATTTTCAATTCTAACCCTAAGCACTATTTATTTATAGGAAAATGCTTAGAACACAAAATAGAAAATTTAATATAATATTATTATTTATAATAAAATTTCCTCGCCAACCTTCCAAGAACTGAATTCAGCTCATTCAACCCACATGTGTAACACACCATAATGAAAAAACGTTTTTCTAATTTTAAATATTTTAAACTTCCAAAAATCAATTATTTGACTTGAACTTCAATAATTCATAATAAATAGCCCTTTCATCAGAAAATTGAATCTTCTTGCAGTTTTTATAGGAAATTCAATTCTCTACAACTTTGCAGAAGAAAGTTTTTCAAATTCCAAATAGAAATTGGATGAAATCCATAAAGCAGGCGATTTTACAAATTTATAATCAAATTTCGATCAATAAATGGGGTCCACCGAGCATGTTTAACATGTTTTAAACATTTATTGCAACAAAAATACTCTTCCTCCTCGTATACTCATATATCCCACATTCGTTGTAAAAATATCACCATTATTATATATTTAAATGAATTATTTTATCGAGAAAAAGATAAAATTTCAATTTTCAACAATTGTCACATTAAAATTTTTCTCCATCTATATCCACATAAAATCATATGAATCAATAATTAATTATTCACAAATAATATTACGAGAATCACAATATTGACAACGAGGCGGTTCTGAGAAAGAGGGCTTTCAATAAGAATTTTTCTTCTTTGTAGCAATGATTAGGTGACCAAACCTCTCCTTAAGCAGAACTTTCTAGACATTGCCAATAATGTTATCTAATAATATTATTAGGATAATATGAATTATTGCTTCGATAATGAAAAAATCTTGTGTAATGACAATTATTGAAACAACAAAGAATATAAAATATCAACGCGTGATTATTATTAACTCAATAAAATCTTTGAGCGGTAATTCGTAACCATTATTGAGTAGTGCCTTCTTACGTAAGAATCAATAATTGGTGCAATCTGGTGTCTTCTTGTGTTTTAACCACCGGGTATTTTAACAAGATTACTTAGTAATAACTTCTGTAGATTATTTTTAAACCACTTATATTTGTCGTTTTCTTCATCCAATCGCTTTCAGTTATGGGGCCCACACATGGGCTGCTTGTGAGTCATTTAATATTCCCGACGGTCTGAATATTCCATGACCAAACGAATATTCCCCAAACAACAATGAATATTTTATAACCACTTGCTTATTTTGAAGTATTTGCGTATTTTACCCCTAACTATCCACATTAATCAAATCAACCCTTACTATTTTAAAATAATAAATAGAAAATTAAATTTCATTAATAATAAGTTGGGGTCTTACAACCTCCCTCCTTATGAAATTTCGTCCTCGAAATTGACGTGCACGTACTACAGTGTTTGAAAAGGTGAGGATACCTCGCTTTCATTTCCGTTTCAATTCCATGTCATTTCCTCTATAGCATGATTCCTCCACAAAACTTTAACTTGTGGTATGACCTTTCTTGGCGTAGGGACATGCTCCTTCCTATCCAAAATCTTGGCGTGGTACCTCCTCATACGTTAAGTCTTGATTATCTCAAATGGGTTCTAACTCTATAAAGTGGTTTGGGTCTTTCACATATTTCTGAAATGCTGAGATATGTGAAACACATTATGAACACGAGACATACTCGGAGGTGCTAGTCTAGTCTATAGGCTACATTTCCTACTCGGTCAAGAATTTGAAATGGACCGATAAATCGTGGATTGAGCTTTCCTCTCTTCCCTAATCTTGTAACTCCCTTCCATGGAGCAATTCGCGATAATCATGATCCCCTACACTAAATTCCACGTCCTTTCGATGAAGATCGCATAACTCTTTTTTGTCGATCTTGTCTTGCCGTTTGTATCGTTGTCGAATCATTTGGATCTTTAAAGTGAGTCATACGTACTCAACTTTCGGGTCCCAACGGTGTTGCTTCACCCACCTCGTCCCAACATATCTTTGAGAAGCGACACTTTCGTCCATATAATGCTTCAAATGGAGCTACACCTATACTTGCACGATAAGCTGTTGTTGTAGGAGAATTTCACCAATGGTAAATACTTATCCCAAGCGCCTTGAAGTTCAGGACACGAGTCTTAATAAATCTTCAAGAGTTTGAATAGTCCTTTTCGATTGTCCGTCTGGTTTGAGGATGGTATCTATGAAGCCGAATAAATAAATCCGTGCCCATAGCTTTTTGCAAGCTAACCCAAAATCTTGAAGTGAATCTTGGGTCACGATCCGAAACTATGGATACAGGCATGCCACGCAACCTCACAATTTCATTCACGTACATCTAAAGCAAGGCGTTCAAGTGAATAAGTCTCCGTGTCGGCAAGAAATGAGTAGACTTGGTTAATCTATCAACAATAACCCAAATAGCATTGATGCCACGAGAAACCGTAGGAAGACCGTGAATTGAAATCCATGGTAATGTGTTCCCACTTCCATTTCGGAATCTCAAGTGGTTTCAACGGACCCTTAGGTACTAGATGTTCGCCTTTACACGTTGACAAGTTAAACACATTGAGATAAACTTTGCAATCTCTCTCTTCATATTGTTCCACCAAAATGTATGTGAAGATCACGATACATTTTAGTACTTCCGAGGATGGATTGCAAATGGTGTATTGTGTGCCTCCATCATAATCTTGTACTTCAAATCAGTCGTTAGGAACCACAAAGTCAGAGTGGACTCAAGTATTCCTTCTTCATCAATTCTCGCTTAGGAATAGCTCCTTCTTGTACTTTCTTCTTCATACGCATCATTTCAAGATTGATTGGTGGCATGCAACCTTAACTTTTCTATTAAAGTTGGCTCTGTCGTATACTTGACATCATCACACTTTCGTTCGTGCATATGATCTTTCTACTCAAGCGCGTCACTACCACGTTCGCTTTTCGGGATGGTATTGAATAGTGTGGTCGTAGTCTTTCGATAGCTCGAGCCAAGCGTCATTGCCGCATGTTGAGTTCTTTTTGAGTGAAGAAATATTTAAGGCTTTATGGTGCGAATATATCTCCACTTTCTCCCCATATAGATAGTGCCTCCATATCTTTTAAGCGAAAGCGCATTGCTTGCTGACTCTAGATCATGAGTAGGATAATTCCTCTCATACTCTTTAAGTTGTCGCGAGGCATAGGCTATGACTTTCCCACGTTGCATGAGAACACATCCTAATCCTTTGCTTGAAGCATCATTTTGTAGATAACAAATCCATCCGAACCGGATGGTATTGTTAGAGCAGTCTTAGAAATAAGTCTCCTCTTAAGCTCTTGGAAACTCTTCTCGCATTCTTCGCTCCAAAGCGAATTTTGTATCCTTAGGAGTTAGGTGAGTTAATGGAGTAGCGATTCGAGAAAACCCTTCCACGAATCTCGATAATAACCGGCTAAGCCCAAAAAACTACGTACTTGATCGCCGACTTGGTTGCTCCCAACTTTGTATTGCTTCAATCTTGGCGGATCATGAGATACTCCATGTTTTCGACACCACGTGCCCAAGGAATGCTACTTCCTCGAGCGAACTCGCATTTCTTCAATTTGGCATATAGTTTGTTTTCACGAAGCCTTTGGAGTACCATCTTCAAATGGTGCTCATGATCTTCACGACTTTTGGAATATATAAGGATGTCATCAATAAAGACAACAACAAAGCGATCCAAATATTCCTTGAATACTCGGTTCATCATATCCATGAAAGCCGCGAGGAGCATTAGTCGATCCGGAAGACATGACTAAGAATTCATAATGCCGTCTGGGAGTTCTAAAAAGCGGTCTTTGGAATATCCTCGGTTCTAATCTTGGTGATGATATCGAGCGAAGATCGATTTTGAAAAGAATTGTGCCCCTTCAATTTGGTCAAACAAGTCATCAATACGAGGTAGAGGATACCTATTCTTGATGGTGACATGGTTCGATTCAGATAGTCAATCTGAAAGTCGCATAATCCGTCTTTTTCTTCTTTACAAATAAAGCAGGAGCACCCCGAGGAGATGTCTTGGGGCCAGAATGAAACCGATGTCCAACAATTCACGTAGTTGGACCTTTAACTCTGAAGTTCAATAGGAGCCATTCGATATGGGGTTTTAGAAATGGGCTTTGTGCGGGTTCAAGATCAATAAAGAATTCAACTTCACGTTGGGGTAGGCAGGGAAGTTCTTGAAATCGTCGGGAAAGTCGATAACAACCGGAATATTATTCAAATTTGGCGTGTCTTTATTCAAATCCATAACATGGGCTAAGAAAGCTTGACATCCGTTTTTCAATAAGCGAATAGCTTTATGATTAGATATGGCGGTGATTGATTTTAATGGTTTAGTTGCTTGAATTCGTACAACGGGTTGGTTAGGAATATGAAAACTAACAACCTTACGAAAACAATCAATTTTGGCATGATGAGTAGTTAACCAATCAATCCCTAAAATCACATCAAAAGCAAGTATCTTTAAAGAGATAAGGTAAGGTCGGGTAAGGTGATGGTGCCAACTTGAATCAAACAAGATTTATAAGCGGTGGATGTGATGAAAGTTTCTCTAGCGGAGTTTCCACAGATAGGTCAAAGTCTAATTTCTCCGGAGTCAAGTTTAAGCGTTGAGCACATGCGGAGAGATAAATGAATGGGTAGCACCGGTATCAAGTAAGGTATAAACTTCGCAAGAATTTATAAATAGCTTACCCGTGATCACCTCGTTTGGGTTCCTCGCATTATGACCGATCACAACAAGCGCTCTTCCGGAATCGTTGACTTTGACTTTTACGGGACGATCTTTTGAGTCACCGTCCCATTGAACTAGGTTTATTCTTGTCTGATCTCGGCGATATGTCCTTCCTTTCCACAATTGTAGCATACCTTGATTTGTTGTGGGCGGTTTTGGTGATATGTCCCTCTTTTCGCATTTGTAACATATGATGGGTGGTCGTTCTCCTCCCTTAGAACCGATTCTTGCCGCCAAGACTTTATCGTCTTCACATGGTCGTTTTGTTAAATCTCCTCTTTTTAAAATCTCCTCTGACTCGCTTCTTCTATTTTCATGGCCATGATTACCACCGAGTGGTTACCATTTTTGTCCGTCATTTCTTTCTCCATTTGGTTATCATTATTCTATTCGATCGCTATCTCAGTACGATCTGGTTGTGGTCCCTCGGTTGGCCCGTACTCGTTATCTCGCTCTAATAATTGAGCCCTTTTTACTAACATCTGAATAGAGAGAAAATTTATGAGAAATGAGATCTTTGGCGTATCTTAGGGTTTCAAACCTCTAAGAAACATCCGCGTCATCGTTCCTCATTCTCCACCAAATGAGGTCTGAACACGGATAACTCTGCAAACTTTGCCTCGTCTTTGAGACACCGTCGTGTTGTTTCTGCTCGGTCTAATAAACTCCACTTCCTTCATATAGCGAACACTTTTCGGAAAGTATTTGTAATTAAATAGTTTCAAACGTCTCCCAAGACATCTTTGAGTGCGGTATTTGGATGGAGTGTACGCTTCACTGAGACTCCACCGATGATATCGCCTCGCCCACGGAACATAAAGGTGGCGAATGGAACCTTCTGTTCCTCCGTGCATCCCAAGACATCGAATATCTTGGTAATTTGCTTGACCCATGTTTCCGCCATGTGATCGGATCTGGCTTTCCCTTAAATTCGGTGGTCCCAACTCTTTGAAGCGCTTGCATTTGTGACAACCCGTGAATTGCTATCATTTCTCTCTGTATTTTGAACACGAGTCTCCTCAAATGCGATTTTGCATGAGCTGCAAAAAGCTTCTAAACATCCCTCGTTCATCATACGCTCGGTGGTGTTGTTCACGGGAGGAACATTGCCGACTGTTGCACGTTCTCCTCGTTGGTGAGTCTGAGGCGTCTCCACGGTCTCATTTCCATTGTTAATATTCTCGATCGACATTCTCAAATCATGTCATAAAACAAGGGTTAATTAAGAAATCAATATATCACATAATATCCTTATATCTTGACCAACTAAAAAAATAAGCTTAGGTAGGACACACTAGCGAAGGATTTACTCGTCTCTCCCTCCTAGTTCTATTCCCCGATCTCTCATGGAGATCATATCCTAGCTACGATACCAATTGTGGCACCCCAAAATAGGTATACATCACCCATTACGAGTTGTCAATACGTGAGTACTGAAACAACTACAACTTTATTATTACAACAAGAAAGCGTGAGTTTGAATACAAATATTATCTTAGACAATATCTATACTCAAATAAATCCTCATCACATTTATTGATACATTATTTTACAAAAATGGTGAGGACTACTAAACAATTCTTTCTAAAACCTTCATTCCATACCCAAAGCTTTACTTGCTCGTATATTCTCGCCTCACGAGAAGAAAAATGGAACAAAAAGGAAAAGGGTGAGCTCAACTAGCCCGGTAAAGAATATTATGACTAAGATAATATACAACAAATTACCGTTAGTCTTCAACGAGGGAAAAATCTAATAGAATCTGATAGACAACAAATTTTAAATCAATATTCGCAGTGAAATAATAATTCATTAGAAGAGTTAAGTAGAGAATGCAAACTACTATCTTACATGTATGAATTTAAAAGTTCATCTTCTATCTTTTATCCTGTAACATCAATCGATATATACACGGAATCAAATATTCATTTTTTACTCTGAGCCAAAGATATTCATCGATTAGTCGTGTTAATCTAAACACTGTTCATCTTTTGCACTACTACCAAAGATATTCTTGAGAAATCATTCATCTTTGCACTCTGAGCCAAAGATATTCAATAATATCATCATTTAAGGCGAGGATGATGAAAATATTTTTAAAAAAGCGAATCCGGTGAAACAAAATGACAAGGATTAAGGATTAAGGATTCGTACTTTGTTTTATCCAAGTTCAAAAATACCTCAAAAATAATCATAGTGGTGTAAAATTTGAGAATGATCAAAACATGGATACAATCAAAGCTAGTATCCGAATAGATATTTTGGACAAAAGAAGAAATTTTATTTTTCAAATTGAATAGTGTCGATATCGTGAATAGGTCAGATATCGTGAATAGTGCCGATATCGTGAATAGTAACTCCGACACCAAAAGATAGAAATTTCCCAAAAAAAAACATCTTCACGCTTCGTGAATAGTACTCGTGAATAGTAACTCGTGAATAGTAACTCATGAATAGTAACTCGTGAATAGTAACTCATGAATAGTAACTCATGAATAGTAACCCCGACATGGAAAAGTTCCAAATTTGATAAAAAGTTTCAACCAATATTTCAGCATAATGATATTGAAGAAATAATATCATTTGAGAAGAAAATAACATCCACTTACCTCGAAAGATTAATACTTTAATTTGGAATAAGGGTATAGTCTTTGAAAGGAACTTGCACCGTCTAACAATACTCAAAGTATACTCAAAATACTCACAAGAATACATTTCGATAATATAGAGAGAAAACTTCAGTTTCTGGTGTGATTTTCAATTCTAACCTAAGCACCCTATTTATAGGAAAATGCTTAGAACACCAAAGCAGAAAATTTAATATAATATTATTATTTATAATAAAATTTCCTACGCCAACCTTCCAAGAACTGAATTCAGCTCATTCAACCCACATGTGTAACACACCATAATGAAAAAAACGTTTTTCTAATTTTAAATATTTTAAACTTCCAAAATCAATTATTTGAACTTGAACTTCAATAATTCATAATAAATAGCACTTTCATCAGAAAAATTGAATCTTGCGTGTTTTATAGGAAATTCAATTCTCTACAACTTTGCGAGAAGAAAGTTTTTCCAAATTCCAAATAGAAATTGACCGAAATTCATAAAGCAGGCGATTTTACATTTATAATCAAATTTCGATCGATAAATGGGGTCCAATGACATGTTTAACATGTTTTAAACATTTATTGCAACAAAAAATACTCTTCCTCCTCGTATACTCATATATCCCACATTCGTTGTAAAAATATCACCATTATTATATATTTAAATGAATTATTTTATTTATCGGAAAAGATAAAATTTTAATTTTCAACAATTGTCACATTAAAATTTTTCTCCATCTATATCCACATAAAATCATATGAATCAATAATTAATTATTCACAAATAATATTCTGAGAATCACAATATTGACAACCGACAGCGGTTCCAGGAAGAGGGCTTTCAATAAGAATTTCTTCTTCTTGGTAGCATGATTAGGTGACCAAACCTCTCCTTAGAAGCAGAACTTTCTAGACATTGCCAATAATGTTATCTAATAATATTATTAGGATAATATGAATTATTGCTTCGATAATGAAAAATCTTCGTGTAATGACAATTATTGAAACAACAATGAATATAAAATATCAACGCGAGAATTATTATTAAATCGATAAAATCTTTGAGCGGTAATTATTGTAACCATTATTGAGTAAGTGTCTTCTTACGTAAGAATCAATAATTGGTGCAATCTGGGTGTCTTCTTGTGTTTTAACCATAAGGGTATTTTAACGAAGATAATGATGTAACAACTACTGTAGATTATTTTTAAACCACTTATATTTGTCGTTTTCTTCATGCGATCGCTTTTAGTTATGGGCCCCCCCACACATGTCTTCATAAATCATGCGAATATTCCCAAGACGATCTGAATATTCCATGACCAAACGAATATTCCCAAACAACAATGAATATTTTATAACCACTTGCTTATTTTGAAGTATTTGCGTATTTTACCCCTAACTATCCACATTAATCAAATCAACCCTTACTATTTTAAAATAATAAATAGAAAATTAAATTTCATTAATAATAAGTTGGGGTCTTACAACCTCCCTCCTTATGAAATTTCGTCCTCGAAATTGACGTCACGATACACAGTGTTTCAAAAGGTGAGGATACCTCGCTTTCATTTCGCTTTCAATTCCGTATCATTTCCTCTATAGCATGATTCCTCCACAAAACTTTAACTTGTGGTATGACCTTTCTTGGCGTAGGACATGCTCCTTCCTATCCAAAATCTCGACAGTACTCCTCTCATACGTTAAGTCTTTGGCTATCTCGTGGGTTCTAACTCTATAAAGTGGTTCGGGTCTTTCACATATTTCTGAAATACGGATATGTGAAACACATTATGAACACGAGACATACTCGGAGGTAACGCTAGTCTATAGGCTACATTTCCTACTCGGTCAAGAATTTGAAATGGACCAATAAATCGTGGATTGAGCTTTCTCTCTTCCCTAATCTTGTAACTCTCCTTCCATGGGAGCAACTCGCAATATCATGATCCCCTACACTAAATTCCACGTCCTTTCGATGAAGATCCGCATAACTCTTTTGTCGATCTTGTGCCGGTTTGTATATCGTTGTCGAATCATTTGGATCTTTTCCGTAGTCATACGTATCAACTCGGGTCCCAACGGTGTTGCTTCACCCACCTCGTCCCCAACATCTTGGAAGCGACACTTTCGTCCATATAATGCTTCAAATGGAGCTACACCTATACTTGCCTGATAACTGTTGTTGTAGGAGAATTTCACCAATGGTAAATACTTATCCCAACTGCCCTTGAAGTCTAGGACACAGAGTCTTAATGTGACGCCCCAAAATAGGTATACACAACACCCATTACGAAAGTCGCCAAATACATGGTACAAGAAACAAACTACAACTTGATAATCTGAATGTCGTGTGAAATACGACAATATATATCTGTGAGTTTAAATATAATATTGTCTTCAGACAATATCCACACGCAAATAAATCCCCATCATAATTATTGATACATTATTTTACAAAATGGTGAGGACTACTAAACAACTCTCTCTAGAACCTTCATTCCATACCCCCCGACTAAGTACTGCTACATTCTCGCCTCCCGAGAAGAAAATGAAACAACAAGGAAAAGGGGTGAGCTCAACTAGCTCAAGTAAAGAATATTATGACTAAGATAATATACAACAAATTATCGTTAGTCTTCAACAGGAAAAATTTAATAGAATCTGATAGACAACAAGTTTCGGATCAATATTCGCAGGTGAAATAATAATTCATAGAAGAGTTACGTAGAGAATGAAGTCTACTATAATCTATGAATTTAATAAATCCATCATCAATATTTTATCCTGTAACATCAATCAATATTCATCTCAAATCAAATATTCATCTTTGCACTACTGGGCCAAAGATATTCATCAATCGGTCATGTTCATCTCAACACTGTTCATCTTTGCACTAAAGGCCAAAGATATTCATCGATCGGTCGTGTTCATTTAAACACTGTTCATCTTTGCACTACTGGGCCAAAGATATTCTTCAGAAATCATTCATCTTTGCACTACTGGGCCAAAGATATTCAATAATATCATCATTTAAGACCGAGGATGATGAAAAATATTTTTAAAGAACGAATCCAAATTGAAACAAAATGACAAGGATTAAGGATTAATGATTAGTACTTTGTTTTATCCATGTCCAACAATACCTCAAAAATAATCATAGTGGTGTAAAATTCAAGAATGATCAAAACATGGATACAATCAAAGCTAGTATCCATAATAGATATTTTGATGAAAAGAAGAAATTATATTTTTTGGTGAATAGTCACGAGTATCGTGAATAGTCTTGAGTATCGTGAATAGTCCAGAGTATCGTGAAATAACTTCGTGAATAGTAACTCATGAATAGTAACTCGTGAATAGTAACTCATGAATAGTAACCCGACATGAAAAAGTTCCAAATTTGATAAAAACTTCAGATCAACATTTCAAAGATAATGATATTGAAGAAATAATATCATTCTGAAAAAAATAATATCCCTTACCTCAAAGAATCAAGACTTGGAAGGAAAGGTCGGAGTGATCTTTGAATGAAACTTGTCTTGATCAAGAACTCTCAAAGTATCTAAATACTCACAAAATACGCTCAATAATATAGAGAGAAAAGAGAAAACTTTGTTTACGGTGTGATTTTCAATTCTAACTTAGCCTCTATTTATAGGAAAATGTTAGCCCGTAGAAGCAGACTTGACACGCTACACGATGGCTTTACACCGCTACTATTGCCACCCACCACATTTGAAATAAAATTCAGCACATTTCTTCACCAACCACAAGTGGGGCCCACTCAATTCTAGAATTTTCCACCAAAATCAATTATAACCCTAATTTAGAATCAGACACCTCTTAAAATTCATAACAAATCATTCGTGCATTTTTAACGGTTCAAAATTTGTGGACATATACTCAACTTATGTATGTATAACATACCCAAAATTACCACCATCCAACGGTCGGATTAAAAATTATAACCCCATAATATATCTCAAAACCCACGATTTAATTTTTAATACCTCCAATCCGATAAAATACTTGATAAAACACCTCAACATTAATTTCTTCATTTATAACCACATAAATAAATCCATCATTTATATCCACATAAAATAAATATTTCTTTATCATATGAATCAATAATTAATTATTCGCAAATAATATTACGAATCACAATTATAACAACCGGTAGTTCCGAGGAAAGAGGGCTTTCAGATAAGATTTTCTCCATTGGCCGCAATTAGGTGACCAAACCTCTCCTCGGCAGAACTTTCTAGACATTGCCAATAATGCTATCTAATAATATTATTCAAATAATATGAATTATTGATCCGATAATGGAGATAATGTGCAAAGTGACAATTATTGAACAACAATAATATAAAATATCAACGCAAGCAATTATTGAATCAATAAAATAAAATATTGAGCGGTAACTCATTGTGAAAATTATTGAGTAGTGCCTTCTTACGTAAGGATCAATAATTCAACAATCTTTATGTAATACTGGTAATGCATCTTTGTGCAACCACGCCGTATTCTTGTATTTTAACCACCGGGTATTCCAACGATCTTACTTCAGTAATAACTACGCCGTTATTTTTAACCAACTTATATTCGTCGTTTTCTTCATCCACTCGCTTTTCAAGTTATGGGGCCCACACATGGTCGCTACCATTGCATCACGAATATTCCCCAAAAGATCTGAATATTCCACGACCAAACGAATATTCCCAAACAAAATGAATATTTTATAACCACTTGCTTATTTTGAAATATTTGCGTATTTAACCCTTAACTATCCACATTAATCAAATCACCCTTCTTATTTCAAAATAATAAATAAAGGAAATTCCTTTTATTTAAAAAATTTGGGGTCTTACAACCCTCCTCCTTATGAAATTTCGTCCTCGAAATTGACGACGTACTGGTGTTTGAAAAGGTGAGGATACCTCGCTTTCATTTCGTTTCCAATTCCCGTGTCATTTCCTCTATAGCATGATTCCTCCACAAAACTTTAACTTGTGGTATGACCTTTCTTGCGATAGGACATGCTCCTTCCTATCCAAAATCTTCTTGACAGTACCTCCTCATACGTTAAGTCTTGGCATTATCTCGTCGGTTCTAACTCTATAACGTGGTTCGGTTCTTTCACATATTTACGAAGTACGGATATATGAAATACATTATGAACACGAGACATACTTGCAAGTGTATAGGTTATATTTTTACTCGGTCAAGAATTTGAAATGGACCGATAAATCGTGGATTGAGCTTTCTCTCTCCCCAAATCTTGTAACTCCCTTCCATGGAGCAACTCCCAATAATACATGATCCCCTACACTAAATTCCACGTCCTTTCGATGAAGATCCGCATAACTCTTTTGTCGATCTTGTCTTGGTTTTATATCGTTGTCGAATCATTTGGATCTTTTCGGTGATCATACGTCTTAACTTTCGGGTCCCAACAATGTTGCTTCACCCACCTCATCCCAACATATTGGAGAACGACATTTTCGTCCATATAATGCTTGAATGGAGCTACACCTATACTTGCACGATAAGCTGTTGTTGTTGTAGGAGAATTCCACCAATGGTAAATACTTATCCCAACTACCCTTGAAGTCACAGGACACGAGTCTTAATATATCTTCAAGAGTTTGAGTAGTCCTTTTCGATTGCCCATCCGTTTGAGGATGGTATGCCAAACCGAATCGCAATCCGTGCCCATAGCTTTTTGCAAGCTAACCTAAAATCTTGAAGTGAATCTTGGGTCACTATCAAAACTATGGATACAGGCATGCCATAACCTCACAATCTCATTTACGTACATACTAGCAAGGCGTTCAAGGAATAAGTCTCCGTGTCGTGAGAAAAAAAGCGAGATTTGGTTAATCTATCAACAATGACCCAAATAGCATTAATGCCTTGAGAAACCGTAGGAAGACCGTGAATGAAATCCATGGTAATGTGTTCCCACTTCCATTCAGGAATCTCAAGTGGTTGCAACGGACCCTTAGGTATTAGATGCTTCGCCTTTACACGTTGGCATAAGTTAAACACATCGAGATAAACTTTGCAATCTCTCTCTTCATATTATTCCACCAAAATGTATGTCGAAGATCACGATACATTTTAGTACTTCCAGGATGGATTGCAAATGGTGTATTGTGTGCCTCCATCATAATCTTGTTCTTCAAATCAGAGTCGTTAGGAACACAAAGTCTAGAGTGGACTCGAAGTATTCCTTCTTCATCAATTCTCGCTTACGGAATAGCTCCTTCTTGTACTTTCTTCTTCTTCATACATCATTATCACGGGTCTGGGTGGCTTAAGCAACCTTAACTTTTTCTATTAAAGTTGGCTCTATGTGTATACTTGACATCATCGCACTCGTTCCCACATATGATCTTCTACTCAACGCGTCAGCTACCACGTTCGCTTTTCCAGGATGGTATGGTCAGAACATGTGCTGAAATGAGTCTCCTCTTGAGTTCTTCGAAGCTCTTCCCACATTCTTTGCTCCATTCCAATTTTGTATCTCTACGAGTCAGCTACGTTAATGGAATAGCGATTCGAGAATATCCTTCAACGAATCTCCGATAATAACCAACTAAGCCTGAAAGCTACGTATTTCGACATCGACTTAGGTTGCTCTCAATCGTGACTCATATCCCAATCTTGGATAAGACGTCACAATGACACCTATCGATTTCTTATCGCACGAATATGGCGTCCCTTACAGAGAGTCGGCTTAGGTGAATTCCACAAAGGAAGTCACAAGATAAAGGCTCGGTACCAAATTCTATAGTTGAATTTTAACTCACGAAGTTCAATAGGAGCCATTCGATATGAGATTTTAGAAATGAGTTTTTTGTCTGGGTTCAAAATCGATACAAAATTTAATATCGGTCTTTGGGAGTAAACCAAGAAATTCTTGAAATACGTCGGGGAAAAATCAATAATAACAGGAATATTATTCAAATCGGCGTGTCTTTATTCAAATCCATAACATGGACTAAGAAAACATGACATCCGTAATAAAGCGAATGACTTCATGGCTTGATATGAAAATGTTTGACTACAATGGTTTGATTGCTTGATTTCAAATAACAAAGTTGCTTAGGAATATGAAAACTAACAACCTTACAAAAGCAATCAATTTGGCATGATGAGTAGTTAACCTTAAAATCACATCAAAAGCAAATATCTCTATAGAAATAAGGTTAACTGTAATGTGATAGTGCCGACTGAATCAAACAAGATTTCTAAACAACAGATGTAATGAAAGTTTCTCTAACGGATTCTCCATAAATAGGTCAAAGTCTAATTTCTCCGTAGTCAAGTTCAAACGTTGGCCGCAAGCAAAGAGATAAAAGAATGGGTAGAACCAAAGTATTCAGTAAGGTATAAACTTCGCAAGAATTTATAATTAACTAACCCGTCTTAACTTCGTTCGGGTTCCTCGCATTTTGACCGGCCACGACAAACGCTCTTCCAGGCAGATTGACTTTGACTTTTACGGGACATCCTTTTGAGTCACCATTCCGTTGAACTAGGTTTCGCATTATCGCATAATCTCGGCGATATGTCCTTCCTTTCCACAACTATAGCATACCTTGAAGCTGTGTTGTGGGCGGTTTGGTGATATGTCCCTCTTTTCCGCATTTGTAGCATATGATGGGTGGTCGTTCTCCTCCCTTAGAACCGATTCACGCCAAGACATGCGTGCCTTCACATAGTCGTTGTTAAATCTCCTTTTTTAAAATCTCCTCCGACTCGCTTCTTACATTTTCATGACCATGATTACCACCAGAGTGGTTACCATTTCTGTCCGTCGTTTCTTTCTCCGCAGTTATCATTATTACATTGATCGCTATCTCAGTACGATCCACGGTTATGGTCCTCGAGTTGGCCGTACTCGTTATCTCGCTCTAATAATTGAGCCCATTTTACAACATCCGAATAAAGAGAAAGTTTATGAGAAATGAGATCTTGGCGTATCTGGGTTTCAAACCTCTAAGAAACATCCGTCATACGTTCCTCATCCTCCACCAAATGAGGTGCTGAACTGGATAACTCGCAAACTTTGCCGTCATCGAGACACCGTCGTGTTGTTTTGCTCTAACTCGATGAACTCCACTTCCTTCATACGACGAACACTTTCGGGAAAGTATTTGTCATTAAATAATCTCTGAAATGTCTCCCAAGACATCTTTGAGTGCGTATTTGGATGGATGTAACTTCATGGACTCCCACCGATGAGTCCGCTTCGCCACGGAACATAAAAGTAGCGAATGGAACCTACGTTTCTCCGTGCATCCCAAGACATCGAATATCTTGGTAATTTGCTTGACCCATGTTTCCGCCATGATCGGATCTGGCTTTCCCTTAAATTCGGTGGTCCCGACTCTTTGAAGCGCTTGCATTTGTGACAACCCGTGAATTGCTATCATTTCTCCGTATTTTGAACACGAGTCTCCTCGTCTCGATTTTGCATGAACTGCAAAAAACTTCTAAACATCCCTCGTTCATCATCTCGCTCCATGGTGTTGTTCACGGGAGGAACATTGCCCGACTGTTACAGACGTTCTCCTCGTTGGTAAAGACAGCATCTCCACGGTCTCATTTACTCCATTGTTAATATTCTCGATCGACATTCTCAAATCGTCATAAAACAAGGGTTAATTAAGGAAATCAATATATCACATAATATCCCTATATCTTGACTAACTAACAAATAAGCTTAGGTAGGACACCTTTAGCGAAGGATTTACTCGTCTCTCCCTCCTAGTTCTATTCCCCGATCTCCGCCGGAGATCATATCCCTAAGCTCGATATACAAGCTGTGACGCCCCCAAAATAGGTATACACAACACCCATTCCGAAGTCGCCAAATACATGGTACAAGAAACAAACTACAACTTCAATAATACAAATGTCGTGTGAAATACGACAATATATCTTGTGAGTTTAAATATAATATTGTCTTTCAGACAATATCCACACGCAAATAAATCCCCATCATAATTATTGATACATTATTTTACAAAAAATGGTGAGGACTACTAAACAACTCTCTACAGAACCTTCATTCCATACCCCGACTAAGACTTGCATTACATTCTCGCCTCCCGAGAAGAAAATGAAACAACAAGGAAAAGGGTGAGCTCAACTAGCTCATAAAGAATATTATGACTAAGATAATATACAACAAATTATCGTTAGTCTTAACAGGAAAAATTTAATAGAATACAATAGGCAACAAGTTTCGGATCAATATTCAATTGAAATAATAATTCATAGAAGAGTTACGTAGAGAATGAAGTCTACTATAATCTATGAATTTAACGGTCCATCATCAATATTTTATCCCTGTAACATCAATCAATATTCATCTCAAATCAAATATTCATCTTTGCACACTACTGGACCAAAGATATTCATCAATCGGTCATGTTCATCTCAACACTGTTCATCTTTGCACTAAAGGCCAAAGATATTCATCGATCGGTCGTATTCATTTAAACACTGTTCATCTTTGCACTTCTGGAGCCAAAGATATTCTTCAGAAATCATTCATCTTTTGCTACTGGGTGCCAAAGATATTCAATAATATCATCATTTAAGGCGAGGATGATGAAAATATTTTTAAAGAAACGAATCCAATTGAAACAAAATGACAAGGATTAAGGATTAATGATTCGTACTTTGTTTTATCCATGTCCAACAATACCTCAAAAATAATCATAGTGGTGTAAAATTCAAGAATGATCAAAACATGGATACAATCAAAGCTAGTATCCGAATAGATATTTTGGACGAAAAGAAGAAATTATATTTTTTGGTGAATAGTCAGAGTATCGTGAATAGTCAGATATCGTGAATAGTCAGTATCGTGAATAAGAACTTCGTGAATAGTAACTCATGAATAGTAACTCGTGAATAAGTAACTCATGAATAGTAACCCAGATACATGAAAAAGTTCCAAATTTGATAAAACTTCAGATCAACATTTCAAAGATAATGATATTGAAGAAATAATATCATTCTGAAAAAAATAATATCCCTTACCTCAAAGAATCGATTTCCGGAAGGAAAGGTCGGAAGTGATCTTTGAATGAAACTTGTCTTGATCAAGAACTCTCAAAGTATCTAAATACTCACAAAATACGCTCAATAATATAGAGAGAGAAAGAGAAAACTTTGTTTACGGTGTGATTTTCAATTCTAACTTAGCCCTCTATTTATAGGAAAATGTTAGCTTTACCAAGCGGACTTGACTGCTTTACCGATGGCTTTTACCGCTACTATTGCCACCCACCACATTTGAAATAAAATTCAGCACATTTCTTCACCAACCACAAGTGGGGCCCACTCAATTCTAGAATTTTCCACCAAAATCAATTATAACCCTAATTTCCGAATCAGACACCTCTTAAAATTCATAACAAATCATTCGTGCATTTTTAACGGTTCAAAATTTGTGGACATATACTCAACTTATGTATGTATAACATACCCAAAAATTACCACCATCCAGCGGTCGGATTAAAAATTATAACCCCATAATATATCTCAAAACCCCGATTTAATTTTTAATACCTCCAATCCGATAAAATATCGATAAAACACCTCAACATTAATTTCTTCATTTATAACCACATAAATAAATCCATCATTTATATCCACATAAAATAAATATTTCTTTATCATATGAATCAATAATTAATTATTCGCAAATAATATTACGAGAATCACAATTATGACAACCAGTAGTTCAGGAGAAAAAGGGGCTTTCAGATAAGGATTTCTCTTCTTGGTAGCGCAATTAGGTGACCAAACCTCTCCTCGATGAGAACTTTCTAGACATTGCCAATAATGCTATCTAATAATATTATTCAAATAATATGAATTATTGATCCGATAATGGAGATAATGTGTGCAAGTGACAATTATTGAACAACAATAATATAAAATATCAACGCAAAGAATTATTGAATCAATAAAATAAAATATTGAGCAAGAAACACTTGTGAAAATTATTGAGTAGTGCCTTCTACGTAAGGATCAATAATTCAACAATCATCGTCTGGCAATACAGGTGTGCTATCTTGTAAACGACGCCAGTATCGTATTTTAACCACCGGGTATTCCAACAAATCTTACTTCAGTAATAACTACTGCCGTTATTTTTAACCAACTTATATTAAATGCGTTTTCTTCATCATCCACTTTTCAGTTATGGGCCCACACATGGGCTGCGCTGGCCGCATACGAATATTCCCTGAAGCACGAATATTCCACGACCACCAAACGAATATTCCCCGACAAAATGAATATTTTATAACCACTGCTTATTTTGAAATATTTGCGTATTTAACCCTTAACTATCCACATTAATCAAATCAGCCCTTACTATTTCAAAATAATAAATAAAGGAAATTCCTTTTTATTTAAAAAATTTTGGTCTTACACTTAATAAATCTTCAAGAGTTTGAATAGTCTTTTCGATTGTCCGTCTGGTTTGAGGATGGTATCCGAAATCGAATCAGAACTGCGTGCCCATAGCTTTTTTCAAGCTAACCCAAAATCTTGAAGTGAATCTTGGGTCACGATCCAAAACTATGGATCTGAGCATGCCACGCAACCTCACAATTTCATTCACGTCACATACTAAAGAAGGCGTTCAAGTGAATAAGTCTCCGTGTCGGCAAGAAAAAAGCGGACTTGGTTAATCTATCAACAATAACCCAAAATAGCATTGATGCCACGAGAAACCGCGGGAAGACCAAATTGAAATCCATGGTAATGTGTTCCCACTTCCATTTCGGAATCTCAAGTGGTTGCAACGGACCTTAGGTACTAGATGTTCCGCTTTACACGTTGACAAGTTAAACACATTGAGATAAACTTTGCAATCTCTCTCTTCATATTGTTCCACCAAAATGTATGTCGAAGATCACGATACATTTTAGTACTTCCAGATGGATTGCAAATGGTGTATTGTGTGCCTCCATCATAATCTTGTACTTCAAATCGAGTCGTTAGGAACACAAAGTCTAGAGTGGACTCAAGTATTCCTTCTTCATCAATTCTCGCCCTAATAGCTCCTTCTTGTACTTTCTTCTTCATACGATCATTTCCGGGCCGGTGGCTCGAAAGCAACCTTAACTTTTTCTATTAAAGTTGGCTCTGTCGTATACTTGACATCATCACACTCGTTCCTGCATATGATCTTCTACTCAACGCGTCACCATTTACCACGTTCGCTTTTCGGGATGGTATGAATAGTGTGGTCGTAGTCTTTCAATAGCTCGAGCCAACGTCATTGCCAGCATGTTGAGTTCTTTTGAGTGAAGAAATATTTAAGGCTTTATGGTGCGAATATATCTCCACTTTCTCCCCATATAGATAGTGCCTCCATATCTTTAATATGAAAACGATGCCGCTAACTCTAGATCGCGTGAGTAGGATAATTCCTCTCATACTCTTTAAGTTGTCGCGAGGCATAAAGCTATGACTTTCCCACGTTGCATGAGAACACATCCTAATCCTTTGCTTGAAGCATCGTCAGTAGATAACAAATCCATCCGAACCGGATGGTATTGTTAGAAACAGTCTTAGAAATAAGTCTCCTCTTAAGCTCTTGGAAACTTTCTCGCATTCTTCGCTCCAAACGAATTTTGTATCCTTAGGAGTTAATTTGAGTTAATGGAGTAGCGATTCTAGAAAACCCTTCCACGAATCTCCGATAATAACCAACTAAGCCCAAAAACTACGTGACTTGATCCACCGACTTGGTTGCTCCTAACTTTGTATTGCTTCAATCTTGGCCGGGATCAACAGATACTCCATGTTTCGACACCACGTGCCCAAGGAATGCTACTTCCTCAAGCCGAACTCGCATTTCTTCAATTTGGCATATAGTTTGTTTTCACGAAGCCTTTGGAGTACCATCTTCAAATGGTGCTCATGATCTTCACGACTTTTGGAATATATAAGGATGTCATCAATAAAGACAACAACAAACTGATCCAAATATTCCTTGAATACTCGGTTCATCATATCCATGAAAGCCCTTGAGGAGCATTAGTCGGTCCGGAAGACATGACTAAGAATTCATAATGCCCGCATCGAGTTCTAAAAAGCGTCTTTGGAATATCCTCGGTTCTAATCTTCAAATTTGATGATATCCGGTAAGCGAAGATCGATTTTGAAAAGAATTGTGCCCCTTGCAAATGGTCAAACAAGTCATCAAACGAATATTCCCCGACAACAATGAATATTTTATAACCACTTGCTTATTTTGAAGTATTTGCGTATTTTACCCCTAACTATCCACATTAATCAAATCAACCCTTACTATTTTAAAATAATAAATAGAGAAAATTAAATTTCATTAATAATAAGTTGAGGTCTTACAACTGTCGTGTACAATACGACATAAAGCGTGAGTTTGAATACAAATATTATCTATTAGATATTATACAAACTCAAAAGGAGTCCTCATTACTACTATTATCACACTATTTCACGAGAATAGTGAGGACTACTAATGCTATCCTCTCGGACCATTACTCTGGTTCCCGACTCGTCCAAATTTATGTTCTCATTTCACGAAGAGAATAAGTGAAAGAAAGGGTGAGCTCAACTAGCCCAAAGAAGAAATATTATGACTAAGATAATGCGAATAATTTATCATTAGCCTTCAACGTTGTTAAAGCGATAAAATACAATAGACAACAAGTTTAAGCTGCAATAGGAATAAGCAATCCATTAAAAGAGTCAAGTAGAAAATAAAGTCTACTATCTTTTAGGTTTTAAAAGGTTTTTCATCATTTGTTATATATTAGACTCGGCTTTTAATAAATAATCCACATCATCGAATCACCCCGCACTTTCTGCCAAGGATATTCATCAAATTATCAATGGTCGTGACTATACCGGATCACCCCGGTCATAATCATACCAAAAACTATCCATCACCGCATTACAGCCACCGAGGACTTTTATCACATCATTTATAACAAGCCATGATTATTATACCGAATGATCCTCAGTCATAATCATACTAAGTTCATCTATACACGTAAGTAGAAGATAACATAATATAACATGAGGATGATGACAATGACATAATAATTCAATAAAAAAGTTCAAGAATTATTTTATCCGGGAATTATTAACGTCCAAATTGTCAAAATGATCTTGCTTTTGTAGAGTAAAATTCAAGAATGATCGTGAGAATATTTCCATGAAAAGATCTTTGGATGAAACGATATATCGAGGATATTCTACTAATTTCATGGAGTATAGAAGTCAAAGTTTTAACTATTTGGGTATAATAAAGATTGGAATAACAAAAGAAATCACCGTGCATGCGCAGACTTTAAGTAGGCGAGTTATTCCAACAGAATAATAATAACTAAACGGTCGGTGAAATTCGCACCCATGGATGTTCCAACAGAATAATAAAGATGGAACCAGATCCGGTGTAAAAACACACGATAGGATATTCCAATGAATGATAAAGAGCGGAACCAGTCAGGTGTAAAACACACATGCATGGATGTTCCAATGAGAATAATAATAAAGACGGAACCCAGTCCAGGTGTAAAACACACATGCAGGATGTTCCAATAGAATAATAAAAGAATGTCACCAAGTATAGGGTAAACCACGATACAAGTTATTCCAATGTAATAATAAGCAATGGAATAACAACAGTTCTCTTCGTGAATAAGAAAGAATAACACACTTTACTTGCATACAACAAATAATATTCCCTACCTTAGAAGAAGCTGAATATTGGCAATGTGAAGTAGCGAGAATCTTTTCTTCTTTTCTCTATAATTTTCTCTACAGAGTTTCGGTTGAATTCGTGAAAATAATGAAGCACTAGGCCTCTATTTATAGAAGATTTCTAGCTTAAGACCGCCCATGTGAAAAGGCAAGTGGCTTGGATTTGGTGATGTGAAAAGAAAAGTGTTTTGGCGCTGTAATGTGAAACGACAAGTGGTTCGACGCCTGTAATGTGAAACGACAAGTGGTTCGACGCTTGTAATGTGAAACGACAAGTGGTTCGACGCCTGTAATGTGAAACGACAAGTGGTTATTTCACGACCAAACGAATATTCCCCGACAACAATGAGTATTTTATAACCACTTGCTTATTTTTAAAAAATTTCATATATCACCCTTAACTTTAAACTTTTATCAATTTAACCATTTACTGAATAGTAATTATAAGAAAAATTGAATATTTTAATTTCATAAAATTCGGGGGATAACAGGGAAATAGAACGGTGGTCATCAAAGTGGCGTATCTCTACATATTAAAATAAAATCAAAGTAGCGTATATATGAAGCAATAATTCATTTAGAGAGTATTAGTTTTGTCAGTATCATTTTGCATATTGAAACTTGAAAGTGGAGTAATCCATTTATCATGTCCACGTCGCCTTTGACTCGGATTCTCATATCCACGCCGGCAAAAACTTAAAACTTGAAAGTGGAGTGATCTAGAAATTATAATGAGATATGCTTATTATATATACCCTGATAATACCATTCTTAATATGCTTTAACCAATGTGGGATAACTATTCTCGCGAGTGGCCACTGGACACTGGACTTTGTTTTCAGAACAAAGTGTGAATTAAATTCAACCCCTAGTTTAGGCATATTAAAAATCTAATTTGTACAAAATATCTTCCAAGGTGACTGCTGAAAGCTCTAACTTTAGTTGGTTAATATATCTACTCAATTTTGAACCCTTGTTTTTTAATGCTATATGGGGTTCCAAGCCATGATAAATGTTTTTCAATTTGTGCCGGTTCCTATTTGACATATTTAATCAAAGACTCAACTTTTTATGTGATGGTATCCAACACTACTTGTTAACATTAAAAAAAGTGTGAAATTCAACCCCTAGTTTAGGCATATTAAGAATCTAATTTGTACAAATAACAATTACAAAATATTGTTCATTAGGGAGAAGTCAAGCTCAAACAGAAACAACAGGAAACAACTTCTTAAACTACTGTAAAACAATGATATACTTCATCGTGTTAAATACTTTCATTAAAGAACAATATTCATTCCATGAGGATGCCCCCAACAATATATATCATACCATGTTTTAACATTTGCCAAAAAGATGAACTTCATTAAAAATCAAATAACCAAGTAATAACATCTTTACAAATTTGATATGACTTTTTAATATCTTTAGCATTGGAACTGACTAAAAAGAAAATATACTATTTCATAAGGATAATCCTTGATCAATTGTTATTATTTTTATTAGTTGTCTAAGTTTTTTTTGTTTTTTAAGTTGTCTAAGTTTTTTATTAGTTGTCTAAGTATAAATAAGACATACATATTCTGTTAAACCAGATTGCCTTGTTGGGTCTTTAATGAAGCAGGCCAGGCCGGTCACATGAGGTTAGGCCAAGCTCAGGCCAGGTTGCAGGCCATGCAAGGCCGGACTTTTGAATAGGCCAGGCCAGACCAGATTTTGTCCATAAAATGGGGGCCTTTTTGCAGCCTTCCAAATCAGGTTTGTCTGGCCTAGGCTTTGACCAGACCTACATTTGACCAGTCCGGGCTGCAGGCCTCGGGCCGTTTGTGCATGCCAAGCCTTAGCTGGTCACTTTTGACCGGTTAAATGAAGAAAATATGCATTTTGTTACGTATAATGAAGTTTAGGGTGTACTTAGACACCTTTTTAAGTTTAGGGTGCAAAAGTAAATAAAGAGTAAAGTTTGGGGTTCAAATTGTCTTTTAGTCTAAAAAAAATTATGTTTTCTTTTTTATAAACAAAATTTTGTAAAACAAAATTTTTAAAAATAGAATTTTTTTAAAACAAAATTTTATTTTACAAGTTAAAAAAAAATTCTGTTTTTGTTTTTAAAAATTGAATTTTGTAAAAACGGATTTTTTTAAAACAATATTTTTAAAAATATAATTTTTGAAAACAATATTTTTTTAAAATAGAATTTTTGAAAACAGAATTTTTTAAAAAATTCTGTTTTCCTAAAATTCTGTTTTTTTTAAAAACAGATTTTTAAAAAGCTTGTAAAAAATTTATGTTTTTAAAATAAAAACATAATTTAAATTCTGTTTTTACAATTTTTTTGTAAAACATAAATATTTTTATTTGTAAAAACAGATTTTTTTTTGTCTAAAAACAGAATTTAAATTTTGTTTTTGTTTATAAAAACAGAATTTTATTTTACAAGTTTTTAAAAAAATTCTGTTTTAAACACAATTTTAAAAAAAAATTATATTTTACAATCTTGTAAAACACAATTTTATTTTAGAATTTTGTAAAAACATAATTTTTGAATTTTCTTTTGTATTTTATAATTTTGTAAACACAATTTTATTTTACAATTTTGTAAAAATAGAATTTTTAATTTTTTTGTAGAAACATAATTATTTTTATAAAAATAGTTTTTTTACAAAAAAATTACATTTACAATTGTTTTTTAAAAATATTGTTTAAAAAAAATTAAATATTAATCAAAATTCCAAATATTTATTTTAATTTTATTATTTTAAAATTACTTATTTTATTTTATTTTTAAAATTAATTATTTTATTTAAATTTAATTATTTTAAATTTATTTTTTTTATTTAGAATTAATTATTTTTGTCAATTTTTAAGAATAAAAAATAATTTGCACCCCAAACTTGTATTATTCTTTTAAATTTTCACTTTTTGATGGGGTTAAATAAAAAAGAAAGTGTGTGTTTTGTCATGTATAATGAAGTTTGGGGTATACTTAGACACCTTTTTAAATTTGGGGTGCAAAAGTAAAAAGAGAGTATAGTTTGGGGTACAAATTATCTTTTAGTCTTGATTTTATTAGATTCTGATGATTTTGACAATTATTTTTCATTCAGCCCTTAAAAGGATGGATCAATTACATATTCTATTACATTTTTTAAAATAATTACAACAATAGTGCACTCATAAAATATTTACACAATTAATGCATTTAAAGTTTTATTTATAATATTAGTGCAATTAGGATTCCTTAATTTAGGGAATTAGTATGCAATTAGGATTCCTTCATTTAGGGGATTAGTATTGATTTACTTATTAAATTAAGTAATTAATATCTCTACATATTAAAATAAAATCAAAGTGGCGTATATATGAAGCAATAATTCATTTAGGGAGTATTAGTTTTGTCAGTATCATTTTGCATTAGTTTTGTCAGTATCATTTTGCATATTGAAACTTTAAAGTGGAGTAATCCATTTATCATGTCCAAGCCGCCTTTGACTCGGATTCTCATGTCCACGCCGGCAAAAACTTGAAACTTGAAAGTGGAGTGACCTAAGAGGTGTGTGGCGGCCCAATAGCAGGATAGGTTCGAAGGCCTTGTAGCGGAGGATTTCAAATTACCTCGATGGGGACTCCATTGATCTTGATGAGGCCGTGCCCGGTCCACACCATTAACGTCATCCTCCACATCTACACCTGCAATTTTTTCATAGTACAGTTGCTGTAATTTTTTTTATAGTACAGTTGGTAGCCAAACATTCATACCAAGGTAACCAATTCAGTGTTATTAGGTTTCTAATTTATTTTAAAAATCTATTATAGATTTTTTTTTATTTAATCAAATGATTGGTAGCTAACACTTTATACAAATGTTACCAATTCAGCTTTTATTGGGTTATCAATTAATTAAAAAAAAATTATTGTAGATTTTTTTTTTATAATGCGATTGGTAGACAAACCTTAATACAAAAGGTAATCAATTCGGTTTTATTGGGTTATTAATTAATTATAAAAATCTATTATAGATTTTTTTTTTTCAAGATCAGATTAGTAGCCAAATATTAATACAAATGTAACCAACAAAACTAAAATTGTTACCTTTGAAAGTTTTGTTACCAACTGTGACCGAAAATTCTATTTTTACTGCACAAAACTAAAATGGTTACCTTTGTATAAATATTTGGATACCAATCAGCACTAAAATTTATCTTTTTCTCCTTTTAATTTTTGGACTAAATCAACCTTCGTCATAATGGCAGCTGTGGCCGGCGTCCATGGTGTTGAAGCGGCAGCGTCCATGGTGAAGCGGAGGAAGATGACCGGCGTCCATGGTGAAGCGGAGGAAGATGGTGGGCCACAGTGGTGTTCAAGCGGCATGAAGGAGAGGAGGAAGACTACGACCGTGAAAGGAGAAGGAAGATGACGTTGCCAAATTTTGAATATTTGAATTTTAATTATTATTTTTGAATTTAAATTTGTTTTGTTTGTTAGATCTAAGATATTTGAATTTGAATTATTAATTATGGTAGTTATTTCTCCTTGATTTTAGGTTTTCTTATTATTATGAATTGAATCCTATACTAATTCCCTAAATTAAAGAATCCTAATTGCACTAATATTGTAAATAAATATAAAAAATGTATTAATTATATAAATTTTTTATGAGTGCACTAATAGTATAATTACTTTCTAAATGTTGTATACTTATGGAAAGTACCCAAAAAGGATTCCGTTCAACCAACCATAGGCTCAGCATATGACTTATATAAAATAGTCGTCATCCATCCCCTTTCCTCTCCTTAGCTTACCCTGCCCTGCTATAAAGAAAAAAAATCAATGGAACGCACATTCCTAACTGCTAACGCCATTGTTGTGGGATTTCATTTCCATTTGAAGGGTTAAAAAGAAATACTGGAATAATTTTTTGAAGGGTTAAAAGAGATACTGGAAGAAGGAAGAGAAGAACCGTAGCCGCCTAATGGGATATGTATGTATGTATAACATCGAGATTGTGATAAGTTAACTCATCTGGTTTACGGCTTGTTTATTAATGGCGATTGCTGTTGTTCAAGGATTTGCTTGTAGAAGCCAACTCACTTTCCACCGCTCTCTTTTCCACCAGGTTAGCTTAATTTCTCTCCTTTATTCAGAATCTAATCTCTGAATCTCTTTGCACTTGGTTTGGTTTCATTCTAAATAAATTACTAAGATAAAAGCATTGACAACTTCTTTATAGCTTGAACCAAATGACCGACTCACGTATTTTTATTTGAAATTCACTAATTACCAGCATGAATATACAGAATAATTGGAATTGAATGGATTGACACGGGTAGTCCCAGTGTATTTATTGTCCCTTACCACTAAGGTTTGCTAAAGGCGGCTGACAATATAACTCCACAAATATATGTCAGGCCTATATTACTTCATAGTGATAGTAATTCACTAATGAACAATCTATAAATACTTCTTTGTAAAGGTTGAAAAGAGTTAGAAGAAGATCAAGAGAGAATTTCACTTACAAAACTTAACTCTGTAACCGTTACAAAAATAAATTCTGTAATCATTACAGAACAGTTATCCAAAGCAGTTTAGATAACTCTTTGTATCCAAAGCAGTTTAGATAACTCTTTGTATACAAAGTAATTAAACACAGATCAGTTTAATTATGAATTAGGTCCATTAATCTGGTTCAAGCACAATCGTAGAGCAGCTTTCAACTCTGTGACTGTAGAGCAGCTTTCAACTCTGCAACCGTAGCAGCTTCCAACTCTGCAAACCGTAAATTGACTTCCAACTCTGTGACCCTAGAGTGACTTCCAACTCTGTGAACTGTAGTGTGACTTCCAATTCTTCGAACCATAGAGTGACTTTCTTTCACTATTTTCTTTCATAGCATGCTAATTTATAGTTACGTATTTCTGCTTTCAATTATGTTATTTGTTACTATAGTTTGGATCACTAATTAGAATTTATAGTTTGTGTTTTGTTTAACTAATTTTACTTTTGAAAAACAGTTTACCTTTTCAATTTAATAGATATTACTCCCTCCGTCCAAGTTTTTCCATCCTAATTTGAAAAATACACGTCTATTAAGAAGAAAAAAACTATCTCCAAATTATCCATCTTAACTACTCTATTATCATATTTTTTAAAAAAATTAATCTCCTATCTCTTTCTTGGAATACTAAAAATAGTGGAGAGGAGAAAAAAGGAGTGGGGTTGTGTTTCGAATGTCAAAGTTAATAGTGTTACTCTTTCCAAGTCATGTAGTTTTCAATGATCTTTTTTTATAAAGTTAAATGAGAGTACCAAGTAGTATTGGAAAAATAAGGTTAAAAATAGTATTAAAATGGAAAAAGGACAAATAGATTTGGACAAACTAAAAAGGAAGATAGGATAAGTAAAATTGGATAGAGGGAGTGTGTGTGTATATATATATATATATATATATATATATATATATATGTCTGACATTATTAACTTTTCCGTAACTTTGGCAGTTACAGCAAAGGCAAAGCAGCTCCATTGCAGCATCGCTTATTGTTGAACCCATCAAAGAAGAAGAAGAGGAAGCTCAACTCTCAACCATTTCCAATTCACTTGTTAAAGGTAATATAAATAACACTCCATCAATCATAATTTTCCAACACTCCAGATAGCCGGGAGGATCTATGTCCATCCCCAACTTCCTTTTAATCCACATCCCTTGGAGTTACTCTCCTACCCAATGAAAGTCCGATTTATGACATTTATGCCTTGAATCTGCAATCACAAACCCGTTAATTGATTTAAGATCACTCCACCCTTCATTGAGGCATGAGTTTTGTAGTTTCATTGTTTATGACAGTAAATGTCTTGTTGATATCGGAGATTAATGGCAAATTGCAGAATCAATGCACTTTGGAATCATGAAATAAGTTTTGATTGGAGTAGATACCTTGAATTGACGATAAATCATTTAGATAACTTAATAGGAAAATAGATCTGTAGCTCTTGTTATCATGTTTATGTGTGTGAAGTAAATAGGAATTCTTCACAAAGTAGGCTGGGGCCTGGGGTTAGGCTTCAACTTGTAGAAGTGAATATCAGTAGCTGAAGGGGATAATTTTTTGTATGCTGATCAAGACAGAAACATGTTTACTTATCAAATAAATAAATAGATACTGAAAACCTGTTTCATTTGCTAAGAGTTTGGACAATATACAGTCCTTAAAATGAGCTAACAGAATGGTACATGGGATGCCTTAACTGTGAATCTCTTCTGATTATTTTATCCTATTTGAATCGGCAATTTTCAGAATCTTTACACTTCCTCATATTTGTTAGTGTTTGATTTTAATGCACAGATTGGTAGATTAGGATCTAATCAACCACTGAATACACTGTATGAATTAATTTCCTTGCCTGTCGTATCTTGGCACCCTGGTGTTTAGGCCTTCTAATTTTACATATATATAAAAGAGTAGGTTTTTATCTTGGTGGTAGATTATGTGAAATCAAACTTTTCTTATAATTGTGACTGTCAAATGTGGATTATCCTTTTGTGAAGTAGTAGTACCGTCAGCTAGATTTTTTTTATAAAATTGTTGTTTGTATTGCTCTGGATTGTGATTTCTCACATTTGAAAGTTTGTGAACTCGTGACTTGTAGATAATGATGAATGCAAGCCTCGTGAATGGAAGAAGTTGAGTTCAAAAGATCTCGGTATTAGGACCTCAAAAATCACGAAGCCAGCGAGATTGGTTTTAAATGTGCTTAGGAAAAATGGTATATAATATATATATATTATGACTTTCATTACCTAATATTGAAATTTTGAGTCCCTCCAAGCTAATCTCAGTTTGAATATGGAAGTATGGTTATCAATTGGTATAAGTTCTGAAGCATAATTTCAAATGTTTGATGTTGTCGAATACATGGTTTTCTACTTTTCTTCTTCTATGCGCCCTCTAAAAGGCATTGCAGTGAATTGGAATTGGCTTCTAGTATTGATTTTGAATATGCAGCATCTGCCAAGTAGCATTTGGAACTATCTTTGCTTTATATCTGCTGATCTTCTTCATTTCAGTTAATAATTTTTTATCACTTTATCCTTTTATCTTTCTTAGTCTTGTGATGACCCTTCTTTTCTAGGATATGAGGTCTACCTTGTCGGGGGGTGTGTGCGGGATCTTATCTTAAAGAGAACTCCTAAAGATTTCGATATCATAACCTCGGCTGAACTTAAAGAGGTATTTCACTTCTATTCATGTTTTTTATGGTAATGCTTCTTGCTCAATTGCTGTAGTACATGATTTATTATGATTTTTCCGGCAGTCATAACACACTAGATTAATACTTTTTCACTATATATATATATGTGTGTGTGTGTGTGTGTGTGTATATATATATATCTATATCTATATATATATATATATATATTTTTTTTTTTTTACTTAACTTGCCTCATGGAGAGTGTCAGACATCATCTTATGATCGTATATTATTGGAAACACATGGAACTTCAAGTTGACATTCATCCTTGTAAAGTATTTGCAGCTAACTCCAACTTCTGTGGATTGCTTGCTTTCCATTGTTGTAAGCGATAATGGATAGAATTCTGCCTAATATGTCCAGTTTCTCAAAACCAAAACCATGTCAATTTCTTTGGATCAAAATTCAACTACCTTCTATGTATTATATAAATTTCACTGTAAGTTGTTAGCTTCATTGATATGTCCGGCCACCTTAAAGGGTGAGGAGGTAAAAGACTAAATGAAGAAAAAAGATATATAAGTGAACAGTCTGATATTTGGAATGATTTTCTTCTTGTTTTTGGTATCCTCTGATGCCTGATAGTTTTTAAAACAAGTCAGTAATCATCTGAGATGGGTGTGCGCAAAAATGAAAAGCATTTGTTGTTGAAGTTCAGAAACAATTTAAATGCAGCCTTTCAAGTTCAAATGTTTAGTTTTAGCTTATTGAAATTAGCGCAACATAGTCTAATTGGGCCTTGTTGTATTTAATACCCAAACTCTTTATCTCATTTTACAGTTACCTCATTTTGTTTCATATATTTTGGCAATGAGATGTTAATTTTGTTGTTTAATGCTATGAAATATAGATGGATCCCGTAACTTATCAATACAAGCATATCCAACCCTTTGCAGGTACTGAGAACATTTCCTAGATGTGAAATAGTTGGAAGGAGATTTCCCATATGTCATGTGCATGTTGATGATACCATTGTGGAGGTTTGTTCTTTTACTTATTCAGTATTCTAAAAAACACCAGGCAGATTTTGGCGGCAGAGGCGTCTTGCGCTTGGGCGTTTTCCCAGACAGTCTTAATTATTTATCTTTCTATTGTATATATTTATATATACTATATAAACCGTGTATTAGATGTAAAGATTCTAAATTTTATATAAAAAATTACCAAAAAAATATTGTCTTATAAGGCACAACAAATTATTCAAGCATTGTAGAGCATTAAATTGATGCGGTAGTGGACTAATTTTCTAAGGTGAGGACTTGGGTGCCCAACCAAATCTAGGCGGTAAATGATGCAGTGGAAAATATCCATGAAAATAAGGTTTTCCAATTATTTTAGTATACGTAGAGATTAGTTTATTTTATGTAATATTTATTTGTTATTTAGGAAAATCCAGTAGTTTAACCTACTTTTGGTCCGTTTTTATTTTGTGCTTAGTTTTTCTAATTTTATTTTAATTACGATCATATTATTTTCCTTTTTCGAATAGACGTAGGAAAGTATAAATATGTTCAAGGGTTTTTAAGATGGACAATTTTTTTGACAACTATACGAATTTCTATTTGATTAGTTTTTATCTTCTTTGTGGATTCAAAGTTTTTTTCTAGTTTGTGTTTAGTATGATAAATGGCCATCAACGTTCATGGACATTTTCCACTACATCAATAGAGGAATGTCTAGAGCCTTGACGGGGGGCTAGAAGGATTTTTAGAAAGATGGACTTATTTGATTACTGGAATCTCGCTTATATAAGTGCATTTGAAATTTCAAATTAACTGCAAGTTTTTGTCAGTAATTATAATGTCATCTGTATGAATTTTTTTGCGTGATGACTGATGTAATCTTCTGGGAATAGGTTTCAAGTTTTAGTACCTCGGGAAGGACTTCTGGGAGTAATTTTGGAAGGAAGTCTAACTATGGTTTCAGAAGACCTCCTGGTTGTGGTGAAAAGGAGTTACTTCGCTGGAGAAATTGTTTACGAAGGGATTTTACCATCAATGGGTAACATACTTGGCCCTTGTATATAAAACTTAAAGTTGCTAAAGGCATTTCCTTTAATGTACTACGTTGTTTGTGACTGCCTCAAGAATGCTTGTTAACTTCATTTACTGAATATTATTAATAATATAATATTTGCAGATTGATGTTTGATCCGTTTGCAAAAATAGTATATGACTATGTTGGTGGACTGGAAGATATCAAAATGGCTAAAGTGGGCATGTCTTTCTTACGCTTTCAGTTCCACTAATTACTTACTCTGTAATTCACAGTATGTTCATGTTATTTTACTTTCATATTCATAGGTTCGGAGTGTAATTCCTGCAAGCACTTCTTTTGTGGAGGATTGTGGTATTTTCCCAGCTTCTTAGCTTTCCTGGATTTGTGTATATTGAGTTAGTATTTTGGAAAATAGTGGTTGGTGGCACTGTATTTGTGTAGTTTTGGTGTCTAACTCTACTCGGTAAATATTCTACAGCTCGCATTTTACGCGGGGTGAGAATTGCAGCCCGTTTAGGGTTTCGTTTTACCCGAGAAACAGCTCATTATGTAAAAGAATTATCTCATTCGTTGTTAATACTTGACAAGGTATTCTAATTTCTTTGAAAAGTGATAACAATTAATTTTTTATCCTAAGCACACACTTGTAACCTTTAGCTTTAGCAAAAAATCTTTTCTTGAAAGGCATACTTTTTGTATATAAATATTGTAGTAGGTAGAATTTTTATGGAAATGAACTATATGCTGGCGTATGGATCTGCAGAAGCTTCTCTGAGGTTATTATGGAAATTTGGACTTCTAGAGATTCTTCTACCCATCCAAGTTTGAAAGCTTTTCCTCTTGATAATTATACCAAGTATTCTAGTAGTACAGTGTGTCTTAAAACATGCTTTCATCCTGCAGGCATCGTACTTTGTCTCCCAAGGTTTTCGAAGGCGTGATAAGAGATATAACATGCTTCTGGTACATTTACCATTTTGCTGCATACATCTCATACAGCATGAATAAATATGTTTAATGTTTTGAAGCTAATAATGGTAAACCATTTTTTTTAACTCACTGGTAAATGAAGCAGTTATTTTACTAATGGAAATATGCTGCCCCTTCTCTATCATCCATGATCTGTTCTAGATTTCATCATTTAGTGGTTTCACAAATGATAAATAGATAATGCTGTTGCCTTTGTGCTTTCATTAAGTATCACCTCTCATCATATTTGACATTTTACTGGTTTTCGCAGTCTTTATTATCTAGCCTGGATAAACTTCTAGCACCTGACCAACCATGTCATTGTTGCTTGTGGTAAGCAACCATGTCAGCTATTGGAATTTAAAAAAAAATTAAATTTCGTTATTGCATTATCATGTCTATGTTAAATCTTTGTATCCTACTTAAATGAAACCTTTTTTTGTCATTAAGCAATGCAACAAAATCTATTTCACTAAAAAGAATAATATATCAATGAGTTCAGGAGTGCATCAACGAACTGATAAGTTTTTCGAGGGTTGGATATGTATTGCTATTTGCTGGAGTGGACATAATTCACCATCTCTTTTAAGCTATGACGTTTTCTGTGCATTACCACATTTTGGTCCTGAATATAGGTCTTAGAAGTAAACCGGTGGTCACTTTTTGCAGGGTTGGTATCTTAGCATTTCATAAAGCGTTGGTAGACCAGCCTCAGGATCCTTTGGCAGTTGCTGCATTTAGCATTGCTGTATACAGTGGTGGATCTTTGTCAAAAGCAATAAAAGTTGCTAGGAAAATCTCGCAACCCCATAACAGGAGCTTCTGTGAATTATCAGAAAGAGAGGGTCTAGACTCGGACGATGCTTTGATGGATGAGATTATGAATCTTGCTGCTTCTGTGAGAGCTGCATTACACAAGATGAGAGATGAGCATTTTGTTTCCCAAGCATTAATCAAGTACCCACAAGCACCACGTTCAGATCTAGTGAGGACTAAACTTTTATCAACTTTCTGAATTAATTTCTTAAACTCTAATAACTTCACCCTTCAGATGGAATACTGATTTATGACTGATGACCTTAGGCATTTAACTAGTGGAGAGATAAAGAGAGATTGAAATCCTCTACCGATGATGACCCTGTGACTAAACAGATAAAGTGCAAGCTCCAATGCCTGTTTCATTATTTCCTTGATCCTCAAATAATTCTACTACATAGTATGTGATAACTTTGACATAATTGTGCCATTCGTATTAGTGCCTTCTTTATTAATAGGATTCATCTCTGTTTACTGAACTTCTCCCTCTAGCTTAATAAATGTTACACTCCCACCGTTCAAAAATGAGAGTTATGCTTGAATTGTTGACCTCTTGTATGCATGAAGTGTTAAGGGTTGCCTAGGTTAAAAAATTGTGTTCGAGTGTGTCGTAAGCAAATCTTAGTATGCATAAAAAATATCAACTAGTCCAATAGATCTCTTGTTTCCGAACATAGAGAATATTTTTACTCGGTGTTGTACCCACCCTTTCTATTTTTATAGTGGTACTTTTACGTACTTGTATGCTTTGCTTGCATTAAGATGGGCCTCTTTCAAGCATCTAATGTGGACACTTCTTTGCCTTTTTTTTTTGTTAACAGGTCTTTATCACATTGGCATTGTCAGAGAAGGTAAGCACTATTTTTGACTGTGTTAGAAGGGGCAAGGAGAGAGGATTTATACTTGAACGAGAAAGTATAATTGATTACGAGTCTTTAGCATTGGGGAGAATACATGAAGTTAGGCACGTGTTCGCAAGGATAGTTTTTGACACCGTGTACCCTTTAAAAAAGAAGAGGATGAATGAGACCGTCAGCGAAAGTTCTTCATAGAAATAATTTTGGCAGAAAAATGTTCTTCTCTTTCTTCCCGTTGAGAAATAGAAAGGGAGACGGTGATTATAATTATAGTGAATATATGTATTATGTATTAAAGCATTGTGGTGACTAATATCCTTTTCTTTGTAGTTGGAACTGTAATTTTTTTTTTTCTTGGCAATTGTGCTTTTGACATGTTCCATCGAAGTTGAAAGTGTGGATCATCCTTGGCAGGAAAGTGATGTTTGTTTCTTTCTGAAATTTGTTTTGGTAATTAGAAATATGGATAAGACGATGTGGCACCCACATTGGATATTAGTCATCCATAAGCCTACATTTCTCATCTGAGAGTCACCCAAGGGGTACCCCCTATTATTTAAGATTCTGGATTGCCAATCAGTGTGAAATGGCTTCTATAGACTCGGTCGATAATAATCTCCAAGACACATCCGCGGTAAGCCGGTAAGCCATCCCATGCCTTGTGTTAGATTAAGTCATCCCAGTTTATGTATCGAGCTTGGTTGAGGCAAACGGACACACCTACAAAGCCATATGCTACATTTGGATATTATTGTTTTATGAGCCACCTTGATGAGATAATTCTGCGGAGAGCAATTATAAGAAAGCCGATAGGTATAGGTATCGTATGTCACATTGAAATATCGATGGCAAGCCCATAGGTATAGGTATTTATTATATTATTGGTCATATTGAAATATGTATAATTTAGAGTCAATTTGTGAAATGTTAAAATTTAAAATTGATATAATTTCGTTCAAGTTTTGAAAACAACAAAACAAATATGATAAATAGTAGTATTTTATACTTAATTTATAATTATTATATTTGTTTGTATTAAAATTAAATAACTTTATATCAATTTTAAATTTTAAAATTTTACAAGTAAAAATATATATAATTTTAAAGGATTGATGGAAGTACTATATAGTTTTTTATTGTTGATTTAGTGCATGTTTGTTTAAATTAAAGAAACGGACAAAGAAGTGATAGAAAGGCGGAGGAGTAGATAATGACAAAGTTAGGCTGACGAACTCTTCTAAGTGGACATGAAAATTAAATACGAGTGAATTTGAATTTCACTTATTTGTATTTTTACTCATCGTTGGGGTCAAAATACAAATAAATAAAATTCAAATATATTAATGTCCAATTTTTATATCCACTAGTATTTGGCGAAACTAATTGTGACGCCCCCAAAATTGGGTATACATCACCCATCTTGGGTAGTGGATATACGTAGATGTAATTTAAATACAACTTACTAATATAAGCGTCGTATATAATACGATATAAAGCGTGAGTTTGAATACAAATATTGTCTACTAGATATTATACAAACTCAAAAGGAGTCCCTCATTACAATTATTATCACACTATTTCACGTAATAGTGAGGACTACTAATGCTATCCTCCGGACCATTACTCCGCTTTCGACTCGTCCCGGCTATATTCTCATTTCAAGAAGAGAACGGTGAAAGAAAAAGGTGAAGCTCAACTAATTTCAAGAAGAAATATTATGACTAAGATAATGCAAAATAAATTATCATTAGCTCACAATGTTGTTAAACCGATAAAATATAATGAACATCAAGTTTAACTACAATGAGAACCAAAGAATCCATTAAAAAGAGTCAAGTAGAAAATAAAATCTACTATCTTTTATGATTTAAAAGGTTTTTCATCATCATTTGTTATAAATTTGAGACTCAACTTTAATAAATATTCCACATCATCGAATCACCCCCGCACTACCAGAGGATATTCTTTAGTATCACGACCACAATTATTCATGCACTACGCCAGAGAATAGTTGTGTATTCATTAATGGTCATGATCATGCCAACAACTGGCCCATCAATACCACTACTACTAATCGAGGATTTTTATCACATCATTTGTAACATTACGGCCATGATTATAATCGAATAGTCTCGGTGGTTATAATCATACCAAGTCCATCTATGCACTACAAACACGTAGATGACTTTCATCACATCATTTGTAACATTACGGCCATGATTACAACCGGAATAGTCTCTTGGTCATAATCATACCAAGTCTATCTATGCACTACACTGCCACGAGATGACTTTCAACATAATATAAACATGAGGATGATGACAATGATATAAGAATTCAATAAAACAAGTTCAAGAATTATTTTATCCAGAATTATTAACGTCCAAATTATCAACATGATCATGTTTTGTAGAGTAAAATTCAAGAATGATCAAGAATATTTTCATGAAAGATATTTGGATGAAACGCAAATATCAAATGATATTCTACTAATTTCATGGAGTATAGAAGTCAAAGTTTTAACCAACCTGGGTATAATAAAGAATGGAATAACAAAAGAAATCACCACGCATGCGATAGACCGCAGACAGCAAAAGTTATTCCAACAGTAATAATAATAACGGAACCAGTCAGGGTGAAATTACACCGCATGCGAGGATGTTCCAAATGTAATAATAAATGCGGAATAATAAATGATGGAACCAGTCCCCACAGATAACATGCATGTGATATTAAAACAAAATAATAAAGAATAATAAAAATGGAACGAGTGTCCGTGTAAAACACACGACAAGATATTCCAAATGAATAATAATAAAGACGGAACCAGTCCGGTGTAAAACACACGATAGGATGTTCCAATGAGAATAATAGAAGAATGTCACCAAGTATAGGGTAAACCACATTATAAAAGTTATTCCAATGAATAATAAGCAATGGAATAACAACAGTTCTCTTCATGAATAAGAAAGAATAACACTTCTTACGCAGATACAACAAATAATATTCCCTACCTTAGAAGAATGAATATTGGAAAAGTGAAGTAGCAGAATACTTTTTTCTTTCTCTCTATAGTTTCTCTCTCAGAGTTTCAATGAATTCGTAAGAAATAATGAAGGAATGAAGCTTTCTATTTATAGAAAACCGAGGTGTCTCTTCGTCTTAACGAAATGTCAAAATGACTCTTGGTAATATCAAGAGACAACTACTATTATTCATGAAGGGGTAATTAACCTTTGGAACAAAGAAGCGGCATCAACTCTTGGTAATATCAAGGGACAACTACTATTTGCGAAGGGGTAATTACTATTGGCGAAGGTAAATACTATCGATTTTGAGGTAAATACTATGAAGAAGGTAATTACTATCGACGAAGGTAAATACTATCGACGAAGGTAATTATTATTCACAAAGGTAATTACTATTCACAAAGGTAATTACTATTGACGAAGAGACTCTTAGATGATGACATATACCCCCCATAAAATAATCAAACCTGTAAGACCAGAAATTTTTTTAAATAAAAGGAATTTCCTTTATTTATTATTTTGAAATAGTAAGGGTTGATTTGATTAATGTGGATAGTAGAAAGGGTTAAATACGCAAATATTTCAAAATAAGCAAGTGGTTATAAAATATTCATTTTTGCTTGGGAATATTCGTTTGGTCGTGGAATATTAAAGATCGTCGGGGAATATTCGTTTGGTCGTGGAATATTCGTGATCGTCGGGGAATATTCGCGACGACTGTAAAGCATGACCATGTATGGGCCCCATAACGGAAAGCGATTGGATGAGGAAAACGACAAAGTTTGGGTGGTTATAAATAACTGGCGTAGTTGTTACCAATTAAGACCGTAGTTATACTCAATTAAGATCATTTGGAATACCCGGTGGTTAAAATATCTGAATACTGGCGTGGTTGCACAAGAAAGACACACCAGATTGCAAAGATTGTTGAATTATTGATCCTCACGTGAAAGGCACTACTCAATAATTATTACATGAGTTATTGCTCAATAGTTTATTTTATTGATTCAATAATTCATTGCGTTGGTATTTTATATTATCTTTGTTTCAATAATTGTCTTCGCATGAGTATTTCCCATTATCGGATCAATAATTCATATTATTTGAATAATATTATTAGATAACATTATTGGCAATGTCTAGAAAAATTGCCTAAGGAGAGGTTTGGTCACCTAATTGCGGCTGCCAAGAAGAGAGAGATCCTTATTGGAAAGCCCCTCTTCTCGGGAATGTGACTGGTTGTCATAAATGTGATTCGTAATATTATTTGTGAATAATTAATTATTGATTCATATGATAAGGAAATATTTATTTTATATGAATATAAATGATGGATTTATTTATGTGGTTATTAATGAAGGAATTAATGTTGAGGTGTTTTATCAAGTATTTTATCGGATTGGAGGTATTAAAATCAAATCGGGGTTTTGAGATATATTATGGGGTTATAATTTTTAATCCAAACCGTTGGATTGTGGTAATTTTTGGGTATGTTATACATACATAAGTTGAGTATATGTCCACAAATTTTGAACCGTTAAAAATGCACGAATGATTTGTTGTGAATTTTAAGAGGTGTCGGATTCTTAAATTAGGTTTATAATTGATTTTGGTGGAAAATTCTAGAATTGAGTGGGCCCCACTTGTGGTTGGTGAAAAATGTGCTGAATTTTATTTCAAATGTGGTGGGTGGCAATAGTAGTAAGGTAAAGCATCATGCGGTGAAAGTCAAGTCTGCTTTCTACGGCTAACATTTTCCTATAAATAGAGGGCTAAGTTAGAATTGAAAATCACACCGTAAACAAAGTTTTTCTTTCTCTCTATATTATTGAGCGTATTTTGTGAGTATTTAGATACTTTGAGAGTTCTTTATTCAAGACAAGTTTCATTCAAAGATCACTTCCGACCTTTCCTTCCAAGATGATTCTTCGAGGTAAGGGATGTTATTTTCTTCTCAAATGATATTAATTCTTCAATATCATTATGTCAAATATTGGTTGGTACTTTTTATCAAATTTGGAACTTTTTCATGTCGGGTTATTTATTCATGAGTTACTTATTCATGAGTTCTTATTCACGAGTTCTTATTCATGAGTTACTATTCATGAGTTACTTATTCACGAGTTCTTATTCATGAGTTCTATTTATTCACGAGTTACTATTCACAAAGTACTATTCATGAAGCGTGAAGATGTTTTTTGTGGAATTTCTATCTTTGGGTGTTTGAGTTACTATTCACGATATCAAGACTATTCACGATATCTGACTATTCACGAATACGACACTATTCAAGAAAAATGAAAAATTTTCTTTTCGTCTAAAATATCTATTCGGATACTAGCTTTGATTGTATCCATGTTTTGATCATTCTTGAATTTTACTTCACTATGATTATTTATGAAGTATTTTGAACTCGGATTGTTTAAAGTATTTAATCCATAATATTTGTCATTTTGTTTCACCGGATTCGTTTCTTTAAAAATATTTTCATCATCCTCATTCTTAAATGATGATATTATTGAATATCTTTGGCCGTAGTGCAAAGATGAATGATTTCTGAAGAATATCTTTGGCACCTGTAGTGCAAAGATGAATAATTTCAAGAATATCTTTGGCCCAGTAGTGCAAAAAGATGAACAGTGTTTAAATGAATATGACCGATCGATGAATATCTTTGGCCAGTAGTGCAAAGATGAACAGTGTTGAGATGAACACGACCGATCGATGAATATCTTTGGCTTCGTAGTGCAAAGATGATTATTTGATTTGAGATGAATATTGATTATCGATTGATGTTAGGGATAAAATATTGATGATGGATCGTTAAATTCATAGATTATAGTAGATTTCATTCTCTACGTAACTCTTCTATGAATTATTATTTCCGCATGAATATTGATCCGAAACTTGTGTTATCAGATTCTATCGATTTTCCCTGTTGGAGACTAACGATAATTTGTTGTATATTATCTTAGTCATAACATTCTTTATTGGGCTAGTTGAGCTCACCCTTTTCCTTGTTGTTCCATTTTCTTCTCGGGAGGCGAGAATGTAGCGAAGTACTTAGTCGGGGTATGGAATGAAGGTTCTAGAGAGAGTTGTTTAGTAGTCCTCACCATTATTGTAAAATAATGTATCAATAAATGTGATGAGGATTTATTTGAGTATAAATATTATCTAGAAGATAATATTTGTATTTAAACTCACGATTTTATTGTTGTGATAATAAAGTCAGTAGTTGTTTTACATCTACCATGTATTTGGCGACTCGAGAATGGGTTGGATGGAATGGACCTATTTTGGGGTCGTTATAAAACTTACCACAAACGCCTCATAATGAGACTCTTTATATACATCGAGGATTGAATAAATATTACCACAATTCATTTTATTTTAATCAACACATTTTAATCTTTCAACAATTATTAATCATTTATAACTTGTCGTCTCAATTAATAATATAACATATTATATGAGATGATCTTGTGACAATAATTGAATCAATAATATAAGAGATATGATGCAAAGAATTATCGTAATAATAATTGAGTATAGCTAAGTGACTTTCACATAAGCATCAATAATCAATACCGTGTGTGCTACTACGCAACCACGCCAGACATCGCATTTTTTTTACCGGGTAGTTCAACAGCTTTTAATTCAGAATAACACCTCCGCCAAGTTATTTTTATAGAAAGATAATTTTGTCGCTTTTTAACTACGACAATACTTCCGATTAATGGGGTCCACTAATGATTGAGTCAGTTGCATTTAATATTCCCCAAACAAAAAGAATATTCCCGACTAAACTAATATTTTATAACAACTTGCTTACTTTGCAAAATTTATAAATATTACCCACAACTATAACATTATATCAAATTTATTCCATAATATTAAAAAAATAATATTAATAAAAAATTCATCTTTATTTATAAAAGCTGGGGTCTTACACTAATGATGTCAGTTAGCCTTCTTGCACATTATTTTTGCTAGTAACATTAATAATCAATTGGTTCGGTAAAATAAGGGCTACTAAGTAAAGTTGTAAACGAACCAAACAATTCAGGCTCGATTCTAAAAAATACGAATGAGACTCGAATTCGTTAATAATATAATTCAAACTTGAGCATAAAAAATAGTTCAAATAAAAATACGAGTAGAATCTAAGCAAAATTATACTCGATTAGTTTAATATTCAAACTACTAAAATTCTTAATTGTGATTCGATAAATACTCGATTGATACAAATTCTATTAGATACTCAATACATTTTCTTATAATATATAACAAAATTAAATCAAATTAGGATAGTTAATTATTTTTGTTTTGTTTTTTGTTTTAATTTTAATTGTGATTTTATATTTGTAAAGTGTAATAATAAATATATTTTCTCATTTTTAAGTAAAATAACAAATTTAATTTATAATTATATTTATTATAAAACTAGTTATTATGTGGAGACTCGAATTCAAAACTAGCGAGTAGTTTGAATATAATTCGATCCGAATCGGATTGAATTCGAGTCGAGTTGATTTGAGTATAATTTTTCAAATACAATTCGAATTCGAGTATGAATTTAACGTTTTGAGACGAATTCGAACAGCTCTCTGTTCGTTTCAATTTGACTCGTTTACACCTTACAACTAAGTTAGCAGTGATAATATAGAATATATTTATTCATTCATTGGGATGAATAGAATAGATCCACTCGGGAATAATTTAAAAGTCATATTGTATATTGCCAAATAGTTCAATCCAATTACGATTTTGACGTATATATATATACAAGGGATTGAATAATATTATAAAATTGACTCACTATACATCGTAAAAATATTATCAATTAAATTTGTGTACGTAAGTCGCAATAAAAAAAAGTTTGACAAATAAAATCGCAATATATATTATTAACCATAATTTAATGATCATGAGAGTATGTAGTATTAATTATTTCAAGAAGTGCATCTCCATCATTGAACAAGGCAATATAGAAAGTGTTGTGATTGATTGAGTAGCTAGCTAGCTAGCCACTTCCTTTGTTGAACTAAGGATATAAATGGTGAGTTGAGCTTCAAACCAATTGTGAGCTGAAACACTAGTGATAGGTGTAACTAGATACTCGAACCACAACTGTATTTCTTAATTCCCAGAAAAGGAGGATTCAGCTCTAAGACAAGACCCACAGCTGCATATAAATTATAATATACCACCTCCGTTTCAATGGTAACATCAATATTAACTTTTTTGTAATCAATTTGAAATATTTTCTGAATTAATTATAAATTATCTATACAATACATCTAATTATAATATTTACGGCTTTCAATAGTTTAATGAATCACGTTAATTTTAAATTCAAAAATATTTTAAATTAATTCTGAAGAGTCCAATTAGATCCTGCATTTTGCAACTGGGAGTGTGAAATATAGGGATTTACCTCCCCCTCCGTTACACATTTCATTTAATTTCATCTAATACATCAATTATTTGATCTTAATAATTTTGTTAGTAATGATCCAAACATGTTAATAGATAGTTGATTATATTAAGATCAATTCTATCAAAAAATTGGGTCATTAAAAGAATTCTCAACCATTAAAATGTTGATAAAAAAAATATACATTTCATCAAATGGTGAAAAAGTGTCGAATTACTTTTATTTTTAAAACAATTATACTACTCATCATTATAAATTAATTGATTGATTTTGATTTCAATGATACTATCTAAAAAGTAAAACTATAAAAATATAATGTATCGAATGAAATTGGAGGGGAGCCAAATCCAAAATATAGGTAAGTAGATGGTGTTCCTATCAATTACAAAAATGTTAATTGTGTCGATTAGATCAATAAAAATGTCGTGATTAATACTGAAAACAACCTCGGATTTACTTTTATCGAACTTGAGATCATTGATTGCAGGAGACCTTAAATCTGGTTAAATTTTAATCTCCAATAATGTTGTGTCGACATGTTAATTTAATAAATGATACTCCCTCCGTCCCTTAATATAAGACGTTTTAGAAAAGTTTTTTTATTTCTTAATATATGACGTTTTAGAATTCCAAGTAAGTATTAATTGTTTAGTGTTGAATATTACCCCAAGTATTAAATAATTTTGGTTCTCTCACTATTTTTTGTCCAATAAATAATAATCTCTTTTTCTAATACAAGGGCAATATAGACATTTGATATTATATTAAATACTCCCTCCGCTCCTAAAATATTGTCGTTTTAGGAAGTAATTTTTGTTCCAAAAAGATTATCGTTTTGAGTTTATCAATACACATTAGCTATTTTTTCCCTACTTTATCCTTATTTAAAGCTTTCTTCCCTTCCCAATGATTCTTATTCAATTCAATGCTATTCCATAATTCAAGTAGTAATTGGTTGAATAAGAAGTAATTAGTTGAATTGAATAAGAAACATTGGGAAAAAAATACTCCCCCCCGTTCCTAAAAGATTGTCGTTTTAGAAGAAAAAATTTGTTCCAAAAAATTTATCGTTTACAACTTTCGAGGAGAATAAATTATTTACTTTCCTATATTACCCCTACCTTCTCTCATTGAGTCATTGTCCCAATAAATTCTCTCTCTTGTATTAATAGTTTTCAATTTTTCATAAAGGAGTAGTGATGGAATTTCAAACAAATTTTACTTGGTAAATGACACTTTCTTAATTCATGTGTCAAAATCTTAAACGACAATCTTTTAGAAACGGAGGGAGTAATTGGTTGAGACAATTAATAAGGGTAGTATAGTATTTTCGTTAGGTATTAATTATATTCCTTAATCTGTGAGCATTTACCTTAAACGACAATCTTTTAAGAATAGAGGGAGTACTATATAATCATTTCGTTAATATTCGTGCACAACTCTAAAAAGTCTTATACAGTAAAACCTCTATATAATAATATCTTTGGGACCAAGTTAATTGTATTCTAATTGAGAGGTTATAACTAAATAAAGGTATTGATACAAAATATTTTCTGAACATCTAAAAGTATACACTTTAACAAAAATAACACTAAGAACTCCCTAAAAATTATTATTTGAAAAATATTTACTCCCTCCGTCCCTATTTAAATGACGTTTTAGACTTTTTTATTTGTCCCTAATTATTTGACATTTGTTCAAATCTAGGAGAATTATTGATAATTTTTCTAAAAATACCCCTCATTACTCTACCTATTTTTTTTGGTATTTTAAACTCATTAATGATTTAAGTGTATTATAGACAATTGAGTACTATATTTAATGTTTTCCGAACATTATCTTAATGAGTGTGTCCATCTCTAAAAGGTCATTTAAATAGGGACGGAGGGAGTATATAAAGTTGTGCACATAGTATTTACAGAATATTCAATGAAAAAATGAAAGAAAACATAAATTCTTTAGACTTTCAAACTAGAATGTGTATGTTTCAATGTGTATGTTTCTAATTCTACATAAGTGCAAAGTCTTTTATAGGTAAATATAGTCTTTTAAAATTAATATTGTCACTTATATGAATGTAACATTGATAAAAATATAAGTGACAATAATAATTTCAAAATACTATATATGAAATTATTACTATATATAAGTATATTTTTTTAATACGGACTTTAAAAATATATTAACATATTACAATTTAGAGGTTATTCCTATTTAAAATTGGCCTAAGTTGGGATCAAATTTTTTTATAACATAATAGAGGTTATTCTTATATAGAGTATTCATATAGAGAGGTTTTACTATATTAGGGGATGGAGGAAGTATTTATTAATATCAATTATAAACCGATATGTATTTTAGGCTATGTTTGTTTGCAAGAATTATAACTATAGTTTAATGGATTATAATATCAAGAATATTAATCTTAGGAATAAATAGTGTTAGTCACATATTTGTTTTTTATAGAATTATTTATGGGACAACTTAAAATAATGTTATGTTTGTTTTGTCCAATATTATTTAAATGATCGCATTTCATTTTCTCACAAGTCAGTTGGGTGACCGCGTGCTACTTCTTAGGAGGGTGAGGGTCATTTGCAAAAGCGTGTATACTGTTTCCAACAACGGATGTAAAAAAAAGGCGGCGGTAGCCAAAAGTAAAGTAAAACGTCAAACAAAACAACAGCAAGCACCCGGATCAGTACATGTAATAAGTTGTACAGAGAGAGAAAAAGGTTAATTTTGGTGTCAAATACGGAGGGAAGAAGGAAGGAATCAGCTCTGAACATGTCGAATAAGGAGGAGGAACCGGTGATGGGGATCCCATACGCCGCGCCCTACCAGGCAGCGGCACCGGCACCGGCACCGGCGCATGTGCAGCAGCAATACTACGTGGGACAGAATCCTTATCAAGCTGGAGCCCTCCCTCCAAACGCCATCCTTAGTGATCCCAAAGGGATTCCCATTCAACAGACAATTTACAGAGATACCCCTGCTCCTTTCAACTGCCTTCACTGCGGTCATACCGCCCTCACCACTGTCCGGTAATCTATACACACACACACACACTTGTACTAGTATTACCACTAATTTTTCATATGCATACAACAAAGTAAGGAAAAGTTACAAAGGAAAGAGTTTTCCATATACCATAGATCATATTCTCAAAACAATAAAATAATTGTAAGAGTAAATATTTTCATACTTCTGCAGGAATATTAAAGTATTGGAAAATATAGCCAGATCTCCTAATTTTATCTCTCATCTTCCTATTTCCCCTATGTTATTGAAACAGTCTACTTTTATGAAGTTGGTTCCCAGATGAAGAAAGCTGAATATCATTTTGATCTCTGCAGAAACTCTTGGATTATGAGCATATGAGGGAGAACATGAGTTATATGCATGCTTTATTCTTATACCAGATTTTTACTATAATTAACATTGTTTAGATTTGTTAGGAGATGTTTTTGTTTTCGGCCATTTAATATATGAACTTTGAAAATCCAAATTGTTCATGGAGATAGAGACTAGTTTAAACAAAAGTTATACAAGATTTTGCTGGAAAATAACAATCCTCAAAGGTAGTTATTTGGAAGCTAATGATGGAGGCTAAGACTAATTCATGTCTGCAATTTAGATCATGGTGTTTCTTTGGTGAAGGTTCTGGAAGTCAAGACTCAAGAGGCATTGTCATCAACTATTAGGAGCGTAGAGGTTCGATTCTTTCTGAAACAATTGTTTTGCTTTGGATCAGATTTACAGCCGAAGCTTTAGCATGTGGTAGCACATTCATACTTTGCATATTGTCAGTCCCAAGTAGGAGATATAAAAAGAGATAGATAGATAGAGAGAATTAGAGAGAATTTTGGGAGGAAGAAGGATAGAAAACTTAGCAATACCTATCGAGTTCGTGAGAGAGAAGACAAAGAAAATAAGGAGAAAGCTTAAACAACATTCTTTTCATTTCATTAATTCACTTAATTCATAATGCATGGAGAATAATTCTCATATACTTATAAAGAGAGTGCTGAAAAGTAAAGCTACTAACTTACACTACTTTTCTTATTCTTCAATCGAATATAACAAACTACCTTATTTGCTCACATGGTCACTCAAATGTACTACCTACTAGAATATACTAATTATTCCTTTGCTGCCCAAAATACCCTTTGCCTGACATTCCCTCCTTAAAAGCATCCATGTCATGGATATGACTGATTTTCTGCTTTCCAGTCTTGATGGCTCTTGCCACCTTTCCAGTGTCAAAAACAAAACTCAGGAACTTGTTTAGTTGAATCTTCCCTTAGCAATTATTTGAATCTTCTGCTTTCTCATATTCCCCAGTATCAAAAGTTAACACCATGTCATGAACAACTTCAAAATTTGATTTAGTGTAACTTTTCCATTGCAAAAGCTTGTCTCAGTATTATCTTTAACATGCCTTAAGTTCTTGAATTTCTTTTCCTTCAAATACAACCACCATTGATACTTGCTAGTCTCTAGCTGACTTGTAATATTTTCTCTTTGATATACAGCTACAACTGTCACATTTCCAAAATGATTCAACCTTTCTTGAATTGTGAAGTAACAAACGACCCTTTATTATATTTCTGTTGAGCATCAATGCACACCAATAAACAAATGTTAATTCAAAAGCAAGATGAATGCTCTTGGCTACCATAGCCCAAGCCCAATTTGGCTCTATAATCATTTAAAAAAACAACTGAAACGTCTTTTTTTGTAATTTTTTCATTCATCAAGGAAGTCTCTTCAAATATAGTGCCTAGCAGATTGATCGTAACCAGCTTACTTATCAGGATCCTAACAACACCAATGTTAGTAGGACTTAGATAATTCAAATAGACCAACTCCATTTATATGGGCCTGTTAGCTTTAGAGAATTTCTAAGGAAGAAGGTTGAGTTTATCTTCAGCGTCACATTTTCCATTGTTTGACCAACTTGCCTTGCAAATGAACTCTCAAACTGAAAGTTTTTGGAAGTGTATTCCAGTTTTATCTCTCCAAGGAATAGGCCTGGTAACCCCATCTTCTTTGAACTGAAAATTCTTACATACTGCATCAATACTGCCCCACCAAAATGATGCTATCCATAAAAGGAAGGACCCTGGTCCTATGAGTGTGTATTTATGTTCCCCAATAAAGAGATTGACCTGTAAGAATAGAATCTTAAGAGTTTTCTTGCAGTTTTTTTGATGTTTGGAGAGAATGGGCACTGTATTTGAGAATTCTTTTATCTATAGAACAAACTTGTTCTTAAGGTAAGCTATAGTCTTGTCAAATGATTCCTCTTTGGTTGCATTATCAGCTTGTGAGAAATCTCTCAATATATATTAGTTAGTGACATACTTTCCTATATCCAAAGGATTCGCAGGTACCATCACAAGTGTTCATCAATTATTGTAATCCCTTCCTTCAAAACTTATGTACATTCTGCTGGTGCATCATATAAAGGACTGTCTTCATATTCATCATCAGCACAAATTGTTTCTTAATCATAAATTGGACAGTTATAATTTTCAGCCTCCTTATCTTAAGTTGCTGTTATGAAGCATTGAGATGTCTTACCGTTGTTTCCCACATCAAGGCTTTCAGCATAGTAACAGCAAAGTCCTTTGTATGCAATGAGGGATCTAGGTACTGAAGTAGAAACATAAGGAAATAGGTTGTACTCGAGGCGGGGGGAAATTTTAGTGTGAGTTTTGCATAGAGGTTTTGACCTTAGCTCTCCAAGGTTCAAGTAATACAAACCTGACATTTTTGGAGGGCAAACATCACCTAGGGTGAATCCCTTTTTCTTAAAAAGTTGTATAAATCTTTGTACCTTGTGGAGCTAAAATACAGGTGATTCTTTTGTCACTTTCTGGACTGATTTGCATCATGTGAGGTTGGTTTGACAACTCCCTTACCAAGGAATCTCTTTGTTGTTGTTCAGGAAATGTCAACACTCCCTTAACCTTCATGAATTCTTGCTCCACTTCAGGATTATGGTCAAACAAATGTACTTTGTTGTCCGATTTAGGTATTGACAATTTACGTGCAAGTATATACGATCAACAAGTAATAAAGTAGTAAATAGAGTGTCGATCCCACGAGGAATTTTACTAATAATAACTAAATACTAATTTTGTATCAATTCAATTTTATTTAAACAAATAATTAAAGATTGTGAACCTAATTATTTAAGATTTAAAACTAAATTTCTAAGCAAAGATTTGGCAAAAATCACTTTTACACCACTGTGGTTGTAGTGTTTTAAGCAATTAGCCACTCTGCTTTTAAAATATTCAATTGACCCACTGTGCTTTTTAAAAATGTACAATCAAGCCATTCCGTCCAATTTCTTGGACGGACGTCAAATATTTACACATGTGGCATTAAAAAAAAAATATCCAAAAATCATTATTTTCTACGTGGGAAGCCAGTCAGCCAAATTCTTAATACTATTGAGCCACTGTACTTTAAAAAAATGCAATTGGCCCACTGTGATTTTAAAAATATTTTTATGTTTTATTTTCTTTCTTTTTCTTTACCTAAATATTTATAATATGTATAATATTAATAAAAATTAATATTATAATATTTATAATATGTATGTTTTATTTTAAAAATAAAAATAAAAATACTTTTATGTTTTTAAATGGGATAAATCAACTTTTGGTATCTGTACTGAGACACGACTTACAATTTGGTACCCGAAGTGAAAAAAGTTACAAACTGGTGATTGTACTCGAAAAATATTACACTCCGTTAAACATTAGGGACACGACTTACAATTTGGTACCCGAAGTGAAAAAAGTTACAAACTGGTGATTGTACTAATTTTTTTTTGTAATCTAGTGCTTGTACTTTCCAATTTTTAAATAATCGTTAAAATTGATCCAACGGGAGAGATAAACATACATAGAGAGAAGCGAAGTCGACGCGAAGAAGATTCTCGATGTTTTGTTCATATTTTTTTGCCTCCCACATTCGTACCATTGCTCCACAGTGGCACCAACTTGGGAAATCTGGTGTAATCCATTCATTTTTGTTGCATGAACTACAATCTTCTTCCCCGATTTCATTTACGATTTCATTCCTAGACGAGTTCATCCTTTCAATTAAACACTGAAAACCCTTTAATAAATATATGGGAACCAGTAATCAATGGAGAATCGAGACAAAAAGAATGAGAGAGGAAGGATTGAAGAAGAGAACCTTAATTTTCAAATAGAATAAAGATGAAACTCTACTGTTTAACGGAGTGTAACATTTTTCGAGTACAATCACCAGTTTGTAACTTTTTTCACTTCGGGTACCAAATTGTAAGTCGTGTTCCTAATGTTTAACGGAGTGTAACATTTTTCGAGTATAATCACCAGTTTGTAACTTTTTTCACTTTGGGTACCAAATTGTAAGTCGTGTCTCAGTACAGGTACCAAAAGTTGATTTATCCCGTTTTTAAATACTTATAAAATTTTTAAAAATAAAAAAATTTTAAGTTTTATTTTCTGTCTTTTTCTTTACCTAAATATTTATAATATGTATAATATTAATAAAAATTAATATTATAATATTTATAATATGTATGTTTTATACAATCAATACCTCATTAATTTTTTTTTCCTTTATCTCTTTTCCTTTCTTTTAATTATTTTAATTCTAAATAATACAAATAATCAAACTATTCAATTTTTTAATGGATTTTCTTTATAATTTTTTCTTCTCAAACAAAAAATATAAAATAATAAAATCATTGTGGTAAAAATAATAATTAAAATAATAATAAAATTAAAATAAATATTTTAATTCATTTTTTAATAATTTTTCTTTTCCTTTCTTTTAATAATTATTTTTATTTTAAAAATTAATTTCAAATATTACAAACAATATATCAAAATTTTTGTATGAATGAGATCTATTACAACATTATCCAATTCGTTCCTACTCTCAATAATTCCAAATTACATTACCCAACATTTCAAATAATACAAACAATATATGCATTTTCAACAAAACCCAATTTGTTCCTACTCTCAATTTCTCCAAATTTACGATTATCAGACAAATTTCTCCAATTCGTTCCAACTCTCAAAGCAGATCTGAAGATGAAGCTTTTACCAACTGGCCTCAAGTCTCACTCTCTCACTTAAATGGTGGAGTTTGAAGAAAGTAGAGAGAGAAAGATTCTAATGAGAGAGTATACATAGACAGAGAGATGGTAGGTTAATAGGGTTGTGACTTGTGAGGAAAGGAGGGATCGGACGATGATGAGGCCGTCGGTGATGGGGGAGATAGAGAATCAGAATTTGACCGGACTTTATGCAAATTTGACCGAAAAAACCTGTCAGCAAAGACACGTAATTTTTTATTTTTTTTCAAAAAACCACGTAAGCAAATTGTTAACGTTTGTTACTCAAATTGGACGGAATGACTTGATTGTACATTTTTAAAAAGCACAGTGGGTATATTGAATATTTTAAAAGCACAGTGGCTAATTGCTTAAAACACTACAACCACAGTGGGGTAAAAGTGTTTTTTGCCGCAAAGATTTATATCATATTAAAATGCTAAGATTACAATTTCTCCCAATGCTTCGTCTAAATCTCTTTATTCTCTTTTCAATTAATTAATCATAGCAAATTGTTGATTATTTATAAAACCTCTTCCGATGGTTAGATAAAAATATCTCTTCTAAATAAATCACTATATTCATATGTAAAATAATTAAGAACAAATTCATTAAGTTTAGATTCTCAAATTGGTTACACACGACATATAGGTATATTCCTATCCTATACACAAATCATGTTGTTCAATCCTAAGAGGAATAATCTAGACATGTGTTATCATATTCAGATCAAAACTCTAGAATATATCTTCCAATTTTATCTAGGTTATCAAATTAATTATTGGCCAAGCAATTGTATCATGAAGCATAAAATATGATAAACAATTTGCATATGATTAACAATAATAGAAACGAGAACAAATTAATTTGGCAAAACTAATGAAATGTCCACAGTAGTTGGCACGTTTTACTGATTACACTATTAAACTTTTAATTTTTCAAATTATCCCACTAAACTAATTATTATTTTGAAATTGGGTCATTCTGTTAAAAAAATAAGCGTACGTTAATTTTTTATATCGACAAAACTAATGAATTACCCACTGTAGTTGACACGTTTTACTGATTACACCATTGAACTTTTAATTTTTCAAATTACCCCATTAAACTAATTAATATTTTGAAATTGGGTCATTCTGTTATCTCTGCCTCACAAGTGTTAAATCATTTCATTTTTTATCCTATATGGATGTGAAAAAGAATAAACAAATTTGATTTATTCTCTTTTCCTTCCTTTCATCTCTCTCTTCTCCCCCTTCTTTCCATATCAAATAAATCCGCGTATTTTCTCTCTAAAATCTATAAAAATTCCTAGATCCGAGTACACAAAATATTGAATTGAGCTTTAAAGTTCAACATTAGATATAATAATGGAGTTTGAATCCCCAACAACAACAGATGAAGTAAATGGTGTTGCAGTAGGTTTCCTCCATCTCATCTCCGACTATCAGTAACCTTATGTCTCCGAACTCATTTCATTCTCCACGAGGTCCACTCCTTCCCCAATCTCTTTATCTATGTGTGTGTGTATATATATTAATATATATATACATGTGGTAGTAATATTTGGTTAAATTGATTTTGTTGGGATTGCATTTATGATTTGATAGGAGCCTGAGTTTTTACGGATGGATGCGGAGATAATTCAAAGGCAGATGCAAAATGTTGTTGTTGCAATTATTGCGTTTTCATTTCTACTGCTGATGCATTGTTTTTCATTCGCGAGGAAGTTTTATTTATTTATAAACATCTGAGAAAATATTTTGATTTTTTGCTTTCACTTTCAAGTTTTTTATTATTTTTTTTGCCACATAAGTAATATTTCTTATTTTTGAATTTCTTTTCCAAAGCCACATAGATAAAAAATTAATGTCTGCTTAATTTTTTTAACAGAATGACCCAATTTCAAAATATTAATTAGTTTAATGTGGTAATTTGAAAAATTAATAGTTCAATGGTGTAATCAATAAAACGTGCCAACTACTGTGGGTAATTTATTAGTTTTGCCAAATTAATTTAAACTAATCATTGGGTTCCATTGCAATATTAATTGAAAATTTAGTTCATATTGTAATTGGAAAACATCGTCAATAAATCAAATAGCATCCTCGAATTACAAAAACTAAAGGAAAAGAGAAGATAACAAAAATTGTGTAACAACTCTTAATCTCCACGATCAGCCTTTGATCCTCGCTCTCCTTCGCGTGCTCTTCTTCACAATCCTTTGAAATCTGATGATCAATCTCAGCTTTGATGTTTGCTATATTATCAGCCTTTGGTTGCATATTTATAGGCCCTCATGTAGCGAGGAGAAGTGATATTCAAAGACAAGTCAACACGTGAAGCATCCCAAGTTGATTAGGATTGCATAACACAAGTCTGGCAAGCCTCAAAAGCCCCCGGCGCTGCGGCAGCCTCACTCAGCGCTGCGACGCTTATTCACTGTCTTCCAAGCGCTGCGGCGCTGATTGTCTTTTGCGCGCGCTGCTTGCTCTATCCGTGCACCTTGTTGCTGATCCTCACGCGTTGTTGCACTGCCTGTTGCTCACTGCCGTCTTCTTTGCGCGCCCGCTCGCCTTGGCCATCTCTTGCGCGCCAATTTACTGCACATCATGGCTGACTATTCCAGCTTGCTTGTGATTGCAGAACTTGACTATAAATCAACCAATTAGCTCCCCTTTTCACCTCTTTGTTCTCATTCTCCTTTCCTACATAAAAACAAATAAAACATGTAAAAAGGAACATAAAATACCGGAGGACTCACATTTTCATCAAGCCAAAAATACTCAATTCGTAGGTATAAACCCACTCATCAGACTTCATTATACCAAAACTCTTCTTCAGATTTTTGTGGTGTAGCACATTGTTGAATGTTGTCAATGAACTCTGCTTTTTCATCAAAGCAATTATTCTGTTCATATTGTGGTGGTTCATCATAGGTGGGTGGGTCATCATAATATGCAGCCGCCTCATTCTCAACATAATCATCATATATAGGGGCTCGTTCACAATTTACTTCTTCACATTCATTGATCTAGTTTCTACATTATCATCTTCAGTGAATGATGGTAGCACAAGCTTGTGATGCTTGAGTTCCTTTTTTTTCTCATTTTCTTCACCAAAGTTGTTCCTCCTCCTCCTCCATTGGACATCATCTTCTTCATTTGTTTTGGCCCTTAACTTCTCAGCATGGCTGAAATTACTAAACAATCCCTTGTTTTCTCTATAGCCCATGTGAACTGACATCTTGCTCTTTCTTTTATCACCAATGTAATGACAAAACACTTCTCATACTCGAACCTTCGTTTCAACAACAAATAATCCATTTTTTCATCAAAAAGCTGCAACTTCTCGTGAGTACAATCTCTATAACTCAAAAATTTTTGTTTAAGCATTTGGTTGAACACTTGGTGTGCAGGTTCAACCATGTTTCTTATAGTTTTAAAATGAAATGAATTACAGAGACAAACAAGCATTATATGGATTGAAACATGTTTAGGCGATGTTAATAATGAGATATATGGTATGGGCTATCTATGTCTGACTGAAGCGAGTGAGTTAGAAGAGTTTTATACCTGTTTCAAGTTGTTTAACAATTGAAATTTTTGAGTTGCTAGTTTACAAAAAAACAAAGCCTCCGAAGTGGTGTTTTCTGCTCCCTTGTGGCTGGAGTATGAAGTTGATGATGTTTGTTAGTAGTAATGAACTATCCAAAATGTTTTGATGGTAGAAACTAAGAAAATTGACTTATTTTTTTTGGGTTTTCTGAGTTTATGAAAAGTGATGAAACGGTAAAATAAAATTTTGAAAATAGAATAGAAGGTTGAAGAAGATAAGCCTCCCAGGTCTGGGCTGTTTTCGGGTACTGTTTGAAGGATAAAAGAGAGTAGAAGTAGATTTCAGTTTGGGTTTATAGTGTTAGGTAGGGGTGAGCATGGTGCGGTTTGAAGTCCAAACCGCACCCGAAACCGCTTAGGTGCGGTTTGAAAAATTCAAAACCGCACCCGAAATCGCTTGTGATCGGTGCGGTGCGGTTTTAAAGTGTGCGGTGCGGTTTTAATTGGTGCGGTTTCGGTTCCAAAATTAATTGAAACAACAAAAAAGTTTAAGCCTTCTATAAAATTTAATATAAAATTTACATCGAACAATTAACTTAGTGACAAAATCGACAATGAGAATTATATCAAGCATGCTTTAAAACTAAAATATGCGCTATATAAAACAACGGAGACCATATATTCGATAACAAACAAGAATGTTTATCGGTTCCCCAAAAATTAAAATTATATAACGAAGATAGAATAAAATATATTAGGAGGACTAAAAATAATCTATTAGACTATTACAATTATAGCATTGACATTAACCAATGCATCAAGTGCTCGAGCCCCTCAACTATAAGCCCCTCCAATAACGCATCAAACAAATTCAAAATTCCAAAACCCAATTGCTTAATTTTTGACTCTATAACCTCTAACATCTTCTTTCAATTGGTGAAAAAATGACAATGCAAGTCTGAGGTTTTCTCTGAGCGTGTTCAAGTAAAAAGTAACTTTAGAATTTACTAGAGATAATACATACATACACACACATGGTGCGGTTTAGGTTTTATGCGGTTTGGTTTTGGCTAGTAACCAAACTGGAACCGTGAATTTGGTTATTCAACCCACCTAAAAACCGCTTACATACGGAATCGTTGGTGCGGTTCTAATTGGAATGTGGTTAAATGCGATTTTTAAAAGTGCGGTTTTGCCCAATTTGGTTACTTGTCAAATTTCTAGTGTTAGGTTTGTAAGATTCATGGATGCAATCAAATTGCACAAAATAGCGGAAATGTGGTAAAATTGGAGTTTTAAAATTTTACAAACCATATACCCGGATCATTCTTTCTGCACAATTATTAATTAAACGAAAAGATAAAGAACAAGAATTACCCATGAAGATTCGAGCTTCCTGTGGTGAAGAAGATAATGAATTAGATTTGAATTTGGATTTGTGATGAAGAAGATGATGAATTCAGATTTGGATTTGTGGTGGAGAAGATGATGAATTATATTAGATAATTTTGTATCTTTAAAGTTAACTTCAAATATTTAAAAATAAAATAAATAAATATGTATTCATTAATTTTATATAAATACATTTGTAAAAATTATATATTAATATTTTTTTTATTAATTTAATTTTTTGTTATTTAAAAAAAGAGAGAATTCAAGTTTGAAAATAAAAAAAATTAAACTAAAGTTATTTTATTATTATTAGTAAAAAAAAAATCCACGGTGGGTCTTATATTCTACGTAAGCGTTGCCATGTAGACTTTCCGTTAACTTTTAACACTTTTTAGACGGAAATTTCAATTTTGTAAAAAAATTGTAGTTCAATGAGTTGACCATAAAAAAATTCAGTCTAGTGATGCATTTGTAAACCGAGGTGGAGTAGAGTGGGCAAAAATGTATTTAACCCTTTTATTTAATTATATGTATTTCGATTCTTAAATGCACAACTCCAAATAATGCAAATTAGGAACTCTTTTCTAATTTCATTCTGCCTTGGCCAAGGACTACTGGGTTGTCATTTATCAAATCACATAGGACATTTCTCTTCTTTTACTAGAAGCGGTAGATTCTTTATTGATAATACATTATCTCCATGTACAACTTATTATACCCAAGTATACCCTTTGATATTCCCTAAGGGTCTTAAGGAATAAGTCAAAGTATAATTCATCATACACAAGATACTATGATGATCTCAAGTCTAAGGATCACTTATACTACTATCACTACATGAATTTCTATTGACATGCAAGTAAAACTCCATTAGGTATTCCTTAGCGAGCCACGTTCAGTGTACTTATTCTTCAATAAGCACTTACATACTTGCTTTAGTGTCTCCACACAAATGATCATGAGATCAATCATCCTCATCCAATGAGCAAGCAATGTATGTACCAATCTATCTGGATTCACTAATCCCCAATTTAGTAATCCAACGATTGAGAACTATTTTAGTTTTTATGCTTTCTAAGAATTTAGATATAATTAGAATGATCATCATCATTATTCTAAAAGCATTGCTTAAACACATATTATAAAGCAACATCATGTAGATAATTAAAAGTCTTTAATAAATTAATACTTTTTATTAATAAATGAATAAGATTGTTACAAAGTAAATGATTTATCATCAAACATGATTGGCTTGTGTGCATACTACTTTCATATAGAAGAGAAGAAATCAGAACTTGAAAATAGACACATAGGATTAGAGGAAGAAGATAATGAGTTTGGATTTGTCAGGCCCAACTAGGATTCTGACAAGAAATAGAGATATAAACAGAGATATATAGAGAGAATTTTGGGAGGAAGAAAGATAGAAAACTCAGTAATTCCTACTGAGTTTGTGAGAGAGGAGAGAAAATAAGTAGAAAGCTTAAACAAGTTTCTCTTCATTTCATTAATTCACTTAATTCATTATGCTTGGAGAATAATTTTTAGATACAACTATTTATAAAGAGAGTGTTGAAAAGTAAAGTTACTAACCTACACTACTTTTCTTATCCTTCATTCAAATATGGTACCATGTGCTCACATGGTCACTCAAAAAGTCAAAATGTACTACCTACTAGAATATACTAATTATTCATTTGCTGCCCAAAATACCCTTTGCCTGACACATAATAACAAGTCCTGGTCATCCTTGATAGATTTATAAATGGACCCAAATTTAGTATATATAGACGTCAAACTCTTTAACTCAAAATCAATTGGCAATGCGTAGAGTTGACCCTAATCATTATATATACATACTTTCGGGACAACTAATATAAACAATCCTTGTAACTTATTTGTCAACGAGGGCAAATTTTCTCCCTGAAAGCCATTACTAATCCTTTTTTTTTCCCTCAAATTTTTGTGATTCTAAAGCACGACAAATCATTGCATTCAGTTTTGTACATGCTCACGAGCTCTAGCTTCAGATTTGTCATGCATATAATTGACATTCTTAATCTTTTGAAGAAAAACAATTTGTGGTTATTATTATAAATTATTCTAGAAATACTTGGTCAATGGTAGAAAATATAGAAAGAAAGGAATCCTATTTGATATTGACCCCGTTATTTTCCTAATTGTTGTCAAAGTATAAACCTTTTTGTACCTAGTTTGATCTCCTTCAAATTTTTTTGCTCTGCTCTAAAATTCTACTAGTTGATAGATGAACTGATGCTTGAAGGCTGTGTAGGTACTCATAGAGTAAAAGCTGGAAAATAATACTATGTTAAACAATTTCCTATGCCTCTGCAACTTTCAATTTATTTGATTAAATAACCTTGCTTTCATTGGCGTTGGGTGTTGGTTTTCCTTGTGTTATGTTATCAGCACTGATATATCATGCATCTTTCTTTAAAAATGAATTAGATCAAAACCAAGTCTGGCAGCTGTTGTTGGTTGTATGATGCCGATGATGCTTGGAGTTTGCTTTCTCTGTCCCTCAATGGACTGCCTCTGGCATAAATTTCACTATTGTCCTTCCTGCAATCAGAAGGTGAAAACCTCATCTAGTCATTTTCTTTATTCCAGCTTTCTTTTCTTATGCGGGTTGATAATGGGAAATTTGTTGTAGGTTGCTGATTTTGAGAAGCAAGATCCTTGCATAGTAATGGATCCTCCGCATTGGACTGAGCAGAGCTTTGCATTGCCTGTTTGACGTGATAAGTCTGTAAATTTCTTTGTACATCCAATGCTTGATTGTTGATTCCATGAGGTGCCTTATCTTCTTTATTGAACTGAATGATAGTCAATTAAGTACCTTTCATACATGATGTAAATGAACAATATTGAATAATGCTCTACTATCCTGTAAGAATTTGCATTTTGAGTCTATGAAACCTAGTATGGTTTTATTCTAAACTTTTGCATTTCTGAAAATCATTTGTTTGAAGCTAATACCGTTGGATGGATAATGTGCTTGATCATTTATATTTTATTGTGAAAGGGGGAACCGATTCATGAGTCTTAGATAGCCATTAGTTTTTAAGTCCAACTCATTGAGTGGGTTGCACAGCCTAGAACTTGGCGAATGTTTGGGTAGTGTTTTCCTTATTATCTTGTTCATGAGCAGGTTTTGGTTATTCTAGTCTGGATCTCCCGATTCCCGAATGTTAGTTATTCTTATTCGTTGGTGTTTGTTTTACGGAACTCAGTTATTTGATGATTGTCATCAAATGGGCACTATAACCTTGATCTGGAGCAAGTTGAGCTTTTTAGTAAATGGATAAAAGCATAGAATAAAGAAGGACCATCTCTCTAAGGGAAATGATAAATAAGTTACAAGTACAACCATAATGTATATGGCACATTATTGTACCAGTGGTTTCAACTGCTAATAGAAGCATTATTAATGTAATTCTAAAACACTTCATAAATTAAAATAACGTATATGTAAGTAGACTGGTTTTTTGGAGCACAAGAAGATTATCTTTCTATATCATGGTTTTGGTTGAGATATAATTCCTGTTTAGTGTCCTAGACACAAATTAGTTCAACACAAAACCCCGAGTAATACGACTTACGGTCCAATTCTTATCACTTTGCGGCTTTTATCCACATTGATCAGGATTAGTCCAAGTACTTCGAAGTTTAGTAAGCTTCTATGAGTTTAGATTTAAACGGGAATTACTTCACCATTTCGGAAGGAAGAAGGAAAAAAGGGATGAATCCCCAAACCTTGGCCTTTAATGTGCTATTAAACTTTAGGTACAATAGACATGCTCCAAAACATGTATTTCACGCATGCATGAATTAAAATATATTGTTGGATGGTCTTCATCAATCACTCAATGCAATGACATCTGTGAAAATAGATTAGTACTACTGTATGTAGACTGTAATTGACAGTGATAAGAAAGCATCGGATCCTTGATCTTGTAGTTGCCCTTGCTTCCCGGCAAGAGAAATTGCTCGTGGATGGGGGCATAAACCTTTCCTCTTTGTTTTCTTTAGAAGCGTATCGAGGTTGATAAGGTGGTTCACCTTCAAAGGCAACCTGGGAAAAAGATAGAATCCGGCGTGATAGACAAGATCCTGTCAAGTTAGGCAAGGTGACTGCCTGTCAACCAATGAAGGATTCTTACTGTTTTTAACTTTCTGACGGGAAGAAAATTGCTGTGCACATAATCATTACCATAATTTCTATAGCAGCATCTTGTGTTTGAATCTAGCTATGAAGGTTAAAGATGGATAATTTTGAGAGAGATTCTTTGAGAAGCTGCGGGCAAGCCATCCTTGGCTACTAAACAAACAAGACTCTTAATCTTCATGTATGACCTCTCCTATTCTCAAACTCTATATCCTTTGTTTCAAATACAGTAATGTAGGTGGCAGTGATTATCTATTTATAGCCACTGATTGTTTTAAGATTAGATTCAGATGGCTGTCAATACTTGTCAATTTGCTTCTGTGCGAGAAACTTATGCCAGTCATTATCGACTTAACTGGTCCTACAAAATGAACGTGTATAAAAAGATAAAAAAAAATGTATGAAAAAAAAGTTCATAAAGTAGAATGACATAAAAAGCATGTATCCGGAACTAATTTAAAAGACTATGAGTGAATAGTTTTCACTTGAATGTAAAAAGTATTTATGTTGGGTTAGTCTTAAACTGCGTGGTTAAATGTGAAAAAGAAAATGTAATACATGTCTCTGGTGGATTTTGACCACTTTATTGGTGACCGTATTTCATATATTTTCGGACATGGGGAGGTAGAGAACACAATGTTGTTAGAATAAAACGTTTTAATTCGTTGCATGTTATACCCATTTCTTCTTTTGGACTTTGGACGTAGTATCATTTTTCTGCTCATTGCCAACCCATTTTGGTCGTGCTGCATTGACTTGGTTAGCTAAACAACAGAATAACTTGAATAACCCAGCAGCGATCCAGGGGCTCACAACATCTGAGAGCAACAAATTACAAATTGCAAGGGAATCATCTGGTTCAGGTTTTGATATATAATCCCGAATACTACAGTGTCTCAAGATATCCAATTAATGGACCAGATAGTTTCAGTGAGAGGTGAAATCACCACAGCAGCCACAGCAACCAAGGCTAATATAGAACTGCTGGCAAAGAACAGAGGCAATGCCATGCTGCGTTACCCCCACCCCCAACTCCCAATCCCAAAAAAATAAAATGTTTAGTGATTATGTATACATGAATAATAATTTATTTAATTGGATCATAATAAAGGTAAGTTTAAAATTTAAAATATGGGTTGACTCCAACCCACACAACCCATATTAAAAATAGTTAATATGATTTTAGTTCTTAAATAGAACCATAATCATTTTTTGTAAACCAAAATCAACTAATAACCATATTTTGTCAGGTCTAATTACAAATGACTCCCATTCTTTTATGCCATTCATATTCGTCCTAAAAGCTTCACGAAAGGACAACATGATTTCTTTTTAGCTACTTGTGGTAAGACATTGACTGGCATTTAAATATTTGAACAAATTAAGTAATACCCTAATACAACCATCTTTGAGCACAGAGATTTCAGAAGGGGTTGATAGGAGCGCTTGAGAAAACAAACTGCCTGCGTGATTCTCATCAACTTTATATGCTGTTAAATGCCATCCGTCTTGATGCCCATCATCTAAAAGTAGTCTCGTGAACAAACAAACAACAGTAATAATAATCCTCTGGAAACAATCAGCAGGCAGTGCATTGATCTTTGAGAGGTTTAGCAGATACCCGTTGTGGGAAAGAAGTTGTGAAACTCCTTCCTGTCACGTGATTGTTATTAAGGCTAACAAAAAAGTAGAGTGGCACCGCTCTTCATTGAATCCCTTCACGTAAGTTTCCATAATATCCTTTTTTTTCTTTTTGGGACACCTGATATTCTAGAGTTCAATATTGTTTGCTTGTTCCACAATACATAATTAAACCCCAGTCAGTCTCTTGTACGCTCCCTCCCTCCCTCCCAAAAAGCTAAAAGATGAAGGACTTGTCCTTATTCCTCCTCAAGAACTCTCTAACAGCCAAGATGAGGAAAGGCTTCAAAAGTTTCTGCAACGGGGATGGTTCCACCTCGACCCTCAATCAGCAGCAGCAGCAGGCAGACCACTCCACCATGGTCACCGAAGAATCTCTGATGGACTCTCCTCCTCCTCCTCCTCATAATTACTTGGTGGACAATTATAAGGAGGACAAGATTAGCCTGCAGCCAACTCTGGAGGAAATGATATTGCAGTTAGAGCTAGAAGAGAAGATGGCTGCTAAATCAAGAGCAAAGCTCGACGAATATGCCGATGATACCCTGCGCCATCATCATCACCACCGGATGTCCTGCGTTAACAGTTCTGATATTCTACGTTCGGCGAGGAATGCATTAAATCAGTACCCTCGTTTTTCACTAGATGGAAAAGATGCCATGTATCGATCTTCATTTTGCCCTGTTGGTGGTAGGAAGTCAATCATGTGGTGTAACAACCGTGAACTGAGGAAAGGATTCTGTCAAGTAGAAAGTAGGGGGCAAGTGCTGCTGCCTGCCAAAATAGGAGGGGAGAGTGTGGTTTGGTGCAAAGCAGGAGTGGTGGCTAAACTGATGGGGCTGGAGGCCATGCCTGTTCCTATTCCAGCCGTGAAAATTACTAGTGGAAAGGATGAGAGGTTAATAAGCAGCCGCAGCTCTACCTCTACTCATCATGTTATTAAGAAGCAAAACCAGTTGATCAGGAAGAGATCACGCGAAAGAAGAGGGGGGGTTAATGTAGTGGACTCAATAACTAGTAGTAATGGCTGCGGTACTACTAGTAGTGGAATATTATTCAAGAGATCAAATTTGGGAGGTGGAGGTGGTGGTTCTTGTTCTAAAACTGGATACTGCATTATGAACCCTGCCATTCCCATGGAGGTTGCAGATGAATTAGCAGGTTGGCCAATGCGCCGTTTCTTGTAGAAATCATACTACTGTTAGTTATTTAGCAATTCATGTGCTACAATAATATATTCGGGTAATCTCGTTTCTTCATCAAATTAGTATAGACTTCTTATATAAATATATACACACACATGTATATTGTGAAATGCAGATCTATGACCAAGTGACCAACCCAGGACTAGAAGGCGGCCCTGGGCAGATGGGTATTGTAAGACATGACGTTGGTGGAAGCTGCTGTTAAGTAATTGAAGTACTGGCCACAGCAGGCCGCTGTTAAGTAGCTACCATTTTCATTTGCTATATATCAATATCTTACCATTATTGTAGAAGCCCCATGCACTAATTAGATTCTAATATTGGACAGTTGGTGGATAATTTTTTAGATTTTAACCCTGGAGGTGCTCAAGATGACTATTGATGAATTTATATTTTATAATCATAATTTCTAACCCATTCCTTTTACCCTCATTTTGAAATGGAGATGGTAGAATTAGATGATGAGTAAAATATACAAGATCAAAAGTAGAAATTTGGGTAATTTACAATTTCAAATTTTGAAATTCCTTCACAATGACAAATTTCTCAAATGATGGATATTATACACTTGACTAGTATAATACGTTTAACTTGATGCTTTCTGCACAACTCCCAGCAATAATACCTAGTTTCTCATTTGAAAGCATACCTGAAGTTAACCTACGAACTTGTGCATTCACGGGAACACAGATCAAGATAATGAACAAAGATGCTACACCAACTCACCAAGGATATATTTACAGACCAATGTCTTCACCTGATAAGAAAACATTCGCCACTCAACTTTGGTTGCTAGGTTGAACGAACAAAATTATTTCTGAACAAGTATCAAATTCGTCTGCACCTGCATGGAATAAAAACTTCTAATATTCAGGATAGAAAAATTACAAATCTAAGAATGATTCAATGTGTGAATATATGCTACAGAAAGATACAAGCATTTAAAAGTTTTAAGAGCAATTTAAGTTCATCATTAAATTCCAAATGTTGTCTATTATATGTCCACAGCAACTCCACACAACATTACTACCCATTAAAATTAACAATAGAATCAACAAATGGAGCAATCAGAAAACTTCAAGATAACAGTTGGATAAAAGTTCAGGGAACCATTCAATTTCCAGAGGCCCATAAATTACCTGATAAGTATAGGACAACAAGAAAGTTATTAGTATCTTATATACATGTTACCAACGAGCTCCAACTTAAGTGGTATTAGACGCTTCTTATGAACTTAGTCGGACTCTGGAGTTTGAGCCTTAGCATAGGCATTATCTTATAGCTTCTTCATATGAACTTAGTCGGACTCGGGAGTTTGAGCCTTTTAGCATAGGGAATTATCTTATAGCCGTTATGTCCTCTATGATAACATACATAGCATATAAAAAGTGCATAGCATCTATTTGCTATACAGAGCAATGATCCATAACATCTATTTGCTATGGATTAAAAATTGGCATATAACATCTATACCTTTCATTATAAAAATGAAGGGATGAGATTTAAAACTTGAAATCGCCTTCCGCTAGACATTCTTGCGGACTAAAAATAAAACATTTTAGGACCATTATAGCCTCCCTAACACTAGTCAAGCCTGCAAAAAAATCACTGCGTCCGCTAGAATTACAAGCGGACAATAATCATTAATTTTTACACGGACGAAATAGCAGCAGCAGCCCTACTGTAAACAACAGCAGTCCTAAGGTAAAAGGATAAAGGCGATCGGCAATTCGAGGTGATTCCGAGCATTTTGTTCAAACCTTCCGAGTAAAACTTTTGAGCATTCCGAACAAACCCTTTGACGCGATTCTATAGTCGAATTGATTGGGAAAAACATTTGATTACTTCAAATTTTGCGATTTGAGGCGATTCTGACCAAATCCTTCGACGTGATTCCGAGCAAACCCTTCAATTTGCAACAAAAATTCAAATTTTGCATACGAGCGTGTTCAATTTGTATTCTTCATCAACTTAATCAACATTTAATCGGTGAGTTTTTTCGTATTCAAAGGTTGAGGCGCACCATATTTTGATTATTTTGAGTTAATTTCTCTCATTGTATCTGTGTCTAAACATTTTAGCTTTTGTTTGAGGTCCTTGATTAGGCGTAATCCTAGTATTAAGATTCTTTAAAAGTGCTCTAGAGTCTAGACATTCTGCTGAAAGAACATTGACCAAGTCTTAATGACTGCACGAAAAGAACCCATTTTTAGCCAAGTTTTCTGATGAGTGGGATTTATACCCGCGAATCGAATACTTTATGACTTAAATAGTTGTCTGTTCTCGTAGAGTATATATATTTTTATATGATTATAGTGTTGTTGTGCTTAATTGACATATTGCAGGGCTTATAAGGTGTTTTCTAGCATTCAGGGGAAAAACGAACATCTTATGTATAGTCGCGCCGCGGCGCCAATGTCAAGCATATTGGCCGCGCCGCAGCGCCACCTCCCTGGTCCAGCCTGACGTCACCATGAAATACAGCCATGGCTAACCGACCCTATATGGACTCGGTTCCTTCTTGACACGTGCTTGCAAATTGCCCTTAGAGTATATGGGTCACCACAGAAGCGCGACCTCCAAGTGCTCTGACGAGACAAATGCCTTTTTGACCTAGCTTGAAGGCAAAACAGATATATAACACAGAAGCCGACCTCTGCAAAAGAGAGACACCATATATCATATAGCTTAGCTTAGATTAGTCTCTCTTTTTTCTTTTGTATTTTCTCTCTCTAGTTCTTAGTTGATGTCTGTAAATATAGATTAGATAGATTTAGGGAGAAGTCTGTTATTTCTTTGGAGCGAATCGAGCAGTGAGCGACACGGATTGGAAAGCTTGAAAGGAGCGGATTGCTTGGAGACCGAAGGGCTTTGACAGAGTTCCTTCTTATCCATTTATTTCCTCTATTATTGTAATCCATAAATGTTGTCTTTACTGCTACTTGTATTTGGTTTAATAGCTATGAACTGAATATTTGCTCTAAGGTTATAATGGAACCCTTTGTTATTTAAATTGACTGTTTTATCTCTTTGTTTGGCACCATATGTAGGACTGAGCAAAAAACGGGTATAACCGAATTACCGAACCGAACCGAAATAATTTAACCGAAATTTTCTAATAATTCTGTTATTTTCAATTGTTCGGTTATATCCGAATTTTTGTACGGTTTTCGGTTAGGTTGTACGGGTTTTACTTTTGGGTTATTCGGTTTAACCGAATAACCGAACAACACTATACTAAATTAAAAAGTCTCTCAAGTCACAGGTCAGTAGGTCACTGACTCACTAACTCACAGTCACCGCGTCTCAATCTCAAGACTCAACTCTCAAGCCCCATTCAATATTATCAATTCTCGAAGACTCTAAGTCTCGAACTCTCAGACCTTACTCCGTCTCAGTCTCTACTCTCTCAGATCAGATCTCTCTCAATCTCAGATTAGATCTCTGATCTCTCTCATAGTCTCATCTCAAGTCTCGACTGTCTCGACTCGTCTTCACTCTTCTCGAACTCTTACTCTCTCAGTCTCAGAGTCTCAGATCTGAGATCTCTCAAGCCTCAAGTCTCGAACTCGTCTCTTCCTACGCCAAATGACCCTTCATCGCGAACTCTCGAACTCTCGGATCTCTGGCCACTGGCCAGGCTACTGGCGAGTTTTTCCATTTGTTAAGGTAATTTTGTTATTTACCTTAACTCAGTTTAGTGCATCTTGTATTCTTGTTAGCTTATTCTGCTATATAACTATATAAGAGTGTGGTTTATTTATTTTTTATTTTTTTATTTAACTCAGTTTATATGCACATATTTGTGTATGTATTTATTTTTGTGTAATTGTGTCTGTGCATATGTAATTTTTGAGGTTTTGAAAAGAAATTAGGAAAAAGTTGAACAATGATGGGTTGAGATTGGTATACATTTAAACTTTCATAAGTGAGCTTTCAACATATATAATTATAGGTTTTTCTTATGTATGTTGAATGTTAGAATGTATTTCAGTATGTGACATATTTGAATCTGCAATGGGGTTGAAGATTTTTATTGTTTGTACAATGCCATATTGCCATCTTACTTAACATAGAATTGGATATTTGGTCTTTGGAGTAATGAGCTACTGTTCAAGTATGAGCTGTTTGTATTTGGTTGGTGCAACTGCTCCATTTGGCTGTGTTTCATTCTCATAAAGAAAAAGGTTGAAGTTTATAAATATGGCAACTCTAGCATTATACTTTTAGTTATATGGTGAATCACTGTAGGGATTTTAGGATATCAAAGAGAAGGCTTTATGTATCACATTCTAGGCCCATCCTGCAGGCTGTTGACCGCCAGAACCTAAATAGAGTTTTATTGAACTACTTTTCCAAAAAAAATTTAATATTAAAATAAAATTTAGAGGCTTGTTGAACATATTCAGGGCAACTATAAGTTCTAGTGCATATTAATACACTAAAATAAACCTTAGATAGAAACACATAACAACTATTAACTGTGATAACAAACGTGCACTGACATCTATTGTAATCTGACATAGTATCCATTACACTAGGGATTCATTATCTGTAAAAACTCCTAGGTTAATTAGACGAAATCTTTTAGGTTCTTTATCTTAAAACTGAATGACTTGGTGGTAAATATGTTAACAGCCTATCAGAGAGGTTTGATAAACATAAAATATTCAAAATTCAAGTGAGACTTTTGTTGTGAATTGTTGCCACAAACTCTCCTGAGCTCTTAATATAATTCAAGTGAGACTTTTGTTGCTCTACGATGTTCCAAAATTTGAATTACTTTGATCATTGTTTCTTGGTTTGGTGAAGGCATGGCTGTTTGAGCCCGTTTCATAAGTTTTACTTACTTTGTTAATATAATGAGCAAGTGTCTACTGCCTAACATGCTGGCAAGTGTCAAGTGGCAAATGATCATTTCTTTCATTTTTATTTGTCAACAGCAACAGCAGCAGTGCAAGTGGTAGGAGGAGGTTCAAGCAGCAAATGGGCAGCAAATGGTCATTGTAGGAACTCAGCAGCAGGCCAGCAGCAGCAAATTGGCAACAGCAGTCAGCAGCAGCTTCAAGCATTTTGGCCAGCAGGCAGCAGCAGCAGCTTCAAGCTCTCATATGTCCATAATTTATGGATTATGTTTATGGTGTTAATCATTGTAGGAACTGTGTTGTTGTTTATGGATTATGTTAATGGATTGTAGGAACTGTGTTGTTGTTGTTTATGGATTATAGGAAGTGGGAACTGAACTGGATTGTAGGAACTGAACTGTTTATGGATTATGTTTAAATTCGGTTATTAACCGAATAACCGATTCGGTTATTCGGTTATAACAAATTTCGATTATTTGTTCGGATAGCTAAAATAGGCCGTATTCGGGTTTCGGTTATAACCGAATTTCTTGTTCGGTTCGGTTATAACCGAATGCTCACTCCTAACCAAATGATTTGGTTTAATATATTTGTGCTTTATGATTCTCGCTAAGACATTAGTGATGATTTCGGTAATCTACATGATATCAACAGAAGGAATATAGATTTACACCTAAATATATTGGCATGTGATTGTGGGTTTCGACAACATAAGTTGTGCGTAGAATAGACATGTCTCTGTGCGCCACGTACGACCTAATTGAGAACTTATGCTTAAATCCTTGTTATGATTAATTCGCATAAACATGTGTAGGATTGTATCTAGCTTGGACTTTCTTTTCTGTTCTATTCCCTTTTGGGTGGATCTGGAGAGGATATGTTTGTGTATACCTCGACAGAGGTGCATAGGCACCTGTGCGTTCTCGGTCGACAAATTGTCGTGACCATTAAGACCAAAGAGAGAAGGATAGCTAGTTTGATGAAACATAGCACGCCAGGTGTTCGACAGAATGCCTGTGTGGGGTGAAGTTGTGACATTAGCTTGTAATTTCTTAGATTACCATTCGTTATCCATTTATTTGCTTTGTTAATTAATTTTAACTAGATTAATCACACTTCTATTTACTGCTATTCGAATAAGACTTTAGCGATACATAATCGGTACTTGGTAAATATTAGTCATAGTTCCTCGTGGGTACGACACACTCCTTATCACTGTATTACTTGTTAGACCGCGTATACTTGCGCGTGTTTAGTGATCGATTATCCGACCAACATTTTCCTTTATGTTGCAGTTTAAACTTTGAAGGGCATATGGGTGATGAAAGTGGTAATTAATGTGGTTGGTGGATCAAAGTTGTGTTTGGTAGCAGAATAATGTCTTTCAATTTATTAAAACTTGGTATAATTGATACATTTATCCTGAATTGAGTACATCAATTGATTTGGATATAAATTTGTGTAATACTACATGTACTTTGGATGTTAGGTTTGTTGAATTTGAAAAGTTTAAGGATTTAGGACATTATAGCTTCACTTTTATGATGCAAATATGTTATAATTGGAGGGTTTTCACTGCTTCTTTTGGTGAGGCTTCTTCATATAAATTAAAAGTTAGTCTTTAATGGATGAATTGAATTTTATGCTTTATTTGATTGATGGAGGCGGTGGTGCAGGGGTCCCCTAAAAGGCGGTACGGGGTGGCCTAAGTTGGCCTAGAAGTGGCCTAGCGCCTAAATCTGGGCGAGCCTAAGCTGAATTTTTTATTTTTATTTTAATATTTTATCTTACATTTATCCAAACAAAACAATAATATAAAACAAAACAATCTATAATAAAGACTTTTGCTTAAAGTTCAAACACATATCCAAATTGCTAATGTCAAAGTTCAAACACAAACATTCAATTGTTCAAAGTTCAAACATATTTTTAACGTATTAGTTTTATTCATAAACAAGATTGCTATTAAATAATAAAATTTAAATTTTTCAGAATTTAATTCAATATTAAAACTTAAGAAACTAAACATAAATTTAAGAATTATATTGAATTAAACTTAATATTACAAATGCATCATCATTTATACTCCCTCCGTCCCATAGTTATAGGCTGATTTTCCATTTTGAGATGTCCTAATATATAGGCTACTTACTATTTATAAAATGTAGTTGGTTCATTGTTTTACTTTTATGCCCTTATAATAAATATTCAACCATTACTCTTTTTTTGAAGAAACAACATTCAATGTCATTATTTTTATCACCACATTTAATGTTGTATTCTTTTTGGTTAAAGTTATATGGTTATGGACTTTAATGGTCAGTACACGCCAATCAATGAAGTTGAGAGTTCCAGTGTGATAAGTAAAGAGTAATTAACTTATTCATTAATTCCATATTAAGGGGTATATGTGAAAAATTTATGTTAAAAATTGCCACTTAAACTGTTTTTCTTAAACTATGTGTCAAAAGAAATCAGCCTATAACTATGGGACAGAGGGAGTATAATTTGAAGTTGGTACAAGTTCAAAAAATTACAACTATAATAAAATTATCCATTTTGACTTTATATTGTTCACTTCTTGTTGTGATTTGATATGCTACAACCTGTATTATGAATATGGTAAATTATTAGAAAAATAAATATATCAAGGTTTGGATAATTATTAAAATAAAAAAAAAAACTCTCCGCCTAGACTACACTTAGGCCCCGCCTAATTTCCTGTAGGAATTTTTTTGCCACCTTGAGCCTAGGTGAGACACCAGGGGGCCTAAGCGGACCTAGGCGAGAATTTTTAGAACACTGCATATGTATAATATTCGACCTTTCCTAATTTTTCGGGAAAAGATGTTGTATCTGAGATTATGTGTCCATGTGACTTCATAGGATGCAAATAAAATTTTTGATCTTTTATTGACTTGGTTTTGTGGTACTGATTGATCAGACTGTTGTAGTTTAGAATCTTTGTTTTTTTAATATAACAAAATGATTTTGTTTCCTTGTTCTTGTTAAAAAGGGAGTGGAATTATCATGTTGGTCAGTTATCAATTGTGTAGGGGATTGAATTGTTCTGAATTTAGTTGCTCGATTTTGTTCTTGTTGTTTTTGCTTTAAGGGTTTAAAGACTAAATTAACCTAAATATCTGGGCTTCAGTTAAGTTTCCGATATAAAAAATATTAGTAATTTTTCATGACTTTGCAACTTCTATATCCTACAGAATCGCTGGCACATGCTTCAGCAGTATCTATTCTCCTAACAGTGGTGTTTGTTGCTATAAGTATATTTATGGCAATTTAGGCTATATAGCAAGGTAAAACACAGAAATTGAGATTGACACCGGATATTGCCAATGCGGATTCCTTCTTCAAACTTTTCAGCACCATCCCAGTCTTAGCCAGTAGCCACATGCCTCGCTTGCTATGTTACTAGTAAGAGTTCATCAGTTTGGTGATCCCATTTCTCTTAAGCACAAAGGGTACTCAAAATTTGAAAATTTAACAACCAAACAAATGACATGTTTTTCTTCGATTTGCATTTATCTTGGTGCTTGTAAGTTTTAAAGTGGAAATTTTGATTTAAACTCAATTGAATGCTGCAGTTCATCCAGTAAGAGCAAAGCTTGGTAAAACTTCTGATATGACCTCAGTTGTCCGAATATCTCTACTACTCGGTGTCTCCATACACTTTGTTGTAGGATTTTTCGGGTACTTACTATTTGGAGACTCAATTATGGCTGACATACTTGTGAAATTTGATTCCCCAATTGGTTTGCTAGTAAATGACCTTGTTCAGTTAAACTATGCGATCCACCTGCTTTTAGTATTTCCAGTTATAAAGTTCTCTTTAAGGGCTAATGTGGATGAACTACTCTTCCCAGAGAAACTTTCATTATCAACAGACATCCCCAGATTTGTGTCCCTTACCTGTGTGATACTCACAGTTATTTACTTTGCAGCAATAGTCATCCCCAATATATGGTACTTTTTCCGGTTTGTTGGATCAACCACAATTGCTTGCCTTGCATTTGTATTCCCAGGTGCAATCGTTTTAAGGTACAATTCATTCCATTTCACTCTTTGTTGAGTATTTTTGTTCCTCTAAAAGTTTTCTGAATATCGTTATATTTTTCTTTTCGAGTACAATGATGGTTGCAGTATCTGCTAACTCCTTAAATCAGGTTTGTACCTTATATCTAATAATAAAATTATTTAAAAATCAAAATTTAGCATCCCTTATGAGGATGAATGCTAAGACAACAAAAGTCCTTTTTAAGAGTTTTTGTGTAAATGCAATTCATGGTTGCCTGGTTGGTGATCATTGATTTCAAGGTATGAATCATATTGGTAATAATGATCTTATTCTTGCCAGAAGTTGAGACAGTGTTCCTACCGGTGATAATCCTTGTGAAAGAGTTGATAAATTTGAAATTACTAGTTTAAACCTATTGATTGAGATCAAACTTGATTCATTGTGTTTCATAAAAAAATATTTTTGGAGTAATATATGTTTTGGGATTTGCCATGGTTGTTATCTTGGAAACCTAGATTAGTAAGGTTGGCTAAATTTTGTATAATCTTCTAATAGGAATAAAAACGTGCAAGTTTTGAATATGGACGCTATGGAAATCCTACAACTGTTGTTGCAGAGGAGAAGCTAAGGTCTGCCTTCTATTTTTGAATTCTTCCTTACTCACCTATATCATCTATTACATTGCCTTATAAAAAGAAAGAGTAATTGAGTTTCTTACTCAAATAGTGCACTCAAGGGGGCTGAATCAACCCTTTTAATGGCATCTGGAATGTGTGCCAGTACTGTCTTGTTGATGGCACTGGTCCCAGCTGGTGGACATATTGTGACGACCACGGACTGCTATCGGAAGATTCGATTTTTTATTGAGACAGTTCTTCCCAAAATGGGGATCAAGCTAATGTCTATGCTCCTATAGATTATTAGCATGCATTAAGTTTGATCTACAATTTAGATCACTACTAATTAAACTACAGCCCTGATTCTTAGAGAACAGAAAAACAATCATTGTACATGGTGAAGGGAAACTACGAATGATTAATTGAGGTTTTAATTAGGCTTTGATCACTTTAACATTCATATCTTGGTATAGACTCAAATCTTTGCATGGTATCTTGTCTCAGTTGAATTTTAACTTGGTCTACTGCTATGCTACAACATTGAAATTAAGTTTTTAAGGAGCTTAATATTTTAAACTTCATTACTTCATTTTAAAATAGCAATTCAGAGAATATATAATGTGCATATAAACATGTTTACTTTATTCCTATCTTGAGCAGAGTGTCATTTCATATTGTGACTTTCGTTTGTCCTACTAATTAGCTTCATACTTTAGCTTCTCCTATTCTCTTATTTTCAAGATCTGATTAAAGCATTACACTAAATAAAATTATTGGAATATGATGTATTGGATTTGGAATTTGATGTTTCTTGTTGCTGTGATTTGGATTTGGAATGTTTGATGTGATGTGGAATTGGATTTGGAATGTTTGATGTGCTATGGAATTGGATTTGGAATGTTTGATGTGCTGTTGATGTGTTTGGATTTGGACTGGGTTACCTTGTTATGTATTAGCTTATGTGATGATTTGGATTTGGACTGGGTTACCTTGTCATGTATACATTAAGCTTATGAGATGTTGTGTCATGTATTAGCTTATGAGATGTTGTGTCATGTATTAGCTTATGAGATGTTGTGTCATATATTAGCTTATGTGATGTTGCTGTGTGAATTCAGTAATTCCTTCTGTCCACTAGAAGTTCTAGCGGACTTAATAATTCCCTAGGCTTGAATCAGTGTTTTGGGGGCATAATTGTCTGATATTTTTATTAACCCAGTCCCCTAGAATTTCTAGCTGACGGCGATTTTAGGTTTTAAATCTCAGCCCTTCATTTTTGTAATGAAAGGTATAGATGCTATATGCCAATTTTAATCCATAGCAAATAGATGTTGTGGATCATTGCCTATATATATATATATATATATATATATATATATATATATATATATATATAACCACGTATACATGTATACAACTTTTCCACCTTTCTTATCGTAGATTCATGAATGTCTTCTTTAACCTTTGTTTTACAGGTGGTCTTGTGTATTTGTTTGTGTTCTTTGTTTGTCTAGAGTTGATAGAGGTTAGGAACCAAGGACGTCAGGGAATCAACCTATTCCTATAACAGCACCGGATGAAGTGTGGGTCAAGATGCCGAATAATATCTCAACTCTCAAGCGTCATTCTGTCTTTAATTTCTTTTATTAATTATAATTGTGATTCCTGACAAAATGAAGTTCTTATGGCCTAATCCAGTTCCAAAATATATAAATGTAGAAATTAAAGAGAGTTTATCCTCTTCAGAAATGAGGAACTTGTCTGTTTATAGTTTCAAACTACATGATTAAAGTACTTGTCATTCAATGTTGAAAGGCAATAACTAGTAGGTTAATTACCTCCAATTTGAACAGCTGTAGTCACAGACTTGCCACCAGGTGAGGCCGACTAACTGTTTGATAAGGAAATTGGTGTTAAAGGAGGTGAAGCAATATCTTCAGCCACTTTAAAATCCTGAGAAGTTTCCAAAGTCTTGGAAAAATGTAACTCCATTTCTCTTTGACCTCTGGAAGGTATCGAGTAACTACGATGGATTGTCTGGGTAGGCGATGGAAGTGTAGACATTGCATTTGTTGGCATCAGTATATTCGTGTTAGAGAGCTCCTGACCGTTGGGCACCAAGGGGCTTGAATGACGTAGATTTGAAGGTCCCTTTGAAGCTAAACGAGCAGGGGGTCTAGGAAGCTCATGAAGTTCACTTATTTTAGGCGACGACATGAAAGTTGGTGAAACACTTGTCTGCGAAGATGATGGCCGTGGCAATGGGGTACGCAAAAGAGATCCAGAAAACAGTAGAGCGGTTCCTGTTGAGCCAATAGGACCACTGGCAGACAAAGAAGGCTTATTTGACCATGACTTGCCCGTCAATGGACCAGAGAAAGCTTGCCTTTTATTTTTTGTAGTATCACCGTGTTGATCCAGCTGCGATGAGAGCCCCTCAGTCATAGGATGTAGTAATCGACTTGATGTAGTATTCCTGTTGCTCTCTTTCAGTACTGACTGTGTACTTGATAGAATCGGTCCTGACAATTTCTCATTTCCCAAAATCTTATCATATTTTTTGGGTTCCAAAGGGGATGAATGCCACAAATTAAGTTGACCACCACTCACACTTGCTAGTCTCGTTTGAGGAACTTCTTGTCTATATGATTGTAAAGAAACAGGACTCTTTGTCTCATTTGGTGTGGGTAGCACATATGTGTAAAACTTCCGTGCCGAAGATTGCCGTGTGGGTTGAAACCTTTCACCAGGGTCAGGATCCTTCCCAACTAAAAGTGGAGCTGATTTGCTGCTTGGGTCAAGATCTCTACCAAAGAGGAAAGAGTTCCCACCAGGGTTCCTATGTGAATATTTCTGTACGTAAAAGAAACTAAAACACATACTCAGTGGAGTGTCAAAATAGCTATCAGCTTTACAAATGATAAAAAATTCAGCAATCCAAAAAAGAAAAAAGTAAAGGACCTATAAAACTATAAATGAGAGAGAGAGTTCATTTAGAAAACTATAAATGGAGATGCAACACACTGGCATTAGCTAGTAAACTGATTTATTCAAACACTGAGCAGAATCAAAATAGAAAGAAGAAAACAATAATGTCCAAACCATTCTCTCTCTCAAAAAATGAAAAAAGAAAAAAAGAAAAAGAAGTCGAATCTAAATACATTTTTGTTGGATATCAACTAAATTACTGTCTTTACCCAAACTACGTATTGGTAACTTCATGATTATCTCTTCTCCATTTGACCCTTTGTAGAGCTATATCATCAGTTGTACAAAAGTGTTTTGTAGTAACTCTCACACATAAACCACATTCCTTTTGGCCTTTCCTTATCAGAGAAAATGTGGTCGAATACATTTTTGTTGGATATCAACTTAATTACTGTCTTTACCCAAACTACGTTTTGGTAACTTCTAACTTCATGAATATCTCTTCTCCATTTGACCCCTTGTAGAGCTATATCATCAGTTGAACAATAGTAACTCTCACACACAAACCATTTTCCTTTTGGCCTTTCCTTATCCTTCAGATGCCTTAAACTTAGATTAGATCGCTCTTCCATTTCAACATTATCCTTTAAGTTATACCCATTTTATAATACCATGTTTTGATTGCCCAACATCATGTGCAGTAATCGTAGCTAAAATTGTAGCTATCTTATATACACTTCGTATCAGTTTGAATGTCATGATCCAAAACCATGTATGTGGCACGTATTTTAAGACATTCAAAAATAAATTAAAATGTTCTATGATTCTATCAGCATGTGAAAAACATGGTTTTGAGCAATGGTACTCAAAACTAAGCCAGAGGGAGTATAAAACTTTCCATTTGACATGGCAGATAATCTCTGACACAAAATAATTGGGATAAACTTCTCCATCCATTGATCTCCATAACTTATATGCACACTGTCCAACATCTGCTTCACTGAATATTTTTCTCCTAATAACCATATCCAGTCCAATAAATCTAAAAGACCCAAACAGCATCCAATGCATTTTAGTATCAAGTTAGAAGTGATAAGATAATTATATGATATAGTTAAAATTTTGTAGCAAATGCAAGTAGACAGATATATGCCTATGCATGCCATCAACATAGAGAATAAACACTTCACTCTTAAAAACACATGAATAAGACGAGGCAGGTTTTTTTTACCTTTACTGTATCGACTGTAGAAACTTTTGGAAATTCAAGGTCCCCATTATCCAACTGCAGAATGGAATAATATAACACAATGTAATCAATATCATGATGATTCATAGACTATAATTTTCATCATTCAAAACTAAGTAATCACTAATCAAGAAATCATAAATGAATGACTACACACTCCTTAATTGAAATATACAAGAGGAATTCTCTACCATTGCATTAAAAAGTAAGCACTGGAGTTTACATTATTACTCCAGCAGTCTATGTGACTCTAGTTTACATGGTCATCTAGCCCATCTTTCGTATTATAACATATGATATCATAACACTTCCAGCATTTCACATGCATGACAATGATTTTGAAGTGTGATAACAGAGAATGACTCGTAGTATAACTACCAATTCGCGGAGTAGGTCCGAGAGTGTGAACGCGTTTGATTTGAAAATACAACCCTTTAAGAGTAGCTTTAGAGCATCTGTATAAATAAATAAAATATAAAATATTTATATGGGAAAAAATCTTTTAAATAATGTACACTCTTTAACTACATCTTATATAAAATAGGAGTAATGTTAGAGGTCCCAGATGGGATACCAAATTTTGTATCCCACATACAAATGTTATTATTACATTGGTAGTTCAACATCATTGGTGAATCATAGAGAAAACATTACTACTTCCATCAACAATTGCATTTGTACAATAAAATAACAAATAACTATGCTAGCAACCCACGTAATAAAAGCATTCTCTTTCATGTATGACTACATTAAGTATAACAAATCCATAATTAGGCACACACACATTCACTTTATACTGAGGAAAGAGGGCTGACTTGCTCCATTAGTAGCAGAACATAATTAAATTCTTACCTCCATTGAGTCTCTTGATGTAGAAATATCTTGCCCTTGGTCATTCTGTCCATAGTCAAAACTCAACTCATTATCATCACGAGCTTCAGAGTCATCATCAATATAGTCATTGTTGTCATCATCATCATCATCATCACCACCATCATCCTCTTCATCATTTAGAAGTCCACTGAAGTGGTATTCAATATGATGTTGTTCAGTAACAAATTTAACATGAGGCTCAATTTCTTCAAGAGATTTGAGAGCTTTCTTGAAGAAAGACATCTGTTTTCAAGCATGAGAGTGAGTACGTCAACAATCAACTGACAAGGAAGATAATGATGTTTGCTGCAAAACTATTGCACGGGAAAAGAAAACCTGAGCAGCATGGTGCCGAGCGGCCTGTGTTAAAAGACTTCGCGATTGTCCTCCTTTAAGAGATTTCATACGGAAAACAAATATCGTTGCTACCTCATCATATTCATCACGAGCTGCTTTCAGTTCACGAGTAGAAAAGCAATCTCCTTTACTGCTTCTCGACCTCCCCTTCCCTCTGCATTTCGGTATCATGTCTTCATATAACCTTCTGCAGATAATAAATACAAAGCTGAAACCACATTCATTTCAACAGGTAAAAGAAGTAAATAACAAGATAAATGGGTTTGAACCTTTTCTCATCACATTGCTTCTTCATCTCCTGTATCAACAACACAAATAATAAGAAGAAATAAATAAAAACAACTTTTCAGCAATGAAATGCTTGTATATGCATCGTTCGTAGAAGCAATAATTGCTATATCTAAAAGTGAAGGATTTAAACATTCCAAGACAAACACTCAGACACTAGGAAGAAAGAGTGAAGCCAAGATAAGCGAAGCTTCAAAGAAAAATGAGCCGAGAGGTGTGAATTCAATAAGCATTTACAATCCAATGTAAACTTTTGTTGTCACATATGTTTATAACAGAATTATGCACTATGTAAACCAACAGACCTTTAGAGGCTAACCCACACTTGATATTAACCTTTTGCCTTAACAAGAAAGAGTAAAGAATAATTTATTAGAAAACAGAGAGACAGAGAGATGGTGAACAATTTGATTTCCAAAACACAAAACAATAAAATGAAAATAACAAAATCCAGAACCGAATATCTACGAAGGAGTTCCATTCATCATGTTGACCATCAGAGAAGGCCATTTCATTGAAGAAAAAAAAACTAAAGAATGGGAGACGAGGGCAATTTCCCCGAACTTAACCAACAAAAATTGTTCATAGACAAACCCAAATAATGGTTCACTTCAAAGACCACAAATAAGTTGAACCAACCAAGCAGTGCTAAAATGTAGAACGAAATGGACACATGTCTCTCAAAATGTTGATATGGATTTTCAAGTCCACCACATATTCTGTGCTCCACCCTGCACTTAACAAAGTGTTAGACAATCCCCTCACATGCCGCACCACACCCTCCCTTATTTCTCAAACGTTTATTATTATTTTTATTACCTTCATGATATATTGTTGATGAAGGTGATTATAACAACGACGATGTTCTCTTCTCATCACCACCGTGCTTCAACATCATCTTCTTTCCAACCTCCCTCTCACACACCTCCTCCAAACACCCACCCAAATTCTCACTCCACCATCCAGCCGCCCCTCCACACACTGCCTCCCGCTCCTAACTCTCAACCAAATCTGTCCAAAACTCAATCCTCCTCCCCCATGTCGCCGCCCACACAGGCACATTAAACAAATTCGACCGCTTCAAAGCCTCCCCATTCCCCCCTAAACTCAACGTGTTAAAAAAAAGCTCCACAACTTAATCTCATGCCCATTCACGTAAACAGGGTTTCCGCACTTCGACCAAGAAGTACAAAAACTTTACCTTTCAATTCCAATTTCATAAACCCTAACCTTAGAAATCCCCAAATTCGCTCTTGTACTGTTGGTTGTGAGAGGGGAGTTTTCCCTCTTAGTTGAGAGTGAAATCCATATCCCAATATCCACGTCATTACTTATTGGGAAAAAAATTAATTTAAAAAACCATGTCATTAAAAATAGACTGTCTAACAAGGTCAACAAACATCTATCAAAAAAATGAAAAAAAATAAATTATCTATCTTAACTTTAATGTTTATCGTGAAAAATTTGTACTTGGTTGATTGTAATGAAAATAAGTGTCATTTACCCATTTTTCAAGTTAAACTTCAGTCATGAGAGAATTTATTTTCTCCCTTTTACACAAACTTTAGTTGACCAAATTTGACAGTATTTTTAATGATGTGGCACATTATATTTCTCACAACAAAAATGACATCGAAATTAATTCTTATAACATGTATTTTTTTCCCAAATATTATTTTTCTCACAATAAGAAATGATGTGGACTAACTCTGATGACCTACAAAAAGACCACCAGCGCAATGACCGGAATTCCCATTAAGAAATTGCTCATGACTTGGACTGTTTGTGATGTAGTTAATGCGATCAGAATTCCATTATTTATTTTTATAGCTCAAGTGCTTACTGCCTTTGGTTTTCTTTTGCCTTACCCCATCTCATTAAAGTCGACGAACATCCCTTCAATGGAATGTTAAAAAACACTTGATTTCTTTTATTGAGGTGGTTTTTCTGTATAGAGTATATTTTTTGGAATTAATACAACAAATATTGTTTCAATTTCCAACCTCTTTATGTATGGTGGTAGTGATTTCTCCTAATTTCTGCAAGGGTTATTTGGAAAAGTATACTGGGACAAAATGTTTCTCTGGCGCCGGGATTTTCCGAGCTTTAATCATTCTTGCGACCTGTCACCGAGGTATTAAGGGTTGATTGATTAATCATCAACACATTTGAAGATCTAAAAGTACCTATTCTTTTCCAGATGCGCACAGTATAATTTAAACTCTACACAATTGGACCACTACATTCAGATCTGAAAATCAAATTGGCTGTCAAATCGATGTCATTGGAAATCTCAATAAAACAATTTATGGAAGAAGATAAGAGCAACAAGATCCATTCCCAGCCCTCCAAATCTGTGATCCAAGTTGGTTTTAAAATTTTGTGGGTCATTCAGCCGGATTCCGTTTCCGGAGATAGTGAGATGATGGAAGTTGCAGAGGGGACGATGGAGAGAGAATAATAAGTTGTTATTTCCATGTCAGATATTCCACACCAATTCTTGTTGTAAGGAAAATAATATAAAATGCCACGTAATAAAAAATACACTCAATAAAGTCAACTAACGTCTGTTATGTAATTTAGGTAAAATAGATTTTCTCTCTTAACTTCAAAGTTTAAAATGAAAAATTTATACATTGTTGGGTAAAACGGAAAGTATGTGAAAGCTCGTTGGTTTTTAGCATCATTAACCCAAATCTTTATGTCTTCCAAAGGAAATATCTGATGTTGATTACCATACTTGAGAAAGGTCATCAACTGCCTATTCTAAACAAACTCAAAGCCCTTTCACTGTCTGATTGGAACTTTTTGAAGCAAACATTCAAAGACTGTAAAGAAAAGTAACACCAAACGCGCAAAAGCCATAAAGAAAAGTGAACTTGGAGTTGTTCCTCCCCTATACAAATACATGACCACATCCAACCTAAACCTTTTTGCTATTCAGTTATTAACCATAGTGCAGATTAGAACTTGTTACTGAATAGGAATACATCTCTTCTACTGGGTGGCTTAGTGCAGGTCCAACATTTGTATATATTCTCCTGTAGGTAGTACTTCTTCGTTGCTAGTAGGTTGTTAAGGACTTAAGAGTGTATGCACTCTTTTGATTTTGGTTACACTATCCATGCTTGTTTTAAGCTAGCCAGGGGGTATGCCCCTCTTCAACCCTGTATACGCATTTGTTTATTTTTGAGTAAAATGCCGTTTACTCCCCTGTGGTTTACACTGAGATTCCAATAACTCCCTATGGTCCGAAACATAAATTTAACCTAGTCATGGTTTAAAACAAAGTGCAACTGTCAGGTTTTACATCCAATTTGACTGTCCAAGTAGGCCGGTCCAAATAATGCTTCTAATTTCATTCTATTAGTATTACTTATAGACCAAAATGACTAAAACACCCCTTAATGCACTAGAAACCATCTCTTCTCTCTCTTAAAAAAAACTTTTACTCTCTGCATTCTCACTTATCTTTTGATTTAGTCTGAACAAAAGGAAACCAAGAAATGGTTTCCAAGATAATGAAGAAAACCTCAACAAATACCACCAAGGACTGTAAAACCACCATTGCAGTCCTGAAAGTCTGCCATAATGGTGCGACCGGTACTAGAAGGTGAAAAATCAATTCCAAATTTTGGTCGAAGGGGCCACCTGTAGATGAATTTTTGGAAATCCACAGTAAGTAATTTACAGTTGTGTTCATTCTGGGATTGAGAAATCTTTACTTCCCCATTCTCTCTCTAAGTTACCATCCCTCAGCTTCCCAAGTTCTAGTGATCTGGTAGACTTGTAAAGGTCACTGAAGACCTGCATGGAGAAATTGGAGGTTTTGCCCAGAGAATCAATTTGGATGAGGTAAATGTTTGTGTTGGTGTTGGTGCTGGTGTTGTTGCTTGGATAAGGTGGTGAAGAGTGGTCGAGCTTCGGGAAAGATATTGATGGTGGGAGGAAAGTGGTTTGCATTGGTGTTCAATGTACGAGTGATGGGTAAATTATCTGTGTGATACACACACACATACAGAGAGGAAAAGAGGGGGGTGAACAGGTCAGTAACTAAGATGATATCAGTGCATCAGCCGTTAAAAGTAAATCTTTAGTTTTTTTTGTCAATGGATGAATGAACCTTTAGTTAATTACAATATTCTGGGTTTTTTTAGGGATTCAGCTATATTATATGTTTTAATTAGTCTGCTGTTTAATGCTTTGTGTTTATTTCTCCATTTCCATATTATTAATTTGGAATCAGTATGCCACTGTACAGAAAAATTATCAACATCCACAAATTCCTTGCTAGAAACTTGGGTGCACTGAATTTGATATCCACATGAAGGTTCATTAACCATTAGCAATCTTTCGCTCTAAAGATCACAAAATGAAATAGATAGTATGAAATGTGTTCTATTCCAGTTGAATCCAAATTGGTCAAAGGGGATGGTGAGTCCGCTACCAATCAGAATCCCAGTGAAGTGAATTTCGACAAGGGTGGTTGTAAGGAGGGACTAGAGGTGGTGATGGGAGGAGAGAGAGAGCTGAAAGAGTTACCATTTAATCAGTTGCATAGCTTAGAGTAAGAAGTACAATTGGGATGCAATAAGAGATATTTCTTAACCACTTCTAAATGATTTATAACAGATCTAGTTGTAATTTCGTTTAAACTATGACCCATGACTTGGTGAAATGTAGGTTTTAAAGACCACATGGGGTTATATGTTCTAGTCTCTTTTTTCTATTTCTTTTTTTTGAAAATGAAATCTTATTCTTGATATAAATGCAAACTATTTTTAAACCAAATGTTGCCAATGAGAGGGGCGCAATGCCATGTACCCAAGTGGTATACAAGGGAGCAAAGGTCAAGAAAAGCACACCGTTTGGTTCAACAGTATCTATAGTTCTATACAGAACTCGTACCACTAACCAATCCAAAACGTCATACGGTCAAAGATAAAAAAAATAAAAAACCTTTGTTATAGTAAATGTCCAAAACCCGTGTACGTCCTTCCCTATCCAATTCTCCCAACCCCCTCCCAAAAAACAAAAAGAATATAAAGAAACATTACTGCTAGCTTAAAAATAAAACCTGCTCAATACTTTCCCTACTTGTCTTTATATTTATTTTATGAATTTACCTTCCAAAGGAGGCATTGATGCCACTTACCATTGTTTAGAATCAAGGATTGGTACTGTAATACTAAAAGAAAAGCCCTTTTAATCTTGAAATTGAAAACAAGCTTGCTTGTCCTCAAAGAAACAACATCGCTATTGTTAAAAGCCATGGAAATGAATCTACCGTATAGTAAGGATATGTCCCAAGTTCAATCATAAACTGCTTCACTTCAGTTTGTAGACGTGTCTAAATATCATCTTAAATGTGCATTTTCCAAAGCCCATGTACCAGTGAATCATGCTCCCAAATTTGATTCTCCATTCTAATTATGTTACACGTTAGAACATAGTTGTTAAGGCGGTGAGTCGGTGGCGTGCCGCTTAAGTGACTAGTCGACTAAGCGCTCAACTAATCGTTCATAAAGCGATAGATTATTTTTATTAGTGTATATTTATATATATATATATATATATAATAATGGTATATTTTATTTATGTGATTGTGTTTTGTCGATTTATTTTGATTTGATTTGGGAGAGAAGCTATTTTTTTAAAAAATCTGCAAAAACGTAGTTTTGCGGATCAATGCACAATTGTGTGCACAAATCAAACACGTTGTTTTGGCATATATTATATATATTTTGATTTTGATTTGGGACCCAAAAAGAGAAGCTATTTTAAAAAAAACAAATCTGCTAAAAATGACATAGTTGGTTCCTTTTCAAATTAATTCAACTAGTTAGTAATTAAATAAATTATTAAAAGCTTAAATTACAATGAAATATCAGTTAGTAATATTAATGATATTCATATTTATTTATATTTATATATATATATATCATATAGTTATTACATATTATTAATACTAAATATTATTAACATTAATATTACAAAATATTAATATAAAATGGGTAATTATTATTATAAATACTAATATTTATTTATAACTAAAGTTAATAAAATTAATATTTAACTAACAAAGTATTTTCAAAGCTAAAAAGTTATTCTTTATACTGTTTTACTATTCCTTTTACATTTTAACTTAAAGTAAAAGAGATGATGTAGATAGTAAAAATCAAAATATTCAAATATTAGTATTTATAATATTATAAATATAAATATAAATATTATTAATACTAATATTACTATTATTCTTATTAATATAAATATTAATATCATTAATATTACTAACTAATATTTCATTGTAATTTGCTTTTAATAATATTAATATCATTAATACTAACTAGTTGAATCAATTTGAAAAGGAAGGAACCAGCCACTATCATTAATATCATTAATTGAGTTGGGACAATAAAATGGGACATATCCCATCTATTGTTTATTATTTTTTTTATCCAAGAAATAACCTATATATATATATATATATATCCCACATACTTGTTATTGATTACTTATAAAAATATTAAAATTAAAAGTTAGAATTATTAAGAAATTTTTATGAATAATAAATATTAAATATTATAATATAAGTAATAATATTTTATAAATATTCTATTATACAAAGTATTTGATATTAAATGCATGCCATGTAACTAATAGTGCCAAAACAAGTTTAGATATATACATGTGGATGAATAAATATAAATATACATTATTTTTATCCTTCTAATCATCGCCATAGTGGGACAGGTGTTGATGTACCAAGTGACCAACTAATATATGCAACCATTATCATGTTTGACCCCTCTCATGCAACTAATAAAATAATAGTATACATATTATGTACTCCATCTATTAGATCATTAGATATTTATATACACACAAAATAAGTACATTAAGAAAGAAGAAAGAGTTGCAGTCTTTAGTCGACCATACCTCGCTAACCCAACAGTTGAGTCGCCTTGCCAACCCAATCGCCGACCAAGAAATCCAAGTCTACACTGACCAAGAAACCAATTCAGCAAGAAACCAAGTCGCTGAATGAAAAAGCGTTGAAGAAGATGCAGTAGCCAAGTCCAGTGAAGAAAGAAGAAGAAAGAGATGAAGCAGGCAAGTTCAATGAAGGAAGAAGAAAAAAGAGAGAAGCTGGTAAGTGGGTTATAGTTTGGGTAAATTAGATTTGTGGTTGTTCTTAACTAGTTCGACTAGATAATAAAGTTGGAAAATCGACGATTCGGGATGACTAGGCGACGATCAATTCTCAAGAACGGTTGTCTTAGGTACAACAACCAAGTCGAGCCCTCAACTTGTAGTTTCAAGAATGATCGGCGACAAGTCATAACTATGATGTCACCGATTTGGGATGAAGAATTGACAAAAAATAAATTAGGATCTAAACAACACATTTAGACTACTAGGATCTCTCAAGTGTATCCACTCCACTTATCAACACCAAGAAAGATAAAATACCTCTACGGTATGAATGAAATAATGTAGTCTAAATGACTTGTAAGGATTACATCACTATTTAAAGAGACTCAAAACCCTAATATTACTTGGGAAATAATAAAAATACTAAACGATTAAAATACCCTTATTAATAATTCCTAATCACTAATTAATGTCCTAAATCCCCACTAATAAATAAAATACATAAATCACATCAAGTACTTTAATATTAAACATAATAAAAACTCCAAATAATAAATATAACAAATCTCTTTTTTGTTCTTGACTTGGAGTCCCATCAGACTAGGCGTCGATTAAGCGACTTAATAACTATGGTTGAGAATTAAGATCTCCGACCATTTCAACAAGTCTCTCCATATTCTCGTTACCTAAAGAAGTTTATGTTTAAGTCACCACCCATGCTCATTGCTTATCTACTTACCATCTCAAGATACTCCATTCTTTAATAAACTTCATCAACTCCTTTTCTTTTCAGCTTCTTATTTTTAGTTCAAATATATATTGAAACAAGAACAACTGTTGGGGTGGGTGCATAACACGTGCTTAGAATCCTGTCCGCAAAGATGCTATATCACAAACATACTGGGAAACAAAAATCAATATTGCCGACATGACAAAAATAAATTTAAAAAATGGTTTAAGCATCTAAAGGGAAAAAGAATAGCAGCAAAAAAATAATAAATTTGGCACAAGAAACAATTAATATTTTTCATGAGCTGATTAGATTAATTACTCCATATGAACTAACCTCAACAATGCGTAGTTCATTAAGAAGGGACTCTGATGGGATTGTAATTGTCTGGAAAATATGTGAACGCTGAAATAAAACGGCAATAACCCATCAACAAGACATAAAGCAGGAACGAACTCTAAAATGGGTTAAGCATATAAACACAAGGACCCACATAGCGATCAACAAGATCCTGGATTACAAACTGCACTTTCCCCAGCATCAGCAAAACTTTACCTGCATTTAACAGGAGTCAGGTTTTTTGAAGCAGAAATAAATAAGAAAAAGACCAATACAAATGAAAGAATTACATCAAAATAGACCAAGTATTCTCATAACTGTTAATAGTTTTAAGTGATAGTTTGTTTTGGAAATTTTATCGCATAAAAATACTAAGCAACTTGATCATCATTAGAACATAAAAGATTTCATGTAGACTTGTAAGCAATTCCATAGATGATACATACAAAATGGAATGTTCACTCACCACTTTCTTCATCATCGTTCAATGCAGTTTTCTCAAGAAGGCAATTACCCATTTCTCCTAATGATTCTGAGAATTCTGAAAATAGATAACACTGAAATTAGTGAAATTTCTTGGGAAATAACATGGAATATAAAGAACATTCATTAAACACTCAAGCAATTAAGATGACACTCAAAATCGTCATGCCGCAGCAAGACCTTAGGCTTCATAATTGTTAGGTTAAAAGAGTCAAACTAATTACACCAATTTGCCGAAGGGTTACTCTAGTAGATAAGCTCTCTGCGCAACTGATGTCGACTGTGATACACTCTTCAAAGGACATCTTGTCTGCTTTTTATGTACACATAACGATCCCCATTGCATGTTCACTGGCTCCTGACCTGCCTCCCCTACCTATCCTTCTCCCAAACATTTCTCAGGGAAAAGCACTGAAGTTGTGGTGAGGGAAATGCAAAGTAGTCTTATAGATACTTATATATATAATCCATCGTACTAGATTGCTTACATAAGTATCCGAGGTTAGGGAAAGTAAAGTAGTTACATATACATATAATCCAAGAAATCCATTGAACTAGATTGATACATCATTGCCTTAAATAGAAAATTATGAGACCGCGTTTGGATTTCTGTGTTCGCTCGGGAACGCGCATGTCATCGTTGCTTATAGCATGAAAATTATTTGCAAATCAAACCCTTGGCAACAACAATAGTTCTGAAAAAACTGGTTGGTCAATGGTCATGATCGAAATATTCATCAGTTGTAAGCTTCCATAGTGCAACATGCAAAACCATTCAAGTTTTAACGTTTCCATAGAAATATGTGGTCAATGGTTATGGCTTTTATGATTGTTTAGTGTTTACTCCTTATCATCCAAGTAGTCGGTCAACAGAATCCTGTAGGAGAAATTTTAAAGTGCTCTTTTATGTTCTCCAATAAAGAGCCAAATCTTTAACAAGGTATCAAGGATCTGGAAATAAATGGTGCTAAAATATTAGTTAACTCGTAATACAATTGTATCTGGCAAACCAACCAACCTACCTACTCCAATGAGGACATCAACTTGACTAACCACAGTTATTGTCAATCAGAAAACCAACCCCATATTTCATAGAATGGAAAAGAATGAGTGTGCAAGGTTATACTGGTTGAAAGAGTTGAGGAAACCCCTTATAAATAGTTATTTCAGAGAATTTTTATTTATTATGCTATATCTTGAGTTTCGGAGTGATAAAAATATAAACATAGGTGCGAAATGTGGAAATTCTATGAGCATTTTTCTAAGAAAAGTAAATAGTGACTTTTCCTTTTCTCTCAATTCCTGTGGTAGATTATATGCAGAAGAAGGATATCAGAAATTGAAATGGAAATGGCAAATCAGCTAGATACCATATGCACTGTTTGCCGTAGCAGCTGCAGCAGATAGTAAACTGTCATAGCAGTCTCTCATGTCCTGCATGTCCTGCAGTAAAGAAAGAGTAAATAAACATTAGAATTGGATTTCCATATTTAAGCAAAACTGTACATTAAAATGCATATATTACAAAGGTTTCCATCATCAACGAGAATTAGATAAAGACCCACACTGCTGAAAGTGTTAATTACCACCCTAGTCTAAAGTTTGATGTTGAACTTATCTTCCAAGAGAGAAACCAAAATTCGAGAACGGTAAATAACACTATCACCAACTTTTATTTTTCTTCGTTTTCATTTTATTTTTCCTTTGAATTGTATGACCAATAAGATCATAACTACTGCGCACTGCAAGATCGAAATCGCCATCACTGTTACCTACATTAGGGCACTATCAGCCAACATAGCAATCAAGTTCACACCATACCTGCAGCCAATCGCATCTTACTCAATGCCACCTGTATCATCCCATTGTTGCTACTATACCTCCTCTCAGTGTTCTAAAAATTCCCGCCTAGGCGCTAGGACCCCCTTGGCGTCCTGCCTAGGCGCTAAGCCCCGGTGCCTCACTCAGGGCCAAGGAGGCAAAAAAATCCCTCCAGAAAATTAAGCGGGGCCTAGGCAGGGTCTAGACATAGGTTTTTTTTTATTTTAATAACTACTTTGATATATTTATTTTTCTAATGATTTACCATATTCATAATGCATGTTGTAGCATATCAAATCACAACAAGAAGTGAACAATATCAAGTCAAAATAGATAATTTTATTATACTTGTAATTTTTTGAACTTGTACAAACTTCAAATTATATAAATGATGATACATTTGTAATATTTAGTTTAATTCAATATAATTCTTAAATTTATGTTTAGTTTCTTAAGTTTTAATATTGAATTAAATTCTTGAAATTTTAAATTTTATTATTTAATAGTAATCTTGTTTATGAATAAAACTAATACGTTAAAGATATGTTTGAACTTTCAACAATTGCATGTTTGTGTTTGAACTTTGACATTGACAATATGAATATGTGTTTGAACTTGGCAAATCTAATGATTTAGTCATCGAAGTTGGCACGTTTTATTGAATAGTTGATTGAACTTTTAATTTTTCAAATTAACTCACTGAACTAATTTTTATTTTCAAATTGGGTCATTCCGTTAAAAAAAGTTGACGGGCGTTAATTTTTTATCTAGCTCTGACGTGGACATAAAAAAAAAGGAAAAAAGAAAAGAAAATAACATGGAAAAAAAAAGACAGCATAAAAAAATAAAAAATATTGCTTATGTGGCAAAAAAAACTTGAAAATAAAAACAAAAAAATCAAAACATTTTTTTGCAAAACAGATCTAACCATCTTCATCCAAACAGATCTTCATCAAAACAAAAGAAAAAATTTAGGTTTTCTCCATTTTATTCATCTTCCCCAAATTTTAGGGTTTTCTTCATCTTCCCCAAATTTCGCCTTAAGAGTTGCGAGAAGCTGTTGCAAGCATAATCTTTGCGGCTCCCAGATGTTGAGATTTACCAGATTTGTTGCAAGTCAGAAATCTCTTTACTGCAAAATATGGGAAGGAGTTCATATCAGCTGCATCTGAGCTTTGGCCTGATACTAGTGTCAACCGTACAGTTAATTGGTTCTGCATTTTTTCTATCAATGAGTGCATATATTGGGTCAATCTTGTCGGTGGGATTTACTGATTGAATGCTTTTTGGTTTCTTGTTTCAGATAATTGAGAAGCTTTCAGTTAGTGCTCCATCAGGTCTAGTAAGGCTCAAGGTATTGAAGGAAATTGCACAGGAGTACAATATTGAATGAGATTCTTCCAATTGCCAAGGTGTTAAGATTTGGCCGAGCTGGTATTCAGAGACTTGAAGAAAAGGAAACAGGTGTGTTTGTATTTACTCTCTCCATTTGAGTACAATTTTAGTTATTATGATTGCACAAGGACTTCTGTTTCACCCGATATGGTTTTAAATTTTGAATTCAGATTATTGAAGCATGCTCTAATCATTTAAGATGATCAATTGAAGCAATAGATAGTGATAAGAATTTAAGTTGAGTGAATAGAAAGATTCAAATCTATGGAAGGAGCTGAGAAAACAAATTCAAATTATTTGTTACCATGAACATTTTAAGGCAAAATTTGGGGAAGATTGAAGAAAATGAAAAAAAATCCTAAAATTTGGGGAAGATGAATAAAATGAAGAAAACCCTAAATTTTTCCTTTTGTTTTGATGAAGATGGTTAGATCTGTTTTGCAAAAAAAATGTTTTGATTTTTTTGTTTTTATTTTCAAGTTTTTTTTTGTCACATAAGCAATATTTTTTATTTTTTTATGTTGTCTTTTATTTTCTGCTATTCTAATTTGAACATATTCCATATTTCTTCAGTGATACTATCATTATATTGATTTGTTTGTACTGCTAATCATTCAAAATTTGGTACCCAGCTTAATTGTTTTGTTTTTAGTCAAATCCTTATTTTTCTTTGGTTTAGTCTAGATGTTTCGAACTTCATATTTTATAATCTTTTGAATTTGTTCTTCACGCATAAAACTTTATTGATCTTTGTAGAGCGGTATATGTTGTTACATTATTTTGGAGGTATTTTGTTTATGATTTGATTTAATTTAACATGTACTTTTAAAACCCTTTTATTGGTATTATATCGCATGTGTTGTGAAATCATAACTTTGTAGAATAAGCGATAGGGCATACCTAAGCTATAACCACCTGTTCGGTACCACAGGTATGTCCTGTTAGCACCGAGACTGACAATTTTCGTTGCGGTGTGATCAATCTATGGCTTATCCTTTTGTATGTTGCTCTAGTGTGAGTTTTGGCTATTTGATATGTTTATTCAGGATGCATATAGGTCGGCCCTAGTTTTATGTTCTATTTTACAGATTGGTGATGTTTGTGTTAGACACCTTCCGATTTGCATGCATTTGGATTCGCGGTCCAATGTGTGATTGTATGTGTGATATTATTTTGACTTGTCCGTGTGGCAAAGCATATTCTTGTTTTGTTTTGAGTTCATTATGAAATAACTACTTAGCCACTTTGATTCAACCTTCTGTTTTGGTTTGTTAGTTATGTAAGATTCAATTATATCTTGTTCAGACTTCGAAGATTTTGTTATCGTTAGTGCTTATATTTGGGGTTATCTTTCATATTTCATTTAGTTCTATTTGTCAATTATGCTTCTTTTGTTTATCTTTATCCGTACTGGGCAATTAACTCGTGTTGTGTTTTTCTTCCAACAGGTTTCCAGTGGCGGTTTAGGATTTCGTGTGAAGAGAGCTGCATTTGACCATCCAAGTTTATTTTGATTTTAGGTTTTGATTATTGTGTAAATTTATGGAGAATTGCATTTAATTCGACGGTGATGGATTATCAACTATTAAATATTTTGAAGTTATTAGTGCTCTATTTACTTATTGAGGCTTGTTGTGTTTTGCACGTGACCTCCCTTAGGATATTCAGAAAGGGAGTGTTACAAATATCACTACGGACGTTCTTCAAACACCACGCTGATCACCTCACAACCACCACCAACACGAAACAAACTAGATATAGTACTTACAGACACCAGTACAACAACAAAACTTTACAATCCTTCATCAACACCACTAATGTCGCCTCATATTATATTCCTGTTCTTTTGAGTTAACCACAATCATCATCAATGCATATCATTTACAGAAAACTTTAACTAACAATAACACCTTACTTGAAACAACTACTTCCAGTAACTTGCTAATTGTTGTACCAATGGAGTTTCTCTAACCACCAAATTAGAACCAAGATTTAACTCCCATCACACCCTTAACTAAATACTACTCAAATCAAATTTAACTGAATTATGTAATGAGTTATCAAATTTAACATTGATAACTCAAATCAAATTTAACTTGATAATTTACGAGGCAATTTGTGGTTGGCTTAGAGCATTCACAACAGTTTCCTCAATCAACACTCTATTCCAAATTTTGAAGAATACATCAACAAATTATTATCCAACAGTTTCTTTATCCTTATTTGACTCTCTATTTTAATCCCTATATATGATTTTTCTCCCTAGTGTGAGGGAGTCAAAAAATCGTTCTCTATATATGCAAAATGACATTTCACACCCACATTTAAGTGGACAACTCATCAATCATACACATCTTGACATTTTTTTACTACTTCATTTCCAAATTATAAAATTAATATTGACTTATTTTTTAAAAATTAATTTCAAACGTATTCAAATTTAAAATTGATATAAATTAATTTAATTTTGTCAATATAATTATAAATATTATAAAAGTATTATTAATTATAAAATTTATTATTTTCAAATTTTAAATGAAACATATTAAATTTAAATTTAAAATATCACAAATTAACTTTTAAAAGTTAATATTGATCTTATGTACATTTACATCCATTCAATACTCACTCCATAAATTACTTAAAATTTAAAATAACATAAAATTTATTTTACTGTTGAAATATAATTGATAAATTATACTCTCTCTTATAAATTATAAGATTATTATTAATTTGATGCTTTGACTGTTGGAACATTCAAATTTTAACTTTTAACATTAAAATTTCATTATTTAAGGAATCAATATAAGGAACCTATTGGGTACATAGTGAAAAAATTGAATTCTTATTTTACAAAATGACTCAACAGCACTGCAGAGTAAGGATAGAGATAAAGAAATTGTTGTGAATGCTCTTAGCACCAAAATTGCGCATTGTCCCTCTCATGAGACCACTTTATATCCCCAATTCACGTACTAGCCCTGATTAAAAAGCCCAAAGTTGTCATAAGTTTTCTACAAAGTTCCAAAGTTTTGACAATTTGGGCGATGGCGAACTTCTCTAGTGGCGAGGGACATCTTTGACAGGGTTTCTCAATCTTTGATTATTACTAGTTTGGGCTTTGTTTGGAGTTGTGAAAAAGTAAATTTTCTATTATTAAGTTGATACACTATAATAACAATCGATAATTTCCTGCGGCATTTTAAATGATTTGGAATGTAATGAGTTTGACGTTTACATAATTATGGCACTTGAAATCTCCCGTTTGTGTGAAATCCTATCAAATCTCACACCTACTGTAATGAAATAGCTATCAATGTTGAGGATTTCAGAACGATTCAGAAAAATCGTTGTTTTTTATCAGGAGTGGTAGCTTTTTAGGGATATAATAATATAAAGTGGTCACGTGAGAGGGATGATGTGCAATTTTTGTCGCCGAGCCAATCACAAATTGCCACGTAAATTATCAAGTTAACATTTTTGTGTTTTCTTTCCTTTTATCTGTGCCATATCAACATTTACTTAAAGTCCATTTACAATTTTAGACGAAATGATTCAATTGAAGTTTAATTTTTGGTTAGTTGGTTAATTGGAGTTTTAAAATATTTACTGGCCCAAATAGAGCAAATGAATGAGTTCAGAGGTATAAATAAGAGTTTTGCCTAAAAAAATTACATTTTATTTTCAGTGAAATTAATTTTGTTCCATTGACGTGGCAAAATGAGAAGTTCCTCAGAGCAACAAAAGGTGTCATACCATTAGACACTAAACTCTTCTCTAACCAGACCATATAATGGATAATAGATGAATAATTTATTACCCGACAGGTAAATTCTATAATAAGTTTTTTTATACTACTATTCCATTTCATGGATATATATATATATATAACTACATGTACAGTGATGAGGTTTCTTCTGCGTAAATCAGGCATAATGTGTCTTTTCTACAAAAAATAATTATTCTTAAGAAAACGATTGTGTGCTTTATTTTTTGCAGTAAATAGCATATGTAAGCAAACTATTGAATGAGAAAAAATCATGTAATTAAATTTAAATAACTTTACAATATTTTGCTCTAAAATTATCAACATTGTATAATGTGAACTGAAAATGTACTCTTTGTTTTACTTGGAAGTCGGTGCAATTTTAACTTTCGTCTTTTTATGATAATATGATAAAGATGGAAAAGCTCTATTAACAGTTGGATAATGGTTTTCAGTCATTTCACTCTGGTATCAGTTTAAGAAAATCTTTGGTAATACTATTGCACTAGAAAGAAATTATATCAATGGACATTGAGAGACCCCCAAAAATAGAGAAAGAATGTAAATATATTTGCTATCTTCTTTATAATGAAAGGAAGGTCTGTTCTCAGCTGAACAATAGTAGGCAAAATAATACATGTTATCATCAAAAAGGAGCACAAAACTATGTTGAGGGTTAAACAACATATATAGTGAACAGCCAATAGACGGTCAGTTATGCAAAATATATTATTGGTTTCAAGTAAGATGCCACGTACAGCTTAAAATAATGCAGAGTGGAAATAGTCAATGGCTCTCAAATTCGACTCTAGTTACAACACCTATGGACACTCACACAGAATTATAAGGTCCTTCTAATATTGATTTATGGAGACAAATCATAAACTCTCAACCAGAGTTTAGACCAGGGCAATATAAATGGATTGCACATGTAAATAATTTTATACTAAAATCAGCAATTATCAATTAGATCCAAAATCAATGACAAAACATATATCAACCATGAATACTCAACTGCATTCAGTACCTGAATACCAAGAAAATATAAGAGCAGAAAAGCCCAGTTGATATCAACTTATTATTAAAAGGCTATAACCTAATAATTCCATGATAAAAAATATATGTATTCAAGTTATCGAATTAAGTATGCTCAAACATAAGAATTCAGCATTTAATAGTCCAACTAAGTTTCTGAGAAACCTAGCCCTAGGTTTGGCAGCCCGATCGAAGAAAAAACGAGAATGGATTGATGAATTTTATGTCGGAACAAATAAAAAATTGACCATAACTAAAGTTAGAAAACTGCATTAATTAAGCAGGATTTTGAAATATTTTGAAGAATTGAATTTGCTTCATGTTGTTAATAGATTCTTCCGGGGGGAACAAAGGGAGATAGAAAATAAGCAAGAGGCACCTGAGAAGCCTGAGATAACTCATCCAATTTGGCGAGAGCTTGCTGAAGGTGACGCTCTCTTTTTTCGTTATGCTTGTGAAGCCCTAATCCTCGCAGTTTCCTTAGAGAAGTTTTCATCGTTGTTTTTTGGTTGATCCACACTTCCTGCAAATGTTCGAGGAGAAAACCTAGAGAGAGAGAGAGGAGGAAGATAACAGTCAATTCAATTGAATGATCAATGTGGTGTTGTCGTTAATTTTTTTTATAAGAAAATAAAATAACTTAAATTAGGTGGTTGATATTAATTGCGAGAGTAAAATTTATTGGCATGATAAGTATAATATACACGTGATGATACTTTTATAATTATTTGGTGTTTAATAAAATTGATCTTGTGTGACGTCCACGTCACCCATCTTGGGTCGTCACTTATATGGTACATAAATTCAAATACAAACTTAATTATACATCTGTCGTGTAACATACGACAATACATAAATTGAAAGTTCTAATAGGAATATTGTCGTTTTAGACAATATCCATACTCAAGAGCCTCTCATTACATTTATTGTCACATTATTTAACAGAATAGTGAGGACTACTAATATTATCTTCATGACCATCCTTTCGTTTCCCCGACTCGTAAAATTTATATTCTCATTTTTCAAGAAGAACGGTGAAAGAAAGGGTGAGCTCAAATTTCAAGAAGAAATATTATGACTAAGATAATGCAGAATAAATTATCGATAGTCTTCAACAACGTTAAACCGATAAAATACAATAGACAAACCGTTTAATCAAGAGAATAATATGCAATCCATTAAAAGAGTCAAGTAGAAAATAAAGTCTACTATCTTTAAGGTTTTAAAAGGTTTTCATCAATTTTTATCACTAAGACTCGGTTTAATGAATAAACCATAATATCTAATCATCCCCGCATCAAGGTCAAGGATTTTCATCAAATTATCAATGGTCATGACTATACCAAATTACCCAATGTCATAATCATACCAAAAACTATCCATCATCGCATTACAGTGCCTCTAGGACTTTTTGTCACATTATTTATAATAATGCCATGATTATACCGAAATGATCGCAGTTATAATCAAACTAAGTTCATCTACGCACGTAAAGCAAAGATAACATAATATAACATGAGGATGACGACAATGACATAATAATTCAATAAAACAAGTTCAAGAATTATTTTATCCGGGAATTATTAACGTCCAATTTGTCAACAAGATCTTGTTTTGTAGAGTAAAATTCAAGAATGATCGGAAGAATATTTCCATGAAAAGATCTTTGGATGAAACGCAAATATCAAGAATATTCTACTAATTTCATGGAGTATATAAGTCAAAGTTTTAACTAATTGGGTATAATAAAGAATGGAATAACAAAGGAAATCACCACGCATGCAGTCTTGGCGATGCAGTGTTATTCCAATGAGAATAATAATAACGGAACCGGTCGGTGAAATTCACGCAAGCGGGATGTTCCAACAGAATAATAAAGATGGAACCGGATCGGTGTAAAACACACGATATGGATATTCCAACGAGAATGATAAAGAGCGGAACCGGTCAGGTGTAAAAACACATGCACAGGATGTTCCAATGAATAATAATAAAGACGGAACCGAGGTCCAGTGTAAAACACATGCATGCGGATGTTCAACGAGAATAATAGAAGAATGTCACCAAGTATAGGGTAAACCACGTATCTGTATTATGTATAGGGTATGGCGTAGTATACAAGTTATTCCAACGAATAATAAAAGAATGGAATAACAAAAGGATTTCACCAAGTATAGGGTGTCTGGCGTATCTGAGTTATTCCAATGCAGAATAATAAAGAATGAAATAACAAAAGTTCTCTTCATGAATAAGAAAGAATAACATCCCTTACGAAGTACAACAAATAATACCCCTTACCGTAAAAGACACCTTTGGATATCAAAGTAGTGAAGTAATGCGAATACTCTTCTTCTTTCTCTCTATAGATTTTTCTCTATAAAGCTTCTCTATATATTTCTCTCTACAGAGTTTCAAAGTGAATTTGTAAGAAAATAATGAAGGAATGAGCTTATTTATAGGAAAATAGAATGCATAGTAATTAATCTAATTAAGCGGTCCAGATTGATTTACTTTAATCTGACTCATCCATATTTAAAGCAAAATCTTTTAAATAAAATATAATATATTCTATTTATATAAAAACATTTTACTATCGCAAACACTATGCAACACTACGCAAAACACTATGTATAATAAAATATAATATATTCTATTTATAGAATAAACTTTAATAAAGTGATACATTTTATATAAAAGATGTTTACATTTTATTACGTTAATAATATCTGAATAAAACAAAACGTCATTATCATTATAATAATTCATATTATTAATCGACAATAATGAATCAAACTGGTGGTGACTTCTCACATAAAGATCGATAATCAATATCGTGTCTTACTTGCTAACCACACGTATCTTTGTACTTTTTTACTACCGAGTAGTTCAACAAGAACTACCAGCGGTAAAACTTCCGCCGTTATTTCAATAAAATATTTTTGTCGTTTTCTCAATCAAACAATAATTACATTGTGGGGTCCACCAATGATTGAGTAGTTATCACGAATATTCCCCGCTAAACCGAATATTCCTGCACTAATCGAATATAATATAACCAACTGCATCTTTTGCAAAATTTATAAATACTACCCACATAACTATAATATTATCTTAAATTCACACCATAATATTAAAAAAATTATTTCAACAAAATTTAAATCTTTATTGATAAAATCTGGGGTCTCACATCTTGTATAACACTTAAATAGCGGAATGAAATTGAAACATCCCCGCCTAGGTACCGTCTAGGCGTTAGACCCCCCACTAGCGTCTCGCCTAGGCGTTAGGCCCCCTGCAGCCTCACCTAGATTCAAGGCGTCAAAAAATTCCTCCAAAAAATTAGGCGGGCCCAGGCGAAGAGATTTTTATTTATTTTAATATTAAAATTGGCTTAAAATAAGAAATCTCATTTAGGCCACTGCCCGCCCGCCTCCCACCTAGCGTCTTTTAGAACATTGTGTACAAGTATTTGTACATGACCCAAATAGAATTAAATTATGATTGGTTAGCCCAATGTAAAATGAAAAGTGTAAGTATGCTTAAATATGTATGTGGGTGAATATATATATATATAAGAACCGGCTATAGCAACGGTTTTCTAATATATAGCGACGATTCGAACCATCGCCATAGCTATGTCGTCGGCTTTGTATGCTATAACGACGAAAAAACCGTCGTTATAGCCGATTCCTTTTTGGTTCGCTCCCTATGGTTCGCTGGAGAAGAGGACCGTATATATACACATACATAGATATATATGTGTATGTATATATGTAGGAAGCAAGTATGTTTAACATTATGTACAAAAAGGTAAAACAAAAATGTAACCTATGGGTACGTAATACTCCCTACCAACCGAACTACCCCCCCTCCCCTTGCAAAAGTGTTGAATTTTTATGATAGCAAGAACCCATGCGGGTTAATCATGTGTAAAGGACTAGGGTTAGTAAGAGTTTGTAATTCTTTTTACCAACTTCACTTTTACCCTTGCGTAATAACCTAGTTATTGGATATTACTTCTTTTATAAATAGGAGGCACCTATTTCTTCACCTAAGTTTCATTACTTATAAATTTGCTAAGAATTGGGAGAGTTAGAGAAATTTTAAGTGTTAGTAAGTTAGTGAGTACTAAAGAGAACATAGAGAGAAAAAAAGAAAGCTAAGCAAACTATTTCATTTTGGTGGAGTCCAAGAAGAAAGAACAAAGATGAACAACTACTTGAAGTTTATAGCTAAAAGAAAGAAATCATCAAAGAGGTAGGTTCATAACCTAGCTATATTTTGTATATAAGATTCTAGGTAAAAATGCATTCTTGGTTGTGGTGGATTCGAAGTTATAAGGATGGATATTGGAATGATATTATACGGTATATATGCCTTGTATGTGATTTTAGAACCAAAGGAACAAGAAAAAAAGCATGCAAACATTAAACCTAACTTAGAATACTTGAAAACGTGATATTTAGTGCTAAATCAACTAAATGTGTAAGTCTTGTATGTGGTCCAAAAATGTTATATTGAACATCTATGAAATACGACCATAACCCAAGTGGAATAATCGGATTCGGACATAAAAGGAACTCGTAGTGAAGCGTGTAGTAAAACATGTCCAAGTGTGAACCCTAGCTTGGAAAAATCAATAATTTGATTACATAAAATTTTTGAAAAATTGTTCAAGATATTAAATATTGAAGATATGTAAGTCTTTTAGATAATGGAAGTGGTTTGAACTCATTTGGATATAAAATGAAAAAGTTATGAAATATTGAATCAAAGAAAGTAGAAAATCAAAACATTGAAAAACTTCATCAAGAAACTTTGTCGGGTCGGCGCTATCATGTCGTCCCTAATATAAATTACGGCGTTGTCGCGCCAAATCATGGTTGTAACGACCCCAAAATAGGTCCATTCCATCCAACCCATTCTGAGTCGCCAAATATATGGTACGAAAACAACTACAACTTTATTACAATAATTGTCGTGCAAAATACAACAACGTATATTGTGAGTTTGGATACAAATATATACCAACCTGTGAAGACGTCACAATGACACCTTACATAAAGGTATAGTCAAAAGCTGTTTTAGAAATTAGAATCTTTGGGAAGTGCTCAAGAAACCTTCGCATACGGGAGGCCGTGCTTTTAGGTTATGGTAGATATCATATGGCCACGTAATTATCTTGGTTGACCCAATAGACCCCAAAGAAAAACGAGAAGATTACTATCGTATTCTTCCCAATGGCGAGTCTTCTCTTGACATATCATTATCTCCACTGTCTCTAATTGGGTATTATACTCCAAACAAACACCAAGATTATATATAAGAAGGCTTGTAAATATACTCAAAGAAGTGGATGAAAGACAACCATGTCTTTATGATAACACGAGTTTGTATGTCAATAGACATCTTGTATGATAGTGACAAAACACCCTTCCAAAGTTGGGTTCGCTTTCACCCTATTTAATTCACCAAAAATAACTATTAAATGATGTATAAAATACAACACACTAAAGCCCTCAATAAAATTATTTTCATACTCTTTTGGGAGAACCTCAACAACTATAGACCACCGATTCTATTCCTTGTTATCCCCATTCAACCCAAATTTACACTTTTATTACACGAAAGGAATTGTGAAACAAAAGGGTGAGCACAACTAGCTCGATAAAGAATATTATGACTAAAGATAAATAAATTATCAATAGTCTTCATCATGATGTAATGAATCGTAGATTTAGAAACATATGGTAGATGATAAAACTTTTCAACCATAGTTGCAATTTAACGAGAAATCCATTAAAAGAGTCAAATAGACTATAAAGTCTATTGTCTTCTCCACGTTAAAAGTCCACCAACAATATTTTATCCCCTGTAACATCAATCAACAGCCTTTCCACAATCATATGAATAACTCATAATCATAATTGTGATTCTAAATTCTCTTCTCATCCGGGACGAAGATAATTTTCATCACTGTCTTTACCGAAACATCAAATATCATGGTTATACCAAATCACAGCCTCGCTCATAATCATATTTAATAAATTCATCTTTGCACTAAGGGCCAAAGATATTCATCAACAAATCTACTACAAAGCTAAAAATATTCAACAATGTGTCATCTTTGCATTACGAGCCAAAGATATTCATCAATAATTCATCTTTGCACTACAAATTTAAAGATATTCAACAACAGTCATCTTTTGCATTACGAGCCAAAGATATTCATCAATAATTCATCTTTGCACTACAAATTTAAAGATATTCAACAACAGTCGTCTTTGCATTACGAGCCAAAGATATTCATCAATAATTCATCTTTGCACTACAAAAATTTAAAGATATTCAACAACAGCCATCTTTGCATTACGAGCCAAAGATATTCATCAATAATTCATCTTTGCACTTCGGTAAAGATATTCAACAACAGTCATCTTTGCATTCTGAGCCAAAGATATTCATCAATAATTCATCTTTGCACTACAAATTTAAAGATATTCAATTGTAAATTTAATGGTCATGATCATACCGGTCAACAATTCAACTTTTGCACCATCTTGGCCAAAGAGAACCTATGGTCACGATCATACCAATAATCTACCCATCTTTACACTCAAGTCAAAGAGAAATATCATCATTAGGGTTATAAGAATGTTATATAAAAATAATATAATCAAAACATGGTTTTAATTTCAAGAGTAAGATTCATAAATCAACGATAATTTGTCGTAGAGAAGAAACCAATTTGTTGTGAATAGTACCGTGTTATTCGTGACATAGTCCGGTATACGCGTAGTAAACTCTCGATTACCTAAAAGATAAAGTTTCATAATAAAATTCATATCCATATTTATAACACCTTAATCCAAATGTTATAAATCACTTAGAAATCTCATAATCTAATATTATTAATATTATAATAATATTTTAATCATTTCTCAAACTTATAAACAATTAAATTGTTTACACTTTACTAATTAATGCATTTAATCATCATAAAATGCCAAACTCATAAAATTTCATCACCAATAACTAAAACCCTCATCAAAAATCTAGATATACCTCATATATGATTCTCAAACCATAAAATCATATTTTCTAATTTTCTTACTTCACATAACATATTTAATTCATTTGCTCATAACTAGAACATTTTCATGAAAAATACCAAATCGATTCTAAAAATATTTCTTTTCCGGGATTTAGCATAAAATAGTCCCATATTGAATATATATTTTCTTGAAATTTTAAAAATTCATTTACTATTTTTCATATGGCCAAAATATTTAAACATTTATCATAAATTGTACTTTTATCCAAAAAATTCCGAAATTCACAGAGTACACTGATATTATATAGATGTACTCTCAATAAAAATTTCATCAATTTTGGAGTTAACCGCAAGGAGTTATAAATAGTTACTTTTAAAATAGTCTTTTCTCATAAAATCCATAACTCCTAATCTATACATCCAAAAATACCTCAAAATAATCATAGTGGTGTAAAATTCAAGAATGATCAAAACATGGATACAATCAAAGCTAGTATCCGAATAGATATTTTAGATTTAAAAGAAAAATTTTCATTTTTCTATTGAATAAGGCCGTGATTCGTGAATAGTCAGTATACGTGAATAGTCTTGAGTACGTGAATAAGAACTCCAACACCAAAAGATAGAAATTCCTAAAAAAAACATCTTCACGCTTCATGAATAGTACTCGTGAATAAGAACTCGTGAATAGTAACTCATGAATAGAATTTGACGCCCCTAAAATTAGGTATACGCCACCCATCTTGGGTCGCCACTTACATGGTACATAAATTCAAATACAACTTATTAACCTAAGCGTAGGTACAATACGACATAAACCGTGAGTTTGAATACAAATATTGTCTACTAGATATTATACAAACTCAAAAGGAGTCCTCATTACAACTATTATCACACTATTTCACGTAATAGTGAGGACTACTAATGCTATCCCTCGGACCATTACTTGTTCCTCGACTCGTCGCCTATATTCTCATTTTCAAGAGAACGGTGAAAGAAAAGGGTGAGCTCAACTAGCCCAAGAAGAAATATTATGACTAAGATAATGCGTAATAAATTATCATTAGCCTTCAACAATGTTAAACCGATAAAATACAATAGACAAACCGGTTTAAGCTGCAATGAATAAGCAATCCATTAAAAGAGTCGAGTAGAGAATAAAGTCTACTATCTTTTAGGTTTTAAAAGGTTTTCATCAATTTTTATCATTTGAGACTCGACTTAATAAATAAACCACCACATCTAATCATCCCCTATACTATGGTCAAGGATTTTCATCAAATTATCAATGGTCATGACTATACCGAATCACCTCGGTCATAATCATACCAAAAACTATCCATCATCGCATTACAGAGCCACCGAGGACTTTTGTCACATCATTTATATCAAGTCATGATTATACAAGAATGATCCTCGGTCATAATCATACTAAGTTCATCTATGCACGTAAGCCAAAGATAACATAATATATCATGAGGATGATGACAATGACATAATAATTCAATAAAACAAGTTCAAGAATTATTTTATCCGGGAATTAAGAACGCCCAAATTGTTAACAAAATACTTGTTTTGTAGAGTAAAATTCAAGAATGATCGTGAGAATATTTCCATGAAAAGATCTTTGGATGAAACGCAAATATAAAGGATATTCTACTAATTTCATGGAGTATAAGTCAAAGTTTTAACCAACCTGGGTATAATAAAGAATGGAATAACAAAAGAAATCACCACGCACGCAGATTGCTTGATGTATGCGAGTTATTCCAATGTAATAATAATAACGGAACCGTGTCGGTGAAATTCACAACGGACTGGGATGTTCCAAGCAGAATAATAAAGATGGAACTAGATCCGGTGTAAAACACACAGATAGGATATTCCAACAGAATGATAAAAGCGGAACCAGTCCTGTAAAACACATGATGTGATGTTCCAATGTAATAATAAAAAGCGGAACCAAGTCCGGGTGTAAAACACATGCATGGATGTTCCAATGTAATAATAGAAGAATGTCACCAAGTATAGGGTAAATCATGTATACAAAGTTATTCCAAATGTAATAATAAGCAATGGAATAACATAAGGATTTCACCAAGTATAGGTATGCCGCAGTGATACGAAGTTATGTATAGGGTATGCCACTTTTACAAAAGTTATTCCAATGTAATAATAATGAATGGAATAATGAAGTTCTCTTCAAGAAGAAAGAAATAACACACCCTTACCGTAAAAGAACTGAATATAGAAGTAGTGAAGTAGCGAGAATACTCTTCTTCTTTCTATAACTTTCTATATAACCTTCTCTCTATAATTTTCTCTCTGAGAGTTTCAATGAATTTGTAAGAAAATAATGAAGGAATGAGCTTTATTTATAGGAAAATGGAATGCATAAGAATTAATCTATGAACGGTCAGTATTGATTTACTTTAATCTGATCATCCATATTTAAAGAAAAATCTTTTAAATAAAATAAAATATATTCTATTTATATAAAAACATTTTACTATGTAAAAACACTATGCAATACTATGCAAAACACTATGCAACACTATGCATAATAAAATATAATATATTCTATTTATGAATAACTTTAATAAAGTATTCTATTTTATATAAAAGATGTTTCATTTTATTACGTTAATAATACGAATAAAACAAAACGTCATTATCGCTATAATAATTCATATTATTAATAAATAATAATGGAATCAAACCGGTGAGTGACTTCTCACATAAAGATCAATAATCAATACTGCAGGTGCTTACTTATGCAACCACACGTATTCTTTATCGCTTTTACTACTGAAAGTAGTTCAACAAGAACCACAGTAAAACTTCCGCCGTTATTTCAATAAAATATTTTTGTCGTTTCTCAATCCAAACAATAATTACATTAATTAGGGTCCACCAATGATTGAGTAGTTGTAACGAATATTCCCTGTTAAACCTAATATTCCCCACCAATCGAATATAATATAACCACTGTGATACTTTTGCAAAATTTATAAATACTACCCACAACTATAATATTATCTTAAATTCACACCATAATATTAAAAAATTATTTCAACAAAATTTAAATCTTTATTGATAAAATCTGGGGTCTCACAATCTCCCCTCCTTATGGAATTTCGCCCTCAAAATTAGGGTACGTACCTGGTATGATAAAGAGGTGAGGATACCTTGAATACCTTTATCGTTGAAAACATTAAATTCATCTTTGCAATCCGGCCAAAGATATTCATTAACAATTCATCTTTGCACTACACAGCCAAAGATATTTATTAACAATTCATCTTTGCACTACTGTGCCAAAGATATATAAGCGTAAAATCAATAATATTGAGACTCAAATTTTAATAGTATCACAACCATGAATTATTCACGCACTACTAGCTAAGGATATTCGTATTTTCAATTACGGTTACATGATTATCTTTGAATAATCTGGTGGTCATAATCATACCAAGTCTATCAATGCACTACTACCAAAAGATGACTTTTACCACATCCATGAATTAATATTTCATTCTTTGAGACTCAAACAATAATTAATCCATATCATCGAATCATCCCCGCACTACGGTGCCGAGGATATTCATTAAGTATCACGACCACAAATTATCCATGCACTATTGCTAAAGATAATTGTGTATTCATTATATCACGACCACAAATTATCCATGCACTACTACCAAAGATAAGCGTGTATTCATTAGTATCACGACCACAATTATCCATGCACTACTACCAAAGATAATCGTGTATTCATTAAGATCGTGACCACAAATTATCCATGCACTACTACCAAAGATAATCGTGTATTCATTAAGTATCACGACCACAAATTATCCATGCACTACTACCAAAGATAATTGTGTATTCATTAAGATATCACGACCACAAATTATCCATGCACTACTACCAAAGATAATTGTGTATTCATTAAGATCACGCGACCACAAATTATCCATGACTACTACCAAAGATAATTGTGTATTCATTAAGATCACGACCACAAATTATCCATGCACTACTACCAAAGATAATTGTGTATTCATTAAGTATCACGACCACAAATTATCCATGCACTACTACCAAAGATAATTGTGTATTCATTAAGATCACGCACCACAAATTATCCGTACACTACTACCAAAGATAATTGTGTATTCATTAAGATCACGACCACAAATTATCCATGCACTACTACCAAAGATAATTGTGTTTTTCAATTACTGTTATGATTATCCGAACAATCCCCTGGTCATAATCATACCAAGTCCATCTATGCACTACAGCCATACGGATGACTTTCAACATAATATAAACATGAGGATAATGATATAAAGAATCAATCAAATGAGATAAAGGATAAATATTAAACATTTATAATATAATTTATCCAGATTCAAGAATATCCCCATGTTATCAATCACTTAATAATCTCATAATCTAATAACATTAATATTATAATAATATTTTAATCACTTCTTAAATTTATAAACAATTTATCTCAATTGTTTACGCTTTTACCATATAATGCATTTAATCATTCAAAATGTCATACTCATAAAATATCATCACCAATTATCAAATCCTCATCAAAAAATATATATAAACTCTATATAGGATTCTCTCAGCCATAAAATCCTATTTTCAACTTTTGTTACTTCACATAACATATTTAACTCATATGTTCAGAATTAAACTATTTTCATGAAAAATACCAAATTAGTCCCAAAATATTTCTTTTCTGGGATTTAGCATAATATAGTCCCATAATGAAAATATATTTTTCTCTAATTTTAAAATTCATTTACTATTTTTCAAAATCAATTTCTAATTAATTCCTTAAGAAATTAGCTACCTCAAGTTTAACTCCAAAATTCCCAAATCTTGGCAGGACCTTACACATGTTAACGTGAGCTTCTAGTTTAAATTTCATGGTCATCTGAGTTATAGAACTCGGTTATAGCGTTTTAAATCGGAAAAACCTAAATATTGAAATAGTCATAACTTGCTCATTTTAAGTCGAATGAGCTCATTTTTGGACAGGAGGTACTTTATACCATATACCTTCATGTCCCAAAACCCAGAATTTTTTTCTCATAATTTAAGTGGCCGAAACAGTCCCTTAAAGTTTATGGGCGATAGCATTTTAGAAATTTACAGCTTTGGCCTCCTTTGCTAAAATCAGTCCCCACAAAAATCTACAACACCTTTTCCAGTAATTCCACTTGGATTAGTTAGGTAACTCATAGATCTAACTCTAGGACTTGACCACATTCAAAAATTCAAAATATAATAAGAGATATAGTCAATTGAATTTCATGTTACGTTTTTCACCAAAATCTGATTTTCAACTCTTTGTGATTTCTAAGAAACTTTCATGTTTTCACATACTAACCAACATAACTCATCATAAAACTTACTAATAATTCATATACCCATGATTTTCATTAGTCCAATGCTTTTATTATGACTTTCATCATAAACCACGTAAACTGTTCATTTTAGTTGAAGAAATATTTGAGGGTTTAAGAAATGGGTTTTATCTTTGGGGTCAATACAAAAATTCGATTTCACGCTCTAGGGTAGGCTAGGAAGTCTTCAAGAATACGCCAAGAAATTTATTAATGATAGAAATATCATTCAAAATCATATTCTCTCGTTCAAGACTTGGATAAGACGTCACATTGATACCAACCGTGACTTCTATCCCTTAACCTAGATAAGACCTCCCAATGATACCTATAAACTTGTCATCTTCATTCACGATGTCGCCACGTAAAGTCCTATTTCGATTGCATTCCACACAAGAAAGTCAACAACGAAAGGTTCAAGCTCTTTACTTATGGCTTCGATATTACAATGATTAGCTTTAGGGTTTGGTTACTTTGAATTCGTATAACAGGGTTGTTATAAATATAAAAGCTAACAACCTTACGAAAAGAATAATAAGTAGTTAATCAATCGTTTTCAAAAATTACCTCAAAGGCAAGTATTTTCAAAAAGATAAGATCGACAGGTAACGTGAAAGTGTTTATTTGAATAAAAAAAAAAAAAAAAAATTTAAAAATAATAGCGCAGAACGAAGGCTCCTACTAACGAAGTTTCAACTCCAATAAGTCAAAGTCTAACTTCTCCTGAGTCAAATTTAAACGTTGAACGCAACTAGGTGAAATAAAAGAGTGGGTAGAAGGCGGTATCTAACACGGTATAGACTTCGCAAGAGCTTATGATTACTTACCCGTGATAATCTTATTCGGGTTCCTCGTCACGAGAAAAAAATGCTCTCTTAAACTACGGGCTTTGGTTTATGCGGGATGACCTTTGGTGCCTCCATCCTAGTTGAATTTGTCTTGAAAACGCACAAAATCGAGCTAAGTGACCTTCTCTTCCACAATTATAACATGCTTTGACGGCAAGATGGCGCAGATTCGGATCGATGTGTGATGTCTCCTCCGCATTTGAAGCATATAATAGATGGTCCTTCTCCTTCCTTAACAACAGTCTTTGGTCTTTGACGTCTTTCCATCATTGTTGAATCTCCTTTTCTTGAAATGTCCATTCTTATTGTTTTGTACGATTACCACCAAAGTGGTTACCATATCCGGCTTTGTTGATTCCTCCACGCTTGTTGTCACCGCTCGATGACTACTCTCACCGGTATTATAATTTTGCTGGCTACTTTCTTTTTAGTTGCGTTGACTCGTTATCGCGCCCACTAATCGAGCCCTATTTACAACATCCGAATAAAAACACGGTTTATGAGAAATAAGATGTTAATGTAATAGTGAGGACTACTAATGCTATCCTCCGGACCATTACTTCGTTCCCCGACTCGTCCCAAATTTATATTCTCATTTCAAGAGAAAACGATTGAAAGAAAGGTGAGCTCAACTATCCCAAAGAAGAAATATTATGACTAAGATAATGCGTAATAAATTATCATTAGCCTTCAACAAATGTTAAACCGATAAAATACGATGAGACAACCGGTTTAAGCATTGAATAAGCAATCCATTAAAAGAGTCAAGTAGAGAATAAAGTCTACTATCTTTTAGGTTTTAAAAGGTTTTCATCAATTTTTATCATTTGAGACTCGATTTTAATAAATAAACCACCACATCTAATCATCCACGTACCATGGTCAAGGATTTTCATCAAATTATCAATGGTCATGACTATACCAAATCACCCCCGGTCATAATCATACCAAAAACTATCCATCATGCATTACTGAGCCATCGAGGACTTTTTGTCACATCATTTATATCAAGTTATGATTATACCGAATGATCCCGGTCATAATCATACTAAGTTCATCTACGCACGTAAGCCAAAGATAACATAATATATCATGAGGATGATGACAATGACATAATAATTCAATAAAACAAGTTCAAGAATTATTTTATCCAGAATTAAGTAACGCCCAAATTGTTAACAAGATCTTTGTTTTGTAGAGTAAAATTCAAGAATGATCGTGAGAATATTTCCATGAAAAGATCTTTGGATGAAACGCAAATATAAAGGATATTCTACTAATTTCATGGAGTATGTAAGTCAAAGTTTTAACCATTTGGGTATAATAAAGAATGGAATAACAAAAGAAATCACTACGCACGCAGATTGCAGATGCATAAAAGTTATTCCAATGAATAATAATAACGGAACCAGTCGGTGAAATTCACACCGAAGCGGGATGTTCCAACGAGAATAATAAAGATGGAACTAGATCCGGTGTAAAAACACGAGATAGGATATTCAACAGAATGATAAAGACGGAACCAGTCCGGTGTAAAACACATGCATGCAGGATGTTCCAATGAGAATAATAAAAAGCGGAACCAGTCCGTGTAAAACACATGAGACAGGATGTTCCAATGTAATAATAGAAGAATGTCACCAAGTATAGGGTAAATCACAGTATAAAAGTTATTCCAATGAATAATAAGCAATGGAATAACATAAGGATTTCACCAAGTATAGGGTACGCTGCGATCACACGAGTTATGTATAGGGTATGCCACTTTTACAAGAGTTATTCCAATGAGAATAATAATGAATGGAATAATGCAATTTCTCTTCAAGAAGAAAGAATAACACCCCTTACAGTAAAAAAGAACTGAATATAGAAGTAGTGAAGTAGCAGAATACTCTTCTTCTTTCTATAACTTTCTATAGCTTTCTCCATAATTTTCTCTCAGAGTTTCAATGAATTCGTAAGAAAATAATGAAGGAATGAGCTTCTATTTATAGGAAAATGGAATGCATAAGAATTCTAATCCATGAACGGTCAGATTGATTTACTTTAATCGGACGGTCCATATTTAAAGAAAAATCTTTTAAATAAAATATAATATATTCTATTTATATAAAAACATTTTACTACTTAAACACTATGCAATACTACGCAAAAATACTATGCAACACTACGCATAATAAAATATAATATATTCTATTTATGAATAACTTTAATAAAGTATTCTATTTTATATAAAAGATGTTTTCGTTTTATTACGTTAATAATACTGAATAAAACAAAAACGTCATTATTATAATAATTCATATTATTAATCGATGATAATGGAATCAAACCTGAGTGACTTCTCACATAAGCATCAATAATCAATACTGGTGTGCTTCTTATGCAACCACACGTATTCATTGTACTTTTTACTACCGAAAGTAGTTCAACAAGAACTCACGGTAAAACTTCCGCCGTTATTTCAATAAAATATTTTTGTCGTTTTCTCAATCCGACAATAATTACATTGCATAGGGTCCACCAATGATTGATTTATTGTGCGAATATTCCCCGCTAAACCGAATATTCCTGCACTCAATCGAATATAATATAACCACTTGCATACTTTGCAAAATTTATAAATACTACCCACAACTATAATATTATCTTAAATTCACACCATAATATTAAAAAATTATTTTAACAAAATTTAAATCTTTATTGATAAAATCTGGGGTCTCACAAGAACTCCGAGCATGAAAAAAGTTACAAATTTGATAAAAACTTGGATCAACATTTCAAAGATAATGATATTGAAGAAATAATATCATTCTGAAAAAATAATATCCCTTACTATCCCCTTACCTCAAAAGAAAAAAGACTTCGATTTGGATATCTGATATGATAATGAAGGAAACTTGCAGACCGATGAATATCAACTCACCAAGTATCTAAATACTCACAAAATACACTCAATAATCTAGATAGAGAGAAAGAGAGAAAGCTTATGTTTCTTTGTGATTTTCAATTTAACTTAAATTTCTATTTATAGGAAAATGTTGTTAAGACGTCAAGCAGACTTGACACCAGAACTAACATGATGGCTTTACCCGCTACTATTCCACCCACCAAAAACCAGCCATCTTCCCCAACAACCAAGAGTGGGGCCCACTCAATTCTAGAATTTTCCACCAAAACCTAATTTCAATCAGTTACCTCTTAAAATTCATAACAAATCATACGTTCATTTTTAACGGTTCAAAATTTGTGGACATATACTCAACTTATATATGTATAACATATCCAAAATTACAACGATCCAACGGTCGGATCAAAATTTATAACTCACTTAATATAGTTGAAGAACAACGATTTTTTCGGACTATCGATCCTTCTGGACGATTTCATTCAAAATTTTACCACGAAATATCTACAAAGAATTTTTGGGTGATTCAAATTTCTACAGATTAGCTTACTTCTAGGGCTTTCTTTTGATATATGGGTCATCTCTTAACTCATTATACACAAAAGAGTTATGGATTTTACAAAATCAAGTAATAAACTAATTTTTCCGAAAATCCCATATTTTGTTCTCCATTTCGACAAATAATCGATAAAACACCTCATCATTAATTCCTTCACTTATAAATACATAAATAAATCCATCATTTATATCCACATCAAATAAATATTTTCTTATCATATAAATCAATAACTAATTATTCACAAATAATATTACTGTAATCACAATAATGACAAATGAGGCAGCTTCCTCAGAAAGAGGGGCTTTCCAATAAGAATTTCTCCTCTTGCGCCGCAATTAGGTGACCAAACCTCTTCTTAGATGTAACTTTCTAGACATTGCCAATAGTGCTATCTAATAATATTATTCAAATAATATGAATTATTGATCCGATAATGAGAAATATCATGCGTTGATAATTATTGAAACAACAATAATATAAAATATCAACGCAACAATTATTGAATCAATAAAATAAAATATTGAGCAAGAATTACTTTAACAATTATTGAGTAGTGCCTTCTTATGTAAGGATCAATAATTCAAAAATCTTTGTGTAAAACGCGTGTCTATCATGCGAAACACGCCAGACATCGTATTTTAACCAAGGGTATTCCAACAAAGTGTTAATCAGAATACTTGATTACTGTTATTTATAAAAACTTAATTTTGTCGTTTTCTTCATTCGACGCTTATTACATTATGGGGCCCACAAATAGGCTGCCAGTGCATGCGAATATTCCCAGAAACGGAAAGAATATTCCACGACCAAACGAATATTCCCAAACAATAATGAATACTTTATACCTCACAGTATTTTGAAAATAATTCATATATCACCCTTAACTTTAACTTTTATCAATTTAACCATTTCTTGAATAGTAATTATAAGAAAAATTGAATACTTTTATTTCATAAAATTAGGGGTCTTTACAATCTCCCTCCTTATGAAATTTCGTCCCCGAAATTTACGCACACGGTATTTCAAGAGTTGAGAATACCTTGCTTTCATTTCATATTCCATCTTCCCCGTCCCTCATGATTTCTCCATTGCTCATCTCTCGTATTTTGAGATATCATTCTAGAATACGACTTCAAAACAAGGGTTAATTGAACAAATTAACATATCACATAATATCCCGATATTATGACTGACCAACAAATAAGCTTAGGTAGGACACACTAGCGAAGGATTCACTCATCTCTCTCCCTCCTAGTTCTATTCCCCGATCTCCACCAGAGATCATATCCCTAAGCTCTGATACCAAATGTAACTCTGGACACCAACTTGTGTCAGCACCTCACATTGATACCTATCAGTTTGCCACCGCAGAACGGCGTCCCCTACGGAGAGTGCAAAGGCGTGCATCCCCCATCAACAGGAAGTCACCAGCGAGAGGCTCGGGGCTCTTTACTTATAGCTCGATACCAAATGTAACCACCCCAAAATAGGTCCATTCCATCCAACCCATTCTTGAGTCGCCAAATATATGGTACGAAAACAACTACAACTTTATTACAACAATTGTCGTGCAAAATACAACAACACATATGCTGTGAGTTTGGATACAAATATATACCAACCAGAAGACGTCACAATGACACCTTACATAAAGGTATAGTCAAAAACCCATTTTAGAAATTAGAATCTTTGGGAAGTGCTCAAGAAACCTTCATATATGGGAGGCCGTGCTTTTTAGGTTATGGTAGATATCATATATGGCCGAGTAATTATCCTTGGTCACCCTAATAGACCCTAAAGAAAAACGAGAAGATTACTATCGTATTCTTCCCAATGGCGAGTCTTCTCTCGACATATCATTATCTCCATTGTCTCTAATTGGGTATTATACTCCAAACAAACACCAAGATTATATAAGTAGTGCTTGTAAATATACTCAAAGCAAGTGGATGAGCACAACCATGTCTTATGATAACACGAGTTTGTATGTCAATAGACATCTTGTATGATAATGACAAAACACCCTTCCAAAGTTGGGTTCGCTTTCACCCTATTTAATTCACCAAAATAACTATTAAATGATGTATAAAATACAAACACACTAAAGCCCTCAATAAAATTATTTTCATACTCTTTAGGAGAACCTCAACAACTATAGACCACCGATTCTATTCCCTTGTTATCCCCATTTCAACCCAAACCTACACTTTTATTACCCGAAAGGAATTGTGAAACAAAAGGGTGAAAGACAACTAATTTCAAGAAAGAATATTATGACTAAAGATAAATAAATTATCAATAGTCTTCATCAAGAATGAATCGTAGATTTAGAACATATGGTAGATGATAAAACTTTTCAACCATACAACGTGAACGAGAAATCCATTAAAAGAGTCAAATAGACTATAAAGTCTATTGTCTTCTCCACGTTAAAAGTCCACCAACAATATTTTATCCCTCTGTAACATCAATCAACAGTTCCTTTCCACAATCATATGAATAACTCATAATCATAATTGTGATTCTAAATTCCTCTTCTCATCCAGACGAAGATAATTTTCATCAATTGTCTTTACCGAAACATCAAATATCATGGTTATACCAAATCACAGCCTCGCTCATAATCATACTAATAAATTCATCTTTGCACCACGGGCCAAAGATATTCATCAACGAAGACTACAAAGCTAAAAATATTCAACAACGGTCATCTTTGCATTACGAGCCAAAGATATTCATCAATAATTCATCTTTGCACTACAAAGTAAAGATATTCAACAACAGTCATCTTTGCATTACGAGCCAAAGATATTCATCAATAATTCATCTTTGCACTATTCAAAGCAAAGATATTCAACAACAGTCATCTTTGCAGACTGAGCCAAAGATATTCATCAATAATTCATCTTTGCACTTCAAAATTTAAAGATATTCAACAATGTGTCATCTTTGCATTACTGAGCCAATGATATTCATCAATAATTCATCTTTGCACCACATGTGCTAAAGATATTCAATTGTAAATTTAATGGTCATGATCATACCTACCAACAATTCAATTGACTTTTGCACTCTTGGCCAAAGAGAACCCATGGTCACGATCATACCAATAATCTACCCATCTTTACACTCAAGTCAAAGAGAAATATCATCATTAGGGTTATAAGAATGTTATATAAAAATAATATAATCAAAACATGGTTTTAATTTCAAGAGTAAGATTCATAAATCAACGATAATTTGGTCGGGAAGAAGAAACCAATTTGTTGTGAATAGTACCCCGTATTAAATATATAGTCCCGTAGTACACGCGCATAGTAACCTCGATTAACTAAAAGATAAAGTTTCATAATAAAATTCATATCCATATTTATAACACTTTAATCCAAATGTTATAAATCACTTAGAAATCTCATAATCTAATATTATTAATATTATAATAATATTTTAATCATTTCTCAAACTTATAAACAATTAAATTGTTTACACTTTACTAATTAATGCATTTAATCATCATAAAATGCCAAACTCATAAAATTTCATCACCAATAACTAAAACCCTCATCAAAAATCAGATATACCTCATATATGATTCTCAAACCATAAAATCATATTTTCTAATTTTCTTACTTCACATAACATATTTAATTCATTTGCTCATAACTAGAACATTTTCATGAAAAATACCAAATCGCTTCTAAAAATATTTCTTTTTCGGGATTTAGCATAAAATAGTCCCATATTGAACATATATTTTCTCGAAATTTTAAAAATTCATTTACTATTTTTCATATGGCCAAAACCACCGAATATTTAAACATTTATCATAAATTGTACTTTTATCCAAAAATTTAAATTCACAGAAGTACACCGATATTATATAGATGTACTCTAAATAAAAATTTCATCAATTTTGGAGTTAACCGCAATAAGGAGTTATAAATAGTTACTTTTAAAATAGTCTTTTCTCATAAAATCCATAACTCCTAATCTATACATCAAAAAATACCTCAAAATAATCATAGTGGTGTAAAATTCAAGAATGATCAAAAACATGGATACAATCAAAGCTAGTATCCGAATAGATATTTTGAGCGAAATTTTTTTTCATTTTTCGATGAATGAATAGTGCCAGTATTCGTGAATAAGGTCAGAGTACGTGAATAAAGGCCAGACACGTGAATAAGAATCTCGACACCAAAAGATAGAAATTCCACAAAAAACATCTTCACGCTTTATGAATAGTACTCGTGAATAAGAACTCATGAATAGTAACTTTCGTGAATAGTAACTCGTGAATAAGAACTCATGAATAAGAACCCAGAGCATGAAAAAGTTCCAAATTTGATAAAACTTCAGATCAACATTTCAAAGATAATGATATGAAGAAATAATATCATTCTGAAAAAAATAATATCCCTTACTATCCCTTACCTCAAAAAAAGAAAGACTTCCGATTTGGATATCGGATATGATATTGAAGGAAACTTCAGACCGATGAATATCAACTCACCAAGTATCTAAATACTCACAAAATACACTCAATAATCTAGAGAGAAAGAGAGAAAGCTTATGTTTTAAGTGTGATTTTCAATTCTAACTTAGCCCTCTATTTATAGGAAAATGTTAAGACGCCAAGCAGACTTGACCACAATAACACGATGGCTTTATCTCGCTACTATTCCACCCACCAAAAATCAGCCATCTTCCCCAACAACCAAGAGTGGGGCCCACTCAATTCTAGAATTTTCCACCAAAACCTAATTTCGAATCGCTTACCTCTTAAAATTCATAACAAATCATACGTTCATTTTTAACGGTTCAAAATTTGTGGACATATACTCAACTTATATATGTATAACATATCCAAAAATTTTAACGATCCAACTGCTGGATCAAAATTTATAACTCACTTAATATATAGTGAAGAACATCGATTTTTCGGACTATCAGTCCTTGGACCGATTTCATTCAAAATTTCACCACTTAAATATCTACAAAGAATTTTTGGGTGATTCAAATTTCATGATTAGCTTACTTCTAGGGCTTTCTTTTGATATATGGCTAATCTCTTAACTCATTATACATTAAAGAGTTATGGATTTTACAAAATTAAGTAATAAACTAATTTTTCCGAAAATCCCATATTTTGTTCTCCATTTCGACAAATACCGATAAAACACCTCATCATTAATTCTTTCACTTATAAATACATAAATAAATCCATCATTTATATCCACATCAAATAAATATTTTCTTATCATATAAATCAATAACTAATTATTCACAAATAATATTACGTAATCACAATAATGACAACCGGCGGTTCAGAAAGAGGGGCTTCCAATAAGAATTTCTTCTCATTGGCAAGCAATTAGGTGACCAAACCTCTCCTTAGATGTAACTTTCTAGACATTGCCAATAGTGCTATCTAATAATATTATTCAAATAATATGAATTATTGATCCGATAATGAGAAATATCAGGCGTTGATAATTATCAAACAACAATAATATAAAATATCAACGCAAAGAATTATTGAATCAATAAAATAAAATATTGAACAAGAATTACTTTAACAATTATTGAGTAGTGCCTTCTTATGTAAGGATCAATAATTCAAAAATACCGTAAAACCGTGTAATCATCTTTGCAGCGAACACGCCAGACATCGTATTTTAACCACCGGTATTCCAACAAAGTGTTAATTCAGTAACGATTACGTAGTTATTTATAAAAACTTAATTTTGTCATTTTCTTCATCCGACAGTTATTACATTATGGGGCCCACAAATAGTCTGCTGCTGGTCGCATTTAATATTCCCAAGCACGAAAAAGAATATTCCACGACCAAAACTAATATTCTAAAACAATAATGAATACTTTTATACCCTTGCGTATTTTGAAAAAAAAATTCATATATCACCCTTAACTTTAACTTTTATCAATTTAACCATTTACTTGAATAGTAATTATAAGAAAAATTGAATACTTTTATTATATCACCCTTAATGATTGAGGAAACCATTAAATGGGATAAAAGAGGATAAATCTAAACATAATTAATAAAATAAATTGTTTTGTGAAATCCTAGTTATCTAAGGCTAGATCGATTAAGATTATATTTATGATTTGATAAAGATTAACTGTTATAACAGACATAGGTTATTCAAAGGATAAGAAGTCGAGATCGAATATAATCAACTACTCAGACAAGTTTCCTAACTTACACAACTCCGGATATTGTGCGAAGACCCCAACTTTTATAAATAAAGATGAATTTTCTATAAATATATTTTTTGAATATTATGGAATAAATTTGATATAATGTTATAGTCTAGGTAATATTTATAAATTTTGTAAAAGTGCGAAAAGCAATTAAGTAAGTTGTAAAAAAATATAAATATTTATCAAAGGTATTCGAATCTCAAATTTCTTTGATTTTTGGGGAATATTACGACAATCATACCAATCATCGGTGGACCCAACTTTTATAAATAAAGTAATTATATAAATATTATTTCGTAGTTGAGAAAACGACAAAATTATCTTTTATAAAAAAATAGAGAGGAAGGTGTTAAAACCGCTGAAACCCCAGTAGTAGTAAAAGTACATAAGAATACGTAGTCACAATAATAAGAAGACACGATATCGATTATCGATGCTTACGTGAGAAGTCACTCACCTACGCTCAATTATTGCTACAAAGAATCACGATCATATCTCTTATATTATCGATTCAATTATTGTCACAAGATCATCCAGATAATATGTTATAATATTAAATCAATAATCGAGACGACAAGTTATAAATGATTAATAATTGTTGAAAGATTAAATATGTGTTGATTAAAAATAAAATGATTTATGGTAATATTTATTCAATCCTCGATGTATATAAAGAGTCTCATATATGAGACGTTTGTGGTAAGTTTGATTATTTTATGGGGGGCCCATATGTCATCATCTAAGAGTCTCTTCGTCAATAAGAATTACCTTCACAATAGTAATTACCTTTGTGAATAAGAATTACCTTCAATAGTAATTACCTTTTGAATAGTAATTACCTTCACAATAGTAATTACTTTACCAGACGCCAAACCACTTGTCGTTTCATATTATAAAGCGCCGAACCACTTGTCGCTTCACATTACAAAGGCCGAACCACTTGTCGTTTCACAAAAGGCCGAACCACTTGTCGCTTCACATTACAGCGCCAAACCACTTGTCGCTTCACACATTACAAAGGCCAAACCACTTTTCTTTTCACATCACAAATACAAGCCACTCGCGCTTTTCACATGGCAAAAAAGTAAGTTTAGAAATCTTCTATAAATAGAGGCCTAGTGCTTTTATTATTTTCACTTAATTCATTCAAGCTTATAGAGAGAAAGTATATAGAGAGAATAAGAGAGAAAGAAGAAGAGTATTTGTTACTACACCATCAAGTAAAGATTCAATCTCCTACCAAAAGTAAGGGGTGTTATTCTTTCTTATTCATGAAGAGAACTGTTGTTATTCCATCGCTTATTATTCTCGTTGAATAACTCAGATAACGTGGTTTACCCTATACTTGGTGACATTCTTCTATTATTCATTGAACATCCCGTCTCGGTCAGGTGTTTTACACCGACCGGTTCCGCCTTTTTTATTATTATTCTATTGGAACATCCCGTTTGGTGTTTTACACCTGACCGGTTCCGCTTTTTTATTATTATTCGCTGAACATCCCGTCTCAGGTGTTTTACACCCCGACCGGTTCCATCTTTTTATTATTCTCGTTGAATATCTCGTCTCAGGCGCTTTTTACCGACCGGGTTCCGTTATTTATTATATTCGTTGAATAAACTCGCTGAATAGGCCTATCGCATTTACGGTGATTTTTTTTGTTATTCCATTCTTTATTATACCCAAATGGTTAAACTTTGACTTCTATACTCCATGAAATTAGTGGAATATCCTCGATATTTCAAGGCTTCATCCAAAGATCCTTTCATGGAAATATTCTTCTCAAGATTCTTGAATTTTACTCTACAAAGCAAAGATCATGTCGATAATTTGATGTTATCGGGTTCCTAGATAAATTAATTCTTGAACTTGTTTTATCAATTTTATATCATTGTCATCATCCTCATGTTTTATTATGTTGAAAGTCATCTCGTGGCCTCAGAAGTATATGATGGACTTGGTATGATTACGACCAGAGACTATTCTTGTGTAATCACTTAATCGTAATGTTACAAATGATGTGGTAAAATCCTCAAAGGGTCCAGTAGTGCATCGATGGATGCTTGTTGGTACGATCACGACCATTAATGAATACACAAATATTCTCGCCCGTAGAAGGCATGAATAATTGTGGTCGTGATACTAAAGAATATCCTCGTCAAAGTGTGGGTGATTCGATGATGTGGAATATTTATTAAAGTCGAGTCTCAAATTATAATAAAGTTGATGAAAACCTTTTAAAATCATAAAAGATAGTAGATTTTATTTTCTACTGACTTTTTAATGGATCATTGGTTCACCAGTAGTTAAACTTGATGTTCATTATATTTTATCGCTTAACATCGTCAGAAGGCTAATGATAATTTATTCTCGCATTATCTTAGTCATAATATTTTATCGAGCTAGTTGAGCTCACCCTTTCTTTCACCGTTCTCTTCGTGAAATGAGAATATACCGGGATTTAGCTCTGAAACGAGTAATGGTCCAGAGGATAAGATTAGTAGTCCTCACTATTCTCGTGAAATAGTGTGATAATAATTGTAATGAGGACTCCTTTTCGAGTTCAGATGATCTCTAGTAGACAATATTTGTATTCAAACTCACAAAGTTTACGTCGATTGCACACTACGCTTATATTAGTAAGTCAGATTTAAATTTGCACTACGATCCGACTACCCAAGATGGGTGATGTATACCTAATTTGGGGGGCGCCACAATTGTATATCGCGAGCTAGGATACGATCCCCGCCAAGATGTGAGAATAGTACTAGAGGGAGAGACGGGAATACTTCGCTAGTATTGACCTACCTAAGTTTACGTGTATATTTTATTGGCTCACGTAATATAGGGATAATATGTTATACGTCAATTAACCTTTTGTTTTGTGGCAAGATCTCAAAATGACATCCGAGAATGTTGAGAATAAGAATGGAGCACGCAGCGATCGCTGATTCACCACATATCAATAATCAGATAATGTGCATCGTGAAGGCGATAATCCTCACGCAAACAACAACAACACCGACCAAATGATGAACGATCAAATGTTCAGAGGCTTTTTATGCAATTCATGCAACAAAAAAAAAGAGAGCGACTCTCGCCCAAAACGTAGGTGGAAACACGAAAACTCTCAAGGCCACCGCTAAACAATTCAAGGAGCCGGGACCACCGAGTTTAAGGGAGAGCCAAAACCACTTTCGCTAAGCATGGATAAAGCAGACACCAAGATATTTGATGTCTGGGATGCTCCGAGGAGCAAAAGGTTCCTTTCACGCCTTTTATGTCATGCTGGAGAGAGGCAGACATCGGTGGGAATTCCAGAAACGACTCAACCTCGTCAGATCAAGATATCTTCGGGAGAAGTTCCAGAGTCGTTTCAACGACAAATACTTTCCCGAAAGTATTCGCCATACGTAAGGAGGTGGAGTTTATCAAGTCGAACAAAACAATACGACCGTGTCGCAATACGAGGCAAAATTTATGAGTTATCACGGCCAGGCCCCACTTGGTGGATAATGAAGAGAGAATGGCGCTAATGTTTTTAAGAGGTTCAAAGTCGAGATACGCCAACATCTTATTTCTCATAAACCGTGTTTGTATTCAGATGTTGTAAATAGGGCTCGCTTAGTGGAGCGCGATAACGAGTCAACGAACTAAAAAGAGCAAAACCAAGAAAAATTATAATACCAAATGAGAGTAGTCATCGGGCTTGACAACAAGCGTGAGGGAATCAACAAAGCCGATATGGTAACCACTTTGTGGTAATCGTACAAAACAATAAGAATGGACATTTCAAGAAAAGGAGATTCAACAAATGATGGAAAGACGCCAAGACCAAAGACCCGTTGTTAAGGAAGGAGAAAGACCACCCATCATATGCTTCAAATGCGAGGAGAGGGACACATCGGGCCCAAACCGCGCCACGCCATCCAAAGCATGTTATAATTGTGGAAGAGAAGGTCACTTAGCTCGATTTTTTGCCATCAAGACAAATTCAGCCTAGATGGAGGCACCAAAGGTCGCCCCGTAAAAGTCAAACCCAGAAGGCAAGGGAGAGCGTTTGTTGTGACCTCCAGAGAGCAAGGAACCCGAATGAGGTCATCACGTAAGCTTATCATAAACTCTAATGAAGTCTATACTTTATTTGATACCTTGTTCTACCCATTCTTTTATTTCTCCTACTTGCGCCATCGATTAAATTTGACCGAGAAATTAGACTTTGACTTATCTCGTGGAAACTCCATTGGGAGAAACCTTCATTACATCCATCGCTTATAAGTCTTGTTTGGTTCAAATTTGCACTTCACATTACCCGTCGATCTTATTTCATTAAAAATACTTCAGATTGACGTGATTCTGTGGATCGATCGTTAACTACTTATCATGCAAAAATTGATTATTTTCGTAAGGTTGTTAGCTTTCATATTCCTAACCAACCTATTATGCTAATTCAAGCGACCAAACCATTAAAATCAATCACGGCCATCTCAAGCCATAAAGCTATTCGCTTATTGAAAAACGGATGTCAAGCTTTCTTAGCTCATGTCACGATTTAAACAAAAATACGCCGCTTTTGAACGATATTTCTATTGTTAATAAATTTCCGACGATTCTCAAGAACTTCCCCGCCTACCCGTAGAAGAGCGTGAAATTGAATTTCAGATCGACTCGAACCCCAGACAAAACCTATTTCCAAAGCCCCATATCGAATGGCTCCTATCGAACTTCGTGAGTTAAAGACCCAACCGCAGGAATTGTTAGACATCGCTTTATTCGCCCCTAAGACTTCTCGGGGTGCTCCTCGCTCTATTCGTGAAGAAGAAAGATGGGAGTATGCGCGATTTTCAGATTGATTATCTGGAGTCAATCATGTCACCATCAAAAAATAGTATCCATCGCCACGTATTGATGACCCGTTTGACCAACCAGTAAGGAGCCAAATTCTTTTCAAAGATCGATCTTCGTTCTTGATATCACCAATCAAGATTAGAATCACCGACATTCCAAAGAGACGGCCGTAACTCCCCAGACGGCATTATGAATTCTTAGTCATGTCCCTTCGATCGACTAATGCCCCGCCGCTTTCACGGATATGATGAACCGAGTATTCAAGGAATATTTCGATCACTTTGTGGTCGCCTTTATCGATGACATCCTTATTTATTCCAAAAGCCGTGAAGATCATGAGCAACACTTGAGGTCGACACTCCAAAAGCTTCGTGAATATAAGCTTTATGCCAAGTCAAGAAATGCGAGTTCGTCAAGAAGTAGCATTCCTGGGCACGTGGTATCAAGTCATGGAATATCCGCTGACCCAAAGAAAGATCAAGCTATTCAAAGTCGGGAACAACCTAAATCAAATGATCAAGACGTAGCTTTCTCATTTAGCCGGTTATTATCTGAGATTTGTGGAAGGATTTTTTCTAATCGCTACTCCATCGACTCAAACCGACTCAAAAGATACAAAGTTCTATTGGAGCGAAGAATGTGAGAAGAGTTTTCAAGAACTCAAGAGGAGACTTATTTCAAAGACCTGCTCGACAATACCATCTCGCCTTGAGGATTTGTCATCTACAAATGATGCTTTCGCAAAGGGTCGATGTGTTCTCATGCAACATGGAAAAGTTATAGTTTATGCCTCGCGATAACTCAAAGAATATGAGAGGAATTATCCTACCATGATCTAGAGTCGGGTACCGTTGTCTTTTTGCACTTAAAATTTGGAGGCATTATCAGATGGGGAGAAAGTGGAGATCTTTACTTGATCATAAAAGCCTCAAATATTTCTTCACTCAAAAGGAACTCAACACGCGACAACGACGCTGGCTTGAACTGTTGAAAGATTATGATCATACCATCCAATACCATCCCGAAAAGCGAACGTAGTAGCCGACGATCGAAAGTAGTAAGATCATATGCAAGCACGAAAGGCGATATTGTCAACGCAAAGGCCCATTTTGTGTGACTTGCAAAGGATGGAGATAGAGTTAAAGACCTGTGGACGCATGTGATGATAGCGAAGTATACGAGTAGAACCGATTTTAATCGAAAGTTAAAGTCGCCAAGCTATGCACCGGAGCCGACGCGTATAGAAGGAAGAAAGCAAGAAAGTGTGCTACGCCAAGCAAGAATCGATGAAGAAGGAATACTGAAAGTCAACTCTGCATTTCAGGTTCCTAACGAACTCGATTTAAAGTATAATATCATGATGGAGGCGCACAACACACCATTTGCAATCCATCTGGGAGTACCAAAATGTATCACGATATTCGCCATACATTTTGGTGGAGCAATACGAAGAGAGAGATATAATACTGTTTATCTCAAGGTGTCTAACTTGTCAACGAAGTTAAAGTTTGAGCATCAAGTACCAAAAGGTCCATCAGAACCACTTGAAATTCCGTAATGGAAGTGGGAGCACATTACCATGGATTTCATACACGGCCTTCCTAAGGTTTCTCAAGGCATGATGCGATTTGGGTCATTGTTGATAGATCGACCAAGTCGCTTTCATTTCTTACCGACACGAGAAACTTATACACTTGAACGCTCTCGTCAGATGTATATAAACGAGATTGTAAGATCGCATGGTATGCCTAAGATCCATAGTTTCGATCGAGACCCAAGATTCACTTCACGATTTTGGGTTAGTTTGCAAAAAGCTATGGGCACAGATTTCACGATTTAGCTTTCAAGATATCATCCTCGATGGATTGACAATGGAGAGGACTATTCAAACTCTCAAGATCTATTAAGACTCGTGGTCCTTGATTTCAAGGAAGTGGGACAAGTTCTTACCATCGGTGGAGTTTTCCTACAACAACAGCTTATCAAACAAGTATCGTATGGCTCCATTCAAGCGCCAGATGGAAGAAAGTGTCGCTCTCCAAGAGACTGGGATGAGGTGGGTGAAGCAACGTTGTTGGGACCTGAGTTGGTACGTATGACTACTTTTAAAAGATTCAAACGATCCGACAACGATAAAAACCTCACAAAATCGATAAAAAAGAGTTATGCCGATCTTCATCGAAAGGACGGGAATTTGGATATAGAGATCATGTGTTGTTAAGAGTCGCTTCCATGGAAAGGAGTTACAAGATTTGGAAAGAGAGGAAAACTTAATCCTCGATTCATCTGGCCCATTTTTAATCCTCGATCGAGTAGGAATCGTGGGCCTATAGACTCGCTTTTACCGCCAAGTATGCCTCGTGTTCATAACGTTTTTTCACATATCCATGTTACGTAAATATGTGAAAGACCCCAACCACATTATCGAAGTTAGAACCGGACGAAATAGCGTAAGATTTGACGTATTTAAGAGGTTCCTGCTCAAATTTTGATAAGAAGGAACATATTCTACGCTTCCAAGGTTATACCTCAAGTCAAAGTTTCATGGAGGAACCACGATGTCGAGGAAATGACTGGGAGGAGTTAGAATCAAATGAAATCAAGGTATCCTTACCTCTTCGACATACCTGTGTACGCATTCTAATTTCGAGGGCTTAAATTTCATAAGTTAAGGGAGGTCAGAAGACCCCAACTTTTATAAATAAAGATGAATTTTCTATAAATATTATTTTTGAATATTATGGAATAAATTTGATATAATGTTATAGTCATGGGTAATATTTATAAATTTTGCAAAGTAAGCAAGTTGTTATAAAATATTCGTTTGGCTGGGGAATATTCTTTTGTTTGGGAATATTCAGACGACTACTCAATCATGGTGGGACCCATTAACTAAGTATTGTCGTAGTTAAAAACGACAAAATTATCTTTCTATAAAAATAACTACAGAGGTGTTACCGTTAAAACCGCTGAACTACCCTAAGTAGTAAAAGTACAAGAATACGCCGTAGTCAGATATAAGAAGACACGATATCGATTATCGATGCTTACGTGAGAAGTCACTCACCTACGCTCAATTATCACACAAGAATCACGTCGATCATATCTCTTATATTATCGATTCAATTATGTCACAAGATCATCTCAGATAATATGTTATAATATTAAATCAATAATCGAGACGACAAGTTATAAATGATTAATAATTGTTGAAAGATTAAATATGTGTTGATTAAAAATAAAATGATTTGTGGTAATATTTATTCAATCCTCGATGTATATAAAGAGTCTCATATGAGACGTTGTGGGTAAGTTTGATTATTTTATGGGGGCCCATATGTCATCATCTAAGAGTCTCTTCTCTTCAATAATTAGTAATTACCTTTCAATAGTAATTATTACCTTTGTCAATAGAATTACCTTCGCTAATAGTAATTACCTTCATGAAATAGTAATTACCTTTCACAATAGTAATTACCTTTACCGACGCGTCAAACCACTTGTCGTTTCATATTACAAAGGCCGAACCACTTGTCGCTTCACATTACAAAGCGCCGAACCACTTGTCGCTTTCACATAAACCACTTGTGCGTTTCACAATTAAAGCGCCAAACCACTTGCTTTTTTTTAAAGGCCAAACCACTTTTCTTTTCACATCACCAAACCGTCAAGCCACTTCTTTTCACACGGCAAAAGCTAAGTTTAGAAATCTTCTATAAATAGAGGCCTAGTGCTTCATTATTTTCACTTAATTCATTCAAGCTTATGTAGAGAGAAAGTATAGAGAGAATAAGAGAGAAAGAAGAAGAGTATTTTTTGTTACTACACCATCGTAAAGATTCAATCTCCTACTAAAAGTAAGGGGTGTTATTCTTTCTTATTCACGAAGAGAATCTGTTGTTATTCCATCGCTTATTATTCTCGTTGAATAAACTCAGATACGTGGTTTACCCTATACTTGGTGACATTCTTCTATTATTATTCATTGAACATCATCCTGTGTGTGTTTTACACCGGACCGGTTCCGCTTTTTTTTATTATTATTCTCATTGAACATCCCGTTTGTGTGTTTTACACCGACCGGTTCCGCTTTTATTATTTTATTATTATGTTTTGAACATCCTCGTTGAATATCTCGTCAGGTGTTTTACGCCGGACCGGTTCCATTTTATTATTATTCGTTGAATATCCCCGTCTGCAGGCTTTTTTTATTTACGACCGGTTCCGTTATTTATTATTCGTTGAATAACTCGCCTGCAAGGCCTATCGCATGCATGGTGATTTCTTTTGTTATTCCATTCTTTATTATACCCAAATTGGTTAAAACTTTGACTTCTATACTCCATGAAATTAGTGGAATATCCTCGATATTCAAGGCTTCATCCAAAGATCCTTTCATGGAAATATTCTTCTCAAGATTCTTGAATTTTACTCTACAAAGCAAAGATCATGTCGATAATTGATGTTATTGGTTCCTAGATAAATTAATTCTTGAACTTGTTTTATCAATTTTATATCATTGTCATCATCCTCATGTTTATATTATGTTGAAAGTCATCTGGGCTCAGAAGTGTATGGGATGGACTTGGTATGATTACGACTGAGAGACTATTCTTGTAATCACGATCGTAATGTTACAAATGATGTGGTAAAATCCTCAAAGGTCCAGAAAGTGTATCGATGGATGCTTGTTGGTATGATCATGACTATTAATGAATACACAAATATTCTCGCCCAGAAGTATGAATAATTGTGGTCGCGATACTAAAGAATATCCTCGCCAGAAAAAGCAGGGGGTGATTCGATGATGTGGAATATTTATTAAAGTCGAGTCTCAAATTATAACAAAGTTGATGAAAACCTTTAAATCATAAAAGATAGTAGATTTTATTTTCTACTGACTCTTTTTAATGGATCATTGGTTCACCGTAGTTAAACTTGATGTTCATTATATTTTATCGCTTTAACACTGTCAGAAGGCTAATGATAATTTATTTCGCATTATCTTAGTCATAATATTTCTTATCTAGCTAGTTGAGCTCACCCTTTCTTTCACCGTTCTCTTTCAGAAATGAGAATATAGCCGGGATTTAGCCTGGGAACGGAGTAATGGTCCAGAGGATAAGATTAGTAGTCCTCACTATTCGTGAAATAAGGTGATAATAATTGTAATGAGGACTCTTTCGAGTTCAGTATGATCTCTAGTAGACAATATTTGTATTCAAAAACTCACGCGTATTATGTCGATTGCATACCTACGCTTATATTAGTAAGTTGTATTTAAATTTGCACTACGTATCCGACTACCCAAGATGGGTGATGTATACCTAATTTTGGGGAAGACCCCAACTTTTATGAATAAAGAATAAATTTTTTTTCAATTATATTTTGAATATTATGGTATCGATTTGATATAATGTTATAGAATCATGGGTAATATTTATAAATTTTGCAAAGTAACGCAAGTTGTATATATAATATTCGATTGGTCTGGGAATATATAATTTACTTGGTAGGGAATATTCGCTATTATAACATGGAATATAACCAAGACAATCATCGTGGACCCCACAATGTAAATTATTCATTTGATCGAGAAAACGACAAAAATACTTTTATGAAAATAACTACGAGGTGTTACCGTTAAAACCGCTGAACTACCCTAGTAAAAAAAGTACAAGAATACGCAGTAGTTGCACAAGAGAAGACACTCAGATTGATTATCGATGCTTACGTGAGAAGTCACTCACCTATACTCAATTATTGCTACAAAGAATTAATTGTGATCATATTTCTATATTATCGATTCAATTATTGTTACAAAGATCATCCGCATTATATGATATATTATTAAATCAATAATCGAGACTAAAAGTTATTCATATTATTATTCGCAATATCGACAATGTCTGTAAGTTCACAAGGAGAGGTTCGTCACCTAATCGCTACCAATAAGGAGAAATCCTTATCTGAAAGCCCCTCTTCCGGGAACGACCTCGTTGTTAAATATTGTGAATTATAATATTAATGATGAATAAGTTCGTGTCGATTAAAGATGAATTTTATAGTTCCATCAGGTTGGACTTATTTGTGTTAGTATAATTGATGTCCGGAGGATATATTGTTCAATGGGTATTCGGACACTTTTCGTCGAAGTGAGTTACTATTCACGAAGTTACTATTCACGAGTTACTATTCACGAAGTTACTATTTATTTACTATTCAGTTACTATTCACGAGTTACTATTCACGAAGTTACTAGTTACTATTCATTCTATTCACCCAGAAGATATATTTATTTTCATTCAAATCATTTTTGGGTACAATATTATTCCATGAGGAGATGTGCTAATTTTTTTAATCGTTGGTCAAGATATAATAGTAAATCAATATGGACCGATCATTGGTGGAAGTTATAATAATAAATCAATATGGATCATCGGGTTTAAAGTTTTAATAGTAAATCAAGATGGACCGTTGTTTTAAGTTTTAATAGTAAACCAACTGGATCGTCCTGCTTTAAAGTAAATCAATCTGGACCGCTCATAAGTTAGTTACTATGCATTCCATTCTTCTATAAAATAAGCTCATTCCTTCATTATTTTTCACTTAATTCATCTAAAACTCTAGAGAGAGAATTATAAGAGAACCTATAGAAAAGTATTTCGCTACTTCCCTACTCTTATATTCCGCTTTTTTTTTTACAGAAGGGATGTTATTTTGTTTGTACTCATGAAGAGAACTTCGTTATTCCATTATTTATTATTTCATTGAATAACTCAGATACGTGGGCTACCCTATACATGGTGACATTCTTCTAATATTCCATTCTTTTATTATTATTCGGTTGAATATCGGAATATAAGGCGCTTACACTGATTCGGTTCCATTATTTATTATTCGTCTTAATATCCCGTCTTACGCTTATTACGGACCGGTTCCATTATTTATTATTTCGTCGGAATATCCCGTCTGTAAGGCTTTACGCCGGACCCGGTTCCATTATTTATTATTCTCGTTGAATATCCTCCGTCGTCTGCGCTTTTACGCCGACCGGTTCCATCCTTTATTATTCTCGTTGAATAACTCGCCATGCGGCCTATCGCATTTACGGTGATTTTCTTTTGTTATTCCATTCTTTATTATACTCAAACAAGTTAAAACTTTGATTTCTATACCCATGAAATTAGTGGAATATCTTCGATATTTGCGCTTCATCCAAAGATCTTTTCATGGAAATATTCTTTCCGAGCATTCTTGAATTTTACTCTCACAAAGCAAAGATCATGTCGACAATTTGGACGTTATTAGTTCCTAGATAAATTAATTCTTGAACTTGTTTTTATCAATTCTTATATCATTGTCATCATCCTCATGTTTATATTTTGTTGAAAGTCATCCGTGGCCTCAGTAGTGCATGATGGACTTGGTATGATTATGACTGTGGATTATTCTTGTAATCATGACCGTAATGTTACAAATGATGTGATAAAAGTCCTCATCGCCCGTGAGTGCATCGATGGACAATTGTTGGTATGATCATGACCATTAATGAATACACGAATGTCCTCGCCCGTAGTGCATGGATAATTTGTGGTCGGATACTAAAGAATATCCTCGTCGTAGTGTAGGGTGATTCGATGATGTGGATTATTTATTGTCGAGTCCCAATGATAAAAGTGATGAAAACCTTTTAAATCATAAAAGATAGTAGATTTTATTCTCTACTGACTCTTCTAATGGATCGCTTGTTCACCGCAGCTTAAACTTGATAGTTATTATATTTTATCGCTTTAACATCGTCAAGGCTAACGATAAATTATTCTCGCATTATCTTAGTCATAATATTTTATCGGGCTAGTTGAGCTCACCCTTTTCTTTCACCGTTTTCTTCGTGAAATGAGAACGAGTCGGGACTAGTCTGGGAACAGAGTGATGGTCCTAGATGGTGCATTAGTAGTCCTCACTATTCGTGAAATAGTGTGATAATAATTGTAATGAGGACTCTTTTTGAGTTTCAGATAATCTCTAGTAGACAATATTTGTATTCAAACTCACAGCTTTATGTTTTGTCGTATTGTACACACATGCTTATATTATTAAGTTGTATTCAATTTTTGTACCATACGATCCTGGCGCACTCAAGATGGGTGATGTATATACCTAATTTTGGGGGCGCCACATTGGTATCAAAGCTTAGGATACGATCCCCGCTAAGATGTGAGAATAGAACTAGAGGGGAGAGACGGGAATTCTTTCGCTAAGTATGACCTACCTAAGTTTTTTTTTTTTTTGGTATTTAATTGGCTCACGTAATATAGGATAATATGTTATATGTCAATTAACCTTTTGTTTTGTGGCAAGAAGATCGAAAAATGACATCCGAGAATGTTGAGAATAGCAATGGAGCACAAAGCGATCGCTGATTCACCACATATCAATAATCGTGATAATGTGCATCGTGAAGGCGATAATCCTCACGCAAACAACAACACCGACTAAAATGATGAATGATGGAATGTTCAGAGGCTTTATGCAATTCATGCAACAAAGAAAGTAGAGTGGCTCCTCGCCCAAAATGTAGGTGGAAACATCGAAACTCTCTTGACGGCCACCGCTAAACAGCTTCAAGGAGCGGGACCACCGTGAGTTTATCGGAGAGCCAAAACCACTTAAAGGGAAGCATGGATAAAGCGTATCACCAAGATATTTGATGTCTGGGATGCTCCGAGGAGCAAAAGGTTTCCTTTGCCGCTTTTATGTTGCAGGAGAGGAGAGGCAGACATCGGTGGAAATCCAGAAAGCGTACTCAACCCGCCAGATCAAGATGTCTTGGGAAAAGTTCCAAGAACTATTCAACGACAAGTACTTTCCCGAAAGTATTCATCATATAAAAGAGGTAGAATTCATCAAGTCGAGCAAAATAATACGACCGTGTCGCAAAGACGAGGCCAAGTTTGCCGAAAGTGTCTGGTTTCAAGCATCCCACTTGGTGGATAATGAAGAGAGAATGACGCGGATGTTTTTAAGAGGTTTCAAAGTCGAGATACGCCAACATCTTATTTCTCATAAACCGTGGTTTGTATTCAGATGTTGTAAATAGGGCTCATTAAGGAGCGCGATAACGAGTCAACGCGAACCAAAAGAGAGAGAAAAAGATAATCAATGAGAGCAACCATCGGTGGACAACAAGCGTGGAGGAATCAACAGCCGTAAATGGTAACCACTTGGTGGTAATCAAGGCCAAAACAATAAGAATGGACATTTCAAGAAGAGGAGATTCAACAATGATGGAAGGACGCCAAGACCAAAGACCCGTTGTTAAGGAAGGAGAACGACCACCCATCATATGCTTCAAATGCGAGGGAGGGACACATCACCCAAACTCGCGCGATGTCATCCAAAGCATGTTATAATTGTGGAAGAGAAGGTCACTTAGCCCGATTTTATCGCTCACCAAGACAAGTTCAACTAGGATGGAGGCACCAAAGGTCGCCCCAAAAAAAGTCAAAGCCGTAGAAAGCAAGCAAGGAGAGCGTTTGTTGTGACTCTCCCGTAAAGCAAAGGAACCCGAATGAGGTCATCACGGTAAGCTTATCATAAACTCTAAATAAGTCTATACTTTATTTGATACCGGTTCTACCCATTCTTTTATTCTCCTACTATGCGCCAACGATTAAATTTGACTCGAGAAATTAGACTTTCGACTTATCTCGTGGAAACTCCGTTGGGAGAAACCTTCATTACATCCATCGCTTATAAGTCTTGTTTGGTTCAAATCCAGAATCGCATTATTACATTCGTCGATCTTATTTCTTTAAAAATACTTCATGTTTGACGTAATTCTGTGGATTGATCGTTAAATACTCATCATGCAAAAATTGATTATTTTCGTAAGGTTGTTAGTTTTCATATTCCTAATCAACCTATTATGCTAATTCAAGCGACCAAACCATTAAAATCAATCACGGGTCATTTCAAGCCATAAAGCTATTCGCTTATTGAAAAACGGATGTCAAGCTTTCTTAGCTCATGTCACGATTTAAACAAAAATACGCCGCTTTTGAACGATATTTCTATTGTTAATAAATTTCCGACGATTCCCTCAAGAACTTCCCGCCTACCCCCCGAGAGCGTGAAATTGAATTTTGTATCGACTTGAACCCGGTACAAAACCCATTTCCAAAGCCCCATATCGAATGGCTCCTATGAACTTCGTGAGTTAAAGACCCAATCGCAGGAATTGTTAGACATTGGTTTCATTCGCCCTAGACGCCTCTCCTCGGGGTGCTCCTGTTTCTATTCGTGAAGAAGAAAGATGGGAGTATGCGACTTTGTATTGATTATCGAGAGTTGAATCATGTCACCATCAAAAAAATAGGTACCCATTGCCACGTATTGATGACCTGTTTCGACCAGCCAGTAAGGAGCCAAATTCTTTTCAAAGATCGATCTTCATTCGGATATCACCAATTGAAGATTAGAACCGATGACATTCCAAAGACGGCCGTAACTCCCAGACGGCATTATGAATTTCTAGTCATGTCCTTTCGATCGACTAATGCCCCGCCGCTTTCATGGATATGATGAACCGAGTATTCAAGGAATATTCGATCACTTTGTGGTCGCCTTTATTGATGACATCCTTATTTATTCCAAAAGTCGTGAAGATCATGAGCAACACTTGAGGTCGACACTCCAAAAGCTTCGTGAATACAAGCTTTATGCCAAGTTCAAGAAATGCGAAGTTCGCTTCGAGGAAGTAGCATTCCTTGGGCACGTAGTATCAAGTCATGGAATATCCGCTGACCCGCAAAGATCAAGCTATTCAAAGTCGGGAGCAACCTAAATCAATGATCAAGTACGTAGCTTTTTTGCTTAGCCGGGTTATTATCTGAGATTCGTGGAAGGATTTTTTCTAATCGCTACTCCATTAACTCAAACCGACTTGAAAGATACAAAGTTCTATTGAGCGAAGAATGTGAGAAGAGTTTTCAAGAACTCAAGAGGAGACTCATTTCAAAGACTGCTCGACAATACCATCCGCTCTTGAGGGATTTGTCATCTACAAGTGATGCTTCTGGGCAAAGGGGTGGGATGTGTTCTCATGCAACATGGGAAAGTCATAGCCTATGCCTCAAGACAACTCAAAGAATATGAGAGGAATTATCCTACTCATGATCTAGAGTTAGCAAATGTTGTCTTCGTGACTTAAAATTTGGAGGCATTACTCAGATGGGGAGAAAGTGGAGATCTTTACTTGATCATAAAAGCCTCAAATATTTTTCACTCAAAAGGAACTCAACACGCGATAAACGACGCTGGCTTGAACTGCTGAAAGATTATGATCATACCATCCAATACCATCCTCGAAAAGTTTAACGTGGTAGCCGACGATCGAGTAGTAAGATCATATGCAAGCACGAAGTGCGATATTGTCAACGAAAGGCCCATTTTGTGTGACTTGCAAAGGATGGAGATAGAGTTAAAAACCCAGGACCCATGTGATGATGGTAATATATACGAAAGTAGAACCGACTTTAATTGATAAAGTTAAAGTCGCAAGCTACGCATCTTGAGAGTCGATGCGTATGAGGAAGAAAGTGCAAGAAGGTAAAGCGCCTAAGCAAGAATCGATGAAGAAGGAATACTTGAAGTCAACTCTGCACTTTGTGTTCCTAACGACCCCGATTTAAAGTATAAAATCATGATGGAGACACAACACACCGCTTGTAATCCATCTCGGGAGTACCAAATGTATCATGATCTTCGACATACACATTTTGTGGAGCAATATGAAAGAGAGATAATGAGTTTATCTCAAGGTGTTTAACTTGTCAACGAAGTCAAGCGTGAGCATCAAGTACCAAAAGGTCCATCAGAACCACTTGAAATTCCAGAATGGAAGTGGGAGCACATTACCATGGATTTCAAGCATCGGCCTTCCTAAGGTTTCTCAAGGCATAGATGCGATTTGGGTCATTGTTGATAGATCGACCAAGTCCGCTTCATTTTTACCGATACGAGAAACTTATACACTTGAACGCCTCTTGCGTCAGATGTATATAAACGAGATTGTAAGATCGCATGGTATGCCAAGATCCATAGTTTTCGATCGAGACCCAAGATTCACTTCACGATTTTGGGTTAGTTTGCAAAAAGCTATGGGCACAGATTTTACGATTTAGTTTCTAAGATATCATCCCTCGATGGGACGGACAATGGAGAGGACTATTCAAACTCTCAAGATCTATTAAGACTCGTGGTCCTCGACTTCAAGGGAAGTTGGGACAAGTTCTTACCATCGGTGGAGTTTTCTACAACAACAGCTTATCAAGCAAGTATCGCATGGCTCCATTCGAGGCGCCAGATGGAAGAAAGTGTCGTTTCCAAGATGTCGGGATGAGGTGGGTGAAGCAACGTTGTTGGGACCGAGTTGGTACGTATGACTACGTAAAAGATTCAAACGATCCGACAACGATAAAAACTTCACAAGATCGACAAAAAAGAGTTATGTGATCTTCATCGAAAGGACGAGAATTCGATATCGAGATCATGTGTTGTTACGTGTTGCTTCCATGGAAAGGAGTTACTTAGATTTGGAAAGAGAGGAAAGCTCAATCCTCGATTCATCATCGCCCATTTTTAATTCTCGAGCGAAAGGGAATCGTGGCCTATAGACTCGCTTTTACCGCCAAGTATGTCTCGTGTTCATAATGTTTTTCACATATCTATGTTACGTAAATATGTGAAAGACCCAAACCACATTATCGAAGTTAGAACCAGACGAGATAGAGGAAGATTTAACGTATGAAGAGTTACCGTTAAAATCTTGGATAAGAAGGATCATGTTCTACGCCCAAGGTTATACCTCAAGTCAAAGTTTTATGGAGAAACCACGATGTGGAGGAAATGACTGGGAGTTAGAATCGAGATGAAGTCAAGGTATCCTCATCTCTTCGACATACCGTGTATGTAATTCTAATTTCGAGGACTAAATTTCATAAGAAGGGGAGGTTGTAAGACCCCAACTTTTATGAATAAAGAATAATTTTTTTCAATTATATTTTTGAATATTATGGTATCGATTTGATATAATGTTATAGTTGTGGGTAATATTTATAAATTTTGCAAAGTACGCAAGTTGTTATATAATATTCGATTGGTCTGGGAATATTCATTTTAACAGGAATATTCGCATAACAAGACAATCATTGGTGGACCCCAATAAATGTAATTATTCATTTGATTGAGAAAACGACAAAAATATTTTTTTATGAAAATAATAACTACGGAGGTGTTACCGTTAAAACCGTTGAACTACCCTAGAGTAAAAGTACAAGAATACGCCAGAGTAGAATGCACAAAGAAGACACCAGATTGATTATCGATGCTTACGTGAGAAGTCACTCACTTATACTCAATTATTGCTACAAGAATTGTCGATCATATTCTCATATTATCGATTCAATTATTGTTACAAGATCATCCGCATTATATGATATATTATTAAATCAATAATCGAGACGCAAAGTTATTCATATTATTATTCGCAATATCGACAATGTCTGTAAGTTTCACAAGGAGAGGTTCGTCACCTAATCAAGCGCGCCAATAAGGAGAAATCCTTATCTAAAGCCCCCTTTCGGGAACGACCTCGTTGTTAAATATTGTGAATTATAATATTAATGATGAATAAGTTCGTGTCGATCGATTAAAGATGAATTTTATAGTTCCATCAGGTTGGACTTATTTGTGTTAGTATAATTGATGTCCGGAGGATATATTGTTCAATTGGGTATTCGGACACTTTTCGTTCGTGAGTACTATATTCACGAAGTTACTATTCACGAAGTTACTATTCACGAGTTACTAGTTTATTCACGAAAGTTATTATTCATTCAAAGTTTACTATTCTATTCATTAGTTACTAGATATTATTACTATTCGGGTACTATTCACCAGAAGATATATTTATTTTCATCCAAATCATTTTTGGGTACAATATTATTCCATGAGGAGATGTGCTAATTTTTTCGTAATCATTGTCAAGATATAATAGTAAATCAATATGGACCACCGGTGGAAGTTATAATAGTAAATCAATATGGATCATCGGTTTAAAGTTTTAATAGTAAATCAAGATGGACCGTTGTTTTAAGTTTTAATAGTAAACCAACTGGATCGTCTGCTTAAAAGTAAATCAACTGGACCGCTCATAAGTTAGTTATATATACCCATTCTTCTATAAATAAGCTCATTCCTTCATTATTTTTACTTAATTCATCAAACTCTAGAGAGAGAATTATAAGAGAACCTATAGAAAAGTATTCTCGCTACTTTCCTACTCTTATATTCAATTTCTTTTTACTAGTAAGGGATGTTATTTGTTGTACTCATGAAGAGAACTTCGTTATTCCATTATTTATTATTCTATTGAATAACTCAGATAACGCTGCTACCCTATACATGGTGACATTCTTCTAATATTCCGTTCTTTATTATTCATTTAATATCGTCTGGCGGTTCCATTATTTTTACGCCGGATTCGGTTCCATTATTTATTATTTCGCTTTAATATCTCGCTCGTATGTTTTTACGGACCGGGTTCCATTATTTATTATTTTTCGCTTAATATCTCGTCTTCGTAAGTTTTTACGCCGACCGGTTCCATTATTTATTATTCTCATTGAATATCCCGTCCTCGTGCGCTACGCCGACTCGGGTTCCATCCTTTATTATTCTCGTTGAATAACTCGCTCGTATCGGCCTATCGCATTTATGGTGATTTCTTTTGTTATTCCATTCTTTATTATACTCAATTGGTTAAAACTTTGACTTCTATACCCATGAAATTAGTGGAATATCTTTGATATTTCAAGCGCTTCATCCAAAGATCTTTTCATGGAAATATTCTTCCGAGCATTCTTGAATTTTACTCTACAAAGCAAAGATCATGTCGACAATTTGGACGTTATCGTTCCTAGATAAATTAATTCTTGAACTTGTTTTATCAATTCTTATATCATTGTCATCATCCTCATGTTTATATTTTGTTGAAAGTCATCTGTGGCCTCAGAAGTGCATGGGATGGACTTGGTATGATTATGACTGTGGATTATTCTTGTAATCATGACCGTAATGTTACAAATGATGTGATAAAAGTCCTCATCGCCCGTAGTGCATCGATGGATGCTTGTTGGCATGATCATGACCATTAATGAATACACGAATGTCCTCGCCCGTAGTGCATGGATAATTTGTGGTCGTGATACTAAAGAATATCCTCGTCAGAAAGTGCAGGGTGATTCGATGATGTGGATTATTTATTGTCGAGTCCCAAATGATAAAAGTGATGAAAACCTTTAAATCATGAAGATAGTAGATTTTATTCTCTACTGAATTCTTCTAATGGATCGCTTTGTTCACCGCAGCTTAAACTTGATAGTTATTATATTTTATCGTTTAACATCATCAAGGCTAACGATAAATTATTCTCGCATTATCTTAGTCATAATATTTCATCGGGCTAGTTGAGCTCACCCTTTTCTTTCACCGTTTTCTTCGTGAAATGAGAACGAATGGGACTACTAATGGGAACAGAGTGATGGTCCTAGATGGTGCATTAGTAGTCCTCACTATTCGTGAAATAGTGTGATAATAATTGTAATGAGGACTCTTTTTTGAGTTTGTATAATCTCTAGTAGACAATATTTGTATTCAAACTCAGCTTTATGTTTTGTCGATTGTATTATATTTGAATTACGTATTGTATTATTAAGTTGTAATAAATAGAATATATTATATTTTATTTAAAAGATTTTCTTTAAATATGGACCGCCGATTAAAGTAAATCAATCTGGACCGTTCATGGATTAATTCTTATGCATTCCATTTTCCTATAAATAAGCTCATTCCTTCATTATTTTCTTACTTAATTCATTGAAACTCTAGAGAGAAATTATAGAGAGAGTTTATAGAGAGAAAATTATAGAAAGAAGAAGAGTATTCTCGCTACTTCACTACTTTATATTAGGTTCTTTTACGGTAAGGGGTGTTATTCTTTCTTCTGAAGAGAACTTCATTATTCCATTCATTATTATTCGTTGGAATAACTTCGTAAAAGTGGCATACCCTATACATAACCTCGTGATAACGTGGCATACCCTATACTTGGTGAAATCTTATGTTATTCCATTGCTTATTATTCATTGCTTGAATAACTCAGATAATGTGATTACCCTATACTTGGTGACATTCTTCTATTATTCGTTGGAACATCCCATGCGTGTGTTTTACACCCGACCGGTTCCGCTTTTTATTATTTCTGTTGGAACATCCTGCGTGTGTGTTTTACACTGCACTGGTTTTAAATCTTTTATCATTACGTTGAATATCCTATCTCGTGTGTTTTACACCGGATCCGGTTCCATCTTTATTATTCTGTTGGAACATCCCGCTCGCGGTGTGAATTTCACCGACCGGTTCCGTTATTATTATTCATTGGAATAACTCGCCTCATGCTGCAAGTACCGCATGCATGGTGATTTCTTTTGTTATTCCATTCTTTATTATACCCGGTTAAGTTAAAACTTTGACTTTATACTCCATGAAATTAGTAGAATATCCTTGATATTTGCGTTTCATCTAAGATCTTTTCATGGAAATATTCTTCCGATCATTCTTGAATTTTACTCTACTAAATAAAGATCATGTTGACAATTTGGACGTTAATAATTCATGGATTAAATAATTCTTGAACTTGTTTTATTGAATTATTATGTCATTGTCATCATCCTCATGTTATATTATGTTATCTTTGGCTTACGATGCATAGATGAACTTAGTATGATTATGACCAGGATCATTCGGTATAATCATGACTTGATATAAATGATGTGACAAAAGTCCTCAATTGGCCTGTAATGCAATGATGGATAGTTTTTGGTATGATTATGACTGGGGGTGATTCTTATAGATCATGACCATTGATAATTTGATGAAAATCCTTGACCGTGGTACAGGATGATTAGATGTGGTGGTTTATTTATTAAAGTCGAGTCTCAAACGATAAAAATTGATGAAAACCTTTAAAACCTAAAAGATAGTAGACTTTATTCTCTACTTGACTCTTTTAATAGATTATTTATTCCACCGCAGATTAAACCGGTTGTCTATTGTATTTTATCGGTTTAACACTTTGTTGAAGGCTAATGATAATTTATTTCGCATTATCTTAGTCATAATATTTCTTCTTGGGCTAGTTGAGCTCACCTTTCTTTTCTTTATTCTTCGTGAAATGAGAACATAGGCTGGGACGAGTCGGGGACGTAAGTAATGGTCCAGGAGGATAGCATTAGTAGTCCTCACTATTACGTGAAAAATAGTGTGATAATAGTTGTAATGAGGACTCCTTTTGAGTTTGTATAATATCTAGTAGACAATATTTGTATTCAAACTCACGTTTTATGTCGTATTGTACACTACGCACGTTATATTAGTAAGTTGTATTTGAATTTATGTACCATGTAAGTGGCGACCCAAGATGGGTGACGATACCTAATTTTGGGGGGCGCCACGGTTGGTATCAAAGCTTAGGGATATGATCCCCGGCCGAGATGTGAGATAAGAACTAGGAGGGAGAGACGGGAATTCCTTCGCTAGTAGATGACCTATCTAAATTTATTTGGTATTTAATTGGTTGGTCGAGTATAGGGATAATATGTGATATGTTAATTAACCCTTGTTTTGTGACAAAGGTGTTTGAGAATGGCATCCGAAAATCTTTGAGATAAGCAATGAAGCACATGAGAGTGTTGATTCAAATTTCAAACAAAAGGTAACGACAAACAATACGATAATAATCATATCTGGTGGCAATTGGCTATCGTAACAATGATAACCATCGTGGGGAAATTATCATGCTAAGAATGGTAACCACTTTGGTGGTAATCATGGCAAAGATAATAGAAGTGGAAATTGCAAGAAGAGAAGATCATTTAGCTCAATTTTGTTGTGCACCAAAGTCAAGTCTAGTTGGGACGGTGGCACCAAAGATGGATATGGACAAAACAAAGTCGTTGGTTTTAGGAAGTGCATTTTCACGACTTCTCAAAAAGCGAGTAAACCGAACAAAGTTAGCACGAAGTTAGTTAATTATAAATTGCGAAGTCTATACCTTATAAGATACCGTTCTACCCATTATTTTATCTCTTGCTTTATGTTCAACGTTTAAATTTGACTCGGAGAAGTTAAACTTTGACTTATTAGTTGAAACTTCGTTAGTAGGAGCCTTCGTTATCGCTTATTTTTAAATCTTGTTTGATTCAAATAAACACTTTCACGTTATCTGTCGATCTTATCTTTTTGAAAATACTTGCCTTTGATGTGATTTTAGGAATCAATTGGTTAACTACTCATCATGCTTTTCGTAAGGTTGTTAGCTTTTATACTCATAACCAACCTGTTATACCAATTCAAAGTAACCAAACCCTAAAGTTAATCACTGTTATATCAAGCCATAAGTAAAGAGCCCCGATCCTTTCGTTGTTAACTTCCTTGTGTGGAATGCAAGAAGCAGGACTTTAGTGGCGACATCGTGAATGAAGATGGCAAGTTTATAGGTATCATTATGAGGTGCTATCTAGGTTAAGGGATAGAAGTCACAGTTGGTATCAATGTGACGTACTATCTGTTAGGTTTGTAATATTCATAACGCAATCAAATTGCATAAAAAGTGCTAAGCGTGTAAAATCAAAGTTTAAAAATTTACAAACCATATACCCGGATCACCCTTTATGCATAATTATTAATTAAACAAAAGATAAAGAATAAATCATACCTTGAAGATCGAGCTTCCTCGTGTACAAGTTCACCTCCAAATCCTTTCGCTCAATCTTGAATCCACCGGGTTTGGTTCCTTCCTTTGATCAACGTTAGCCACCCAAATGTTTGGCCTCTAGAGGTGATCCACCGAGGAAGAATAAAATTCAAGAAGATGGGTGTTAAAGCTAAACCCTAGTTTTTCTATCTCTATAGAAAAAGGTGTACTCCCAACAACTTGGAATTATTACGTAGTTATTAAAGTCAACAACCCATCTCACCCATAATAAGACTCCTCTTATTTATAGATGTGGGCAACCCACCTTAACAATTAAGGAATTGGGTTTTATTTAATTAATTAAATTAATTAATTAAGCTCCCTAATCTTATTAGGGATAATTAATTAAACTCTTTTAATTAATTTTCCTTCCTAATCCAATTAGGAATAAATGAGAGTACTTATATTAAATTAATTCCTAAACTCTTTTAGAAATTAAAATAATAATAATTGTAATAATATTAATAAGACTCCTCTTATTAATTTATATTTAATATTTCTAAAATATTAAATAATAAATATTAAGCTATTTAATTTATTCTATCACCATAGATTAAATTAAATATACTTAATATATTATTACGATTATGCCATTAACTTCTTAAATAATTATTCTTCCTTTTTATGGTGTGACCCTTTAGGTTCTCCATATTAAACCGGTTGTGAATAAATCAATTAGAACAATTTAATCTTATTTAAATAAATAAATTAAACAATTAATTTATTTAAATAATATTTATTCTACAATAGGATAAGCCTCCTAGCGATCAACGACTTTCCGGATAATATAGATTTCAACATTAATCATAAAAGAACCTTTGAGTAAATAGTTACCGCACAATTCAATCCTTCCACCATACAATGTCCCAATTAAATATAAGACATGGAATTCATCACAAGTCTTATTTTATTTAATTATATGTATTTCGATCCTTAAATGCACAACTCCAAATAATGCAAATTAGAAACTCCTTTCTAATTTCATTACGCCTCTGGCCAAGGACTATTGGGTTGTCATTTATCGAATCACATAGGACATTTCTTCTTTTTTATTAGAAGTGGTAGATTCTTTATTGATCATACATTATCTCCATGTACAACTTATTATACCCAAGCATACCCTTTGATATACCCTAAGGGTCTTAAGGAATAAGTCAAAGTATAATTCATTATACACAAGATACTATGATGATCTCAAGTCCAAGGATTACTTATACTACTATCACTACAGTGAATTCCTATTGACAGCAAATAAAACTCCATTAGGTATTCCTTAGCGAGCCACGCTCAAATGAACTTATTCTCTAATAAGCACCTACATACTTGCTTTAGTGTCTCCACACAAATGATCATGAGATCAATCATCCTCATCCAATGAATGAAGCAAGCAACGTATGTACCAATCTATCCGGATTCACTAATCCCCAATTTAGTAATCCAATGATTGGGAACTATTTTAGTTTTAAGCTTTCTAAGAATTTAGATTTCATTAGAATGATCATCATCATTATTCTAAAAGCATTGCTTAAAACTATGGGTTTATCACATATTATAAAACAGCATCATGTAGATAATTAAAAGCCTTTAATAAATTAATACTTTTTATTAATAAATGAATAAGATTGTTACAAAGTATATGCTTTATCATCAAACATGATTGGCTTGTGTGCATACTACTTTCACTATCCAAGTCTTGGATGAGAGACACAGTTTTGAATGATATTTCTATCATTAATAAATTTCTTGGCGTATTCTTGAAGACTTCCTAGCCTACCCTAGAACGTAAAATCAAATTTTGTATTGACCCCAGTACAAAAACCCATTTCTTAAACCCTCAAATATTTCTTCAACTAAAATGAACAGTTTACGTGGTTTATGATGAAAGTCATAATAAAAGCATTGGAATAATGAAAATCATGGGTATATGAAGTATTAGTAAGTTTTATGATGAGTTATGTTGGTTAGTATGTGAAAACATGAAAGTTTCTTAGAAATCACAAAGAGTTGAAAATCGATTTTGGTGAAAAACGTAACATGAAATTCAATTGACTATATCTCTTATTATATTTTGAATTTTTGAATGTGGTCAAGTCCTAGAGTTAGATCTATGAGTTACCTAACTAATCCAAGTGGAATTACTGGAAAAGGTGTTGTAGAGATTTTGTGGGGACTGATTTTAGCAAAGGAGGCCAAAGCTGTAAATTTCGAAAATGCTACTGCCCAGAAACTTTAAGGGACTGTTTCGGCCACTTAAATTATGAGAAAAATTCTGGCCTTTTGGGACATGAAGGTATATGGTATAAAGTACCTCCTGTCCAAAAATGAGCTCATTCGACTTAAAATGAGCAAGTTATGACTATTTCAATATTTAGGTTTTTCCGGCGAAAAATGCTATAACCCGGAGTTCTATAACTCCGATGACCATGAAATTAAACTAGAAGCTCACGTTAACCATGTGTAAGATTCTGCCAAGATTTGGGAATTTTGGAGTTATCCTTGAGGTAGCTAATTTCTTAAGGAATTAATTGGAAATTGATTTTGAAAAATAGTAAATAAATTTTAAAAATTCGAGAAAAATATATTTTCATTATGGGACTATATTATGCTAAATCCCAGAAAAGAAATATTTTTGGGACTGATTTGGTATTTTTCATGAAAATAGTTTAATTACTTAACATATGAGTTAAATATGTTATGTGAAGTAACAAAGTTGAAAATATGATTTTATGGCTACAGAGAATCCTATATAGAGTATATGCATATTTTTTTGATGAGGATTTGATAATTGGTGATGATATCTTATGAGTATGGCATTTTGAATGATTAAATGCATTATATGGTAAAGCGTAAACAATTGAGATAAATTGTTTATAAATTTAAAAAGTGATTAAAATATTGTTATAATATTAATGATATTAGATTATGAGATTATTAAGTGATTGAAAACATGGGGATATTCTTGAATCTCGGATAAATTATATTATAAATGTTTAATATTTATCCTTTATCTCATTTGATTGATTCTTTATATCATTATCCTCACGCTTATATTATGTTGAAAGTCATACGTATTCAGAAGTGTAAAGATGGACTTGGTATGATTATGACTGTGGATTGTTCGGTATAATCATAACCGTAATTGAAAACACAATTATCTTGGCCGTAGTAGTGCATGGATAATTTGTGGTCGTGATACTTAATGAATACACAATTATCTTTGGTAGTAGTGCATGGATAATTTGTGGTCGTGATACTTAATGAATACACAATTATCTTTCGCCGTAGTGCATGGATAATTTGTGGTCGTGATACTAATGAATACACGATTATCTTTGGGTCGTAGTGCATGGATAATTTGTGGTCGTGATATCTTAATGAATACACAATTATCTTCGGTAGTAGGCATGGATAATTTGTGGTCGTGATCTTAATGAATACACGATTATCTTTGGTCAGTAGTGCATGGATAATTTGTGGTCGTGATACTTAATGAATACACAATTATCTTTGGCCATAGTGCTTGGATAATTTGTGGTCGTGATATCTTAATGAATACACAATTATCTTTGGTAGTAGTGCATGGATAATTTGTGGTCGTGATACTAATGAATATCCTTGGCACGTAGTGCGGGGATGATTCGATGATATGGATTAATTATTGGTGAGTCTCAAGAATGAAATATTAATTCATGGATGTGGTAAAAGTCATCTTTGGTCGTAGTGCATTGATAGACTTGGTATGATTGTGACCACGGATTATTGAAGATAATCATGATCAGTAATTGAAAACACGAATATCCTTGGCGATGTAGTGCATGGATAATTCATGGTTGTGATACTATTAAGTCGAGTCTCAAAGATTATTGGTTTTATAGATTATATATCTTGGCCTGTAGTGCAAAGATGAATTGTTAATAAATATCTTTGGCCCGTAGTGCAAAAAGATGAATTGTTAATGAATATCTTTGGTAGGATTGCAAAGATGAATTTAATGTTTTCAACGATAAAGGTATTCAAGGTATCCTCACCTCTTTATCATACAGTGTACGCACCCTAATTTCGAGGGCTAAATTCCATAAGGAGGGAGATTGTGAGACCCCAGATTTTATCAATAAAGATTTAAATTTTGTCGAAATAATTTTTAATATTATGGTGTGAATTTGAGATAATATTATAGTTGTGGGTAGTATTTATAAATTTTGCAAAGTATGCAAGTGGTTATATTATATTCGATTGGTCTGGGAATATTCTTCGGTTTAGCGCAGGAATATTCAATGCAATGACTACTCAATCATTGGTGGACCCCATAAATGTAATTATTGTCGGATCGAGAAAACGACAAAAATATTTTATTGAAATAACTACGAAGTTTTACCGTGGTTATTGTTGAACTACTCGGTAGTAAAAGTGTCTGAAGAATACGTGTGGTTGCATAAGAAGCAGACACCGGTATTGATTATCGATGCTTATGTGAGAAGTCACCGGTTTGATTCCATTATTATCGACGATTAAGAATATGAATTATTATAGTGATAATGACGTTTTGTTTTATTCGTATTATTAACGTAATAAAATGTAAACATCTTTTTTATATAAAATAGAATACTTTATTAAAGTTATTCTATAAATAGAATATATTATATTTTATTATGCATAGTGTTGCATAGTGTTTTGCATAGTGTTTGCATAGTAAAATGTTTTTATATAAATAGAATATATTATATTTTATTTAAAAGATTTTTCTTTAAATATGGACCGTCGATTAAAGTAAATCAACTGGACCGTTCATGGATTAATTCTTATGCATTCCATTTTCCTATAAATAAGCTCATTCCTTCATTATTTTCTTACGATTTCATTGAAACTCTGTAGAGAGAGAAATTATAGAGAGAAGCTATAGAGAGAAAATTATAGAAAGAAGAAGAGTATTCTCGCTACTTCACTACTTCTATATTAGGTTCTTTTTTACGGTAAAGGGTGTTATTCTTTCTTCTTGAAGAGAACTTCGTTATTCCATTCATTATTATTACGCTGAATAACTTTCGTAAAAGTGGCATACCCTATACATAACTTTGTATACATGGCATACCCTATACTTGGTGAAATCCTTATGTTATTCCATTGCTTATTATTCATTGGAATAACTCAGATATCTGTGATTTTACCTATACTTGGTGACATTCTTTCTATTATTCATTGGAACATCACATCGTGTGTTTTACACAGGACTGGTTCCGCTTTTATTATTCTCGTTGGAACATCCCATTCGTGTGTTTTTAGGACTGGTTAAAATCTTTATCATTACGTTGGAATATCCTATCGTGTGTTTTACAATCGGATCTGGTTCCATCTTTATTATTCTCGTTGGAACATCCGCTGCGGTGTGAATTTCACCGACTGGTTCCGTTATTATTATTCTGTTGAATAACCTGCCATGCAAGTACCGCATGCATGGTGATTTCTTTTGTTATTCCATTCTTTATTATACCCGGTTGGTTAAAACTTTGACTTCTATACTCCATGAAATTAGTAGAATATCCTTGATATTTGCGCTTCATCTAAAGATCTTTTCATGGAAATATTCTTCCGATCATTCTTGAATTTTACTCTCTAAAAACAAAGATCATGTTGACAATTTGGACGTTAATAATTCATGGATTAAATAATTCTTGAACTTTTTTATTGAATTATTATGTCATTGTCATCATCCTCATGTTATATTATGTTATCTTTGGCTTACGTAATAGATGAACTTAGTATGATTATGACCGAGGATCATTCGGTATAATCACGACTTGATATAAATGATGTGACAAAAGTCCTCGGTGGGTCTGTAATGCGTTGATGGATAGTTTTTGGTATGATTATGACTGGGGGTGATTCTAAGTATAGTCATGACCATTGATAATTTGATGAAAATCCTTGACCGTGGTGTTGTGGATGATTAGATGTGGTGGTTTATTTATTGTCGAGTCTCAAATGATAAAAATTGATGAAAACCTTTAAAACCTAAAAGATAGTAGACTTTATTCTCTACTTGACTCTTTTAATAGATTATTTATTCATTTGCAGCTTAAACCGGTGGTTTATCATTGTATTTTATCGGTTTAACATTGTTGAAGGCTAATGATAATTTATTCGCATTATCTTAGTCATAATATTTCATCGGGCTAGTTGAGCTCACCCTTTCTTTTACCGTTTTCTTCGTGAAATGAGAACATAGCCGGGACGGACAGTCGGGAACGAAGTAATGGTCCAGAGGATAGCATTAGTAGTCCTCACTATTACGTGAAATAGTGTGATAATAGTTGTAATGAGGACTCCTTTTGAGTTTGTATAATATCTAGTAGACAATATTTGTATTCAAACTCACGCTTTATATCGTATTACACTTACAGTTATATTAGTAAGTTGTATTTGAATTTATGTACCATGTAAGTGGCGACCCAAGATGGGTGACGTATACCTAATTTTGGGGGCGTCACAGATAGCACGTCACAATGGCACCTTACATAAAAGTACAGTCAATAACTGTTTTAGAAATTAAAATCTTTGGAAAATGCTTAAAGAAACCTTCGTACATGGGAGGCCATGCGTCTAGGTTATGATAGATATCATATGCCCACAAAATTATCCTTGGTTGACCCAATAGACCCCAAAGAAAAATGAGAAGATTGCTATCATATTCTTTCCAATGGTGAGTCTTATCTTGACATATCATTATCTCCACTGTCTCTAATTGAGAATTATACTTCAACCAAACACCAAGATTATATAGGTAGTGCTCATAGATATACTCAGCAAGTGGATGTGCACAACCTTGTCTTATAATAACACGAAGTTGCATGTCGTTAGACATCTTGTATGATAGTGGCAAAACACCCTTCCAACGTTGGGTTCGCCTCACCCTATTTGATTCACCAAATATAACTACTAAATGATGTATAAAATACAACACACTTTTCTATACTATTTAAGGATGAACCTCCACAGCTAGAGACCACCGTTCTATTACCCTGTTACCCCCGCTCGACCCAGCTACACTCTTTTTACCTGAAAAGAATTTCAAAGCAAATTGGTGAGCACAACAAGCCTAGTAAAGAATATCATGACTAAAGATAATTAAATTATCCATAGCCTTCATCAGTAATGAATCAGAGATTTAGAACATAAGGTAGATAATAAAACTTTTCAACCATAGTTGCAGTGGAACGAGCAATCCATTAGAAGAGTCAAATAGATCACAAAGTCTATCATCTTCTCCATGTTAAAATTCCATCAACAATGTTTTATCCCTATAACATCAATCAACAGTTCTGGTCCACAATCATATGAATAACGCATAATCATAATTATGGTTCTAAATTCCTCTTCTCATCCAGGACGAAGATAATTTTCATCACATGTCTTTACCTGAAACATCAAAGATCATGGTTATACCAAATCACAGTTCCTGTTCATAAACATATCGATAAATTCATCTTTGCACTACGGCCAAAGATATTCGTCATTGATTCATCTTTGCACTACGGGCCAAAGATATTCAACAACATATCATCTTTTGCACTATGTGCCAAATATATTCAACAAATGATCATCTTTGCATTACAGTGCCAAAGATATTCATCAATGATCATCTTTGCACTACGTGCCAAAGATGTAAGACCCCAACTTTTATAAATAAAGATGAATTTTTTATAAATATTATTTTTGAATATTATGGAATAAATTTGATATAATGTTATAGTTGTGGGTAATATTTATAAATTTTGCAAAGTAAGCAAGTTGTTATAAAATATTCGTTTGGTGGGGAATATTCTTTTTGTCGGGGAATATTTAGACGACTACTCAATCATTGGTGGACTCCATGGCGGAAGTATTGTCGTAGTTAGAAAAGCGACAAAATTATTTTTCTATAAAAAATAACGGCAGAGGTGTATTCATTAAAACCGCTGAACTACCGGTAGTAAAAGTACAAAGAATGTCTGGCGTAGTTGTATAAGTAGCACACGATATTGATTATTGATGCTTACGTGAGAAGTCACTCTCATTTATGCTCAATTATTGCTACGATAAGAATTGCGATCATATCTCTTATATTATTGATTCAATTATTGTCACAAGATCATCGTATAATATGTTATAGTATTAAATTATTAATTGAGACAACAAGTTATAAATGATTAATAATTGTTGAAAGATTAAATATGTGTTGATTAAAAATAAAATGATTTGTGGTAATATTTATTCAATCCTTGATGTATATAAAGAGTCTATTATGAGACGCGTTTGTGGTAAGTTTGATTATTTTATGAAATATATATGTCATCATCTAAGAGTCCCTTCGTCAATAGTAATTACCTTTATGAATAGTAATTACCTTTGTGAATATTAATTACCTTCGTCAATAGTATTTACCTTCGTCAATAGTAATTACCTTTGTGAATAGTAATTACCTTTGTGAATAGTAATTACCTTCGTCAATAGTATTTACCTTCGTCAATTGTAATTACCTTCTTCAATAGTAATTACCTTCGTCAATAGTAATTACCCCTTCGCAAATAGTAGTTGTCCCTTCAATATTACCAAGAGTTAATCGCTTTCTTGATTGTTCCAAGGGTTAATTACCCTTCACAAATAGTAGTTGTCTCTTCAATATTACCAAGAGTCATTTTGACCCTTCGTTAAGACCAAGAGCCACCCTCGCTTTTTCTATAAATAGAAAGCTCATTCCTTCATTATTTCTTACTAATTCATTGAAACTACAGAGAGAAACTATAGAGAAAGAAGAAAAGTATTTTGCTACTTCACTTTTCCAATATTCAAATTTCTTCTAAGTTAGGGAATATTATTTGTTGTACTCGTATAAGGGTGTTATTTTTTATTCATGAAGAGAACTTCATTATTCCATTCTTTATTATTCATTGGAATAACTTTGTAAAAGTGGCATACCCTATACATGACACGTGTATATGCTAAATACCCTATACTTGGTGAAATCCTTATATTATTCCATTCTTATTTATTACGTTAGAATAACTCGTATACGCGGAATCCCTATACTTGGTGACATTCTTCTATTATTTTATTATTCCGTTGGAACATCCTGTCTGTGCTTTACGCCGGACCTGGTTCCGTCTTTATTATTCTGTCTTTATTATTCTATTGGAATATTCTATACATGTGTTTTACACCGGACTGGTTCCGCTTTTTATTATTCTGTTGGAATAACTTTGCCTACATCGCAATACCGCATGCGTGGTGATTTCTTTTGTTATTTCATTCGCTATTATACTCGGTTGGTTAAAATTTTGACTTATACTCCATGAATTTAGTGGAATATCCTTGATATTTGCGCTTCATCCAAAGATTTTTAATGAAAATATTTTTCCGAGCATTCTTGAATTTTACTCTACAAAGCAAAGATCATGTTAACAATTTGGACGTTATTAGTTCTGAATAAATTAATTCGTGAACTTGTTTTATTGAATTATTATGTCATTGTCATCATCCTCATGTTATATTATGTTATCTTTCGCTTACGTGCATAGATGAACTTAGTATGATTATGACCGAGGATCATCTTGGTATAATCATGGCTTGATATAAATGATGTGACAAAAGTCCTCGATGGCTTTCGTAATGCGTTGATGGATAGTTTTTGGTATGATTATGACCCGGGGTGATTCGGTATAGTCATGACCATTGATAATTTGATAAAATCCTTGACCGTGGTACGTGGATGATTAGATATTATGGTTTTTTCATTAAACTGAGTCTTAGTGATAAAAATTGATGAAAACCTTTTAAAACCTAAAAGATAGTAGACTTTATTTTCTACTTGACTCTTTTAATGGATCAGATATTCAGCCGCAGATTAAACCGGTTGTCTATTGTATTTTATCGGTTTAACATTGTTGAAGACTATTGATAATTTATTCGCATTATCTTAGTTATAATATTTCTTCTTTGGGCTAGTTGAGCTCACCCTTTCTTTCACTTTATTCTCTTCGTGAAATGAGAATATACCGGGACGAAGAGTCGGGAAAAGAGTGATGGTCCCGAAGATAGCATTAGTAGTCCTCACAATTACATTAAATAGTGTGACAATAAATGTAGTGAGGACTCCTTGAGTATGGATATTGTCTAAATGACAATATTCCTATTAGAACTCTCAGTTTATGTATTGTCGTATGTTACACGACAGATGTATAATTAAGTTTGTATTTGAATTTATGTACCATGTAAGTGGCGACCCAAGATGAGTGACGTATACCAAATTTTGGGGGCGTCACAAAAGATATTAATATCTCAAAGAAATATATAATCATTTCAGAATTTATATAAACAATAATTATAACCCTGTTGATCAATTCACCTTTGCACTTAAGCTAAAGATATTCAATTATAAATTCAGTGACCATGATCATACCAGTCAACAATTTAACTTTGCACTATTGGCCAAAGAGAATCCATAGTTACGATCATACCAATAATCTACCCATCTTTATACTCAAGTGAAAGAGAAATTTCATCACCAGGATTATAAAAATGTTATATATGATAATAAAAACAATATGATCAACAACTGCATTTAATTTCAAGAGTAAGATTCATAAATCAACAATAATTTGGTCAGAAAAAGAAACCAATTTTGTCGTGAATAGTACCCATGAATAGTAACTCGTGAATAGTACTCTGTATTCATACATAGTACCGTATACGTAAATAATGTCAAATAAATAAATAGTGCCATATACATGAATAGTGTCGAATAGTGAATAGTAACCCCGACATGAAAAAAGGTAAAAATTCCACAATAAAATCCATACCAATATTTCAGTATAACGATATTGAAATAATAACATCATTATGAAGAAAATAACATCCATTATTATCCCTTACAATCTCCTACTATAATAATGTCAATATCTCTTACCTCAAAAAAGCAGTACTTCTGACTGGAATATCGAATATGACACTGAAAGAAACTTGTACTGAATAGAAACTCACAAAGCATCTAAATACTCAAAAAATACGCTCGATAATATAGAGAGAGAAAACTTGTTTCTGGTGTGATTTTCAATTCTAACTCAGCACCCTATTTATAGGAAAATGTTAGAACGTCAAGCGAGACTTGATCTCAACTACCGATGGCTTTTACGATACTATTCTCACCCACCACTTTTGAAATAGAATTTCAGCACATTTTCACCAACCAAAGGTGGGGCCCACCAATTCTAGAAATTTCAAAAATTATTTATAAATTCAGAAACTTCAACAATTTCTTAATCAGTCACCTCTTAAAATTTATAACAAATCATACGTTAATTTTTAACGGTTCAAAATTTGTGGACATATACTCAACTTATATATGTATAAAATATCCAAAAATCAGAACGATCCAACGGTCGGATTAAAAATTATAATTCACGCAATATATCTTTAAAACACAGATTTCTACGATTAGCTTACTTCCAGGGCTTTTTTTTTGATATATGGCTCATCTCCTAACTCATTATACACAAAGAGTTATAGATTTTACAAAATTAAGTAATAAACTAATTTTCTGAAAATTTTCAAATTTCATTCTTCATTTCGACAAAGTACTAATAAAACACCTCAGCATTAATTCCTTCGTTTATATCCACACAAAATTATGACAACCAGTTCGTTCCCAGGAAAGAGGGGGCTTTCCGTTAAGGATTTCTCTTTATTGGCGCGTAATTAGGTGACCAAACCCCTTTCCTAGACAGAACTTCCTTAGATATTACCAATAATGCTCTCTAATAATATTATTCAAATACAAAATTATTGATTTGATAATGGAGATACTGTGCAGTGACAATTATTGCACAACAATAATATAAAATATCAACGTAGCAATTATTGAATCAATAAAATAAAATATTGAGCAAGAATTATCGTAATAATTATTGAGTACTCTTCTTTACGTAAGAATCAATAATTCAAAAATATTGTGCAATACTGGTATGCGCATCTTGTGCAATAACGCCAGACATTTTACTTTAACCACTGGGTATTCCAACAAAGTGTTAATGGTAACGACATTCGTTATTTATAAAACTCAAATTTATCGCTTTTTTCATCATCCGATAGTTATTACATTATGGGGCCCATAAATTCTTTCGCTTGCGCCGCATTTAATATTCCCCGACAACAAGAATATTCTACGACTAAACGAATATTCCTCGACAAAAATGAATATTTTATAACTACTTGATTATTTTGCAAAATTTGCACATTTCACCCATTACTTTAAACTTTTATCAATTTAACTATTTACTAAATAAAAAAATTGAATACTTTTATTTCATAAAATTCGGGGTCTTACAATGTGTATCATTATTCTAAGGACTTTTATTATACTAACATTTATATAACGTAGTAAATAAAACCATAATAAAATAATTCATTTATTCAATCAAATATAATATCAAAAATATTAAGCAATTGTATCAAATAGTTGGCCTCTGGTACATAAACTCTAATAATTACCTGAACACCTATACCTTCTTTACTTATCGCGAAGTATATTGTAAAACTGTTGATTGATATCTTTGGTCGTAGTGCAAAGAAGAATTGTTGATTGATATCTTTGGCCCTTAGTGCAAAGAAGAACTGTTGATTGATATCTTTGGCCCGTAGTGCAAAGATGGACAGATGTTTGACATGATCATGACCACTAATGATACAAATGAATATTTTTGGTATGTAGTGCAAAGATAAACTATTATTTGACATGATCATTGGTTTTATAATTGAACATCATTGGCTCGTAATGCAAAGATAAACAATTGATTGGTATGATCATGACCATTGATATTACAGTGGAATATCTTTGGCCCGTAGTGCAAAGATAGACAATTGATTGGTATGATCATGACTATTGTTGTTACATTTGAATGTCTTTGGTGTAGGGTGTAAAAAAGATATGATTATTGAGTGTCTTTAGCCTTTATGGCAAGGAAATTGAGTAAAAGTTCTATTAAGACTTTGTGGCAATGAGAAACTCTTGATTTATATTATTATAAACATATATTGTGAATTTAACTATAATCTTTGGTGGTTCACGTGAAGACAGGTGATGAAAGTTCTCTTTGTCTTGAGTATAACAAAGAACTGTTGATGGGAATTATATGATTGAAATATTAATGATGGACTTTTAATTTGGAGGAGATAGTAGACATTATGTTCTACTTTACTCTTCTAATGGATTGTTGATTTCGCTGCAATTATGGTTGAACACTTTTATCATCCACCATATGTTTTAAATATCTGATTTATTACTGATGAATGTTATTGACAATTTAATTATCGTTAGTCGTAATACTCTTTACTGGGCTATTTGTATTCACCCTTTTGTTTCACAATTCCTTTCAGGTAATAAGAGTGTAGCTAGGTCGAGCGGGGCGACCAGGGGAGTAGAGTGATGGTTTGCGACTTTTGAATTTTTTCAATACATTATAAAATAGCATGACAATATATAATTGTATTGAGTACTTAAAATGAGTGTGTCGTATTTTATACGTCATTTAATAATTAATTTTGGTGGACAACAATAAGGTGATGTGAACTCGAATTCGGAAATGTCAAAAATACACCCCGTTAAAATGAGGAACACATAAATCTTCTCGTGTTCTTTTGAAGACTTAAAATATTTGTTGCATTATTTTATATGGCATTGTGATAATTTAGGTGTGTATATTGTCGTATTATATTAAATACAATATTTGTATTGAAACTCACTCGTTATGTGTTGTCGTATTTTGAACGACAGAGTAATAGTTGGAATAGGTAGATTTGTATTTAGATTTTGTACCAAGTATTTTGGCGACTCAAAATGGGGTGTGTGGACTTATTTTGGGGGCGTCACAATTAATACCAAAGCTTAGGGATATGTTCTCTAGCGGAGATCTGAAACTAGAACTAGGAGTGGAGAGATGAGTAATATGATTCGCTGATGTGTGTCATACCTAAGCTGAATTTTCTTACTTAATAAGTTGACAAATTATGATATGTCAATTAACCTTTGTTTTAAAGTCGTATTCTGGAATGATATTTGAAATCCAATAGATGAGCAATGGGGAAATCATGATACAGAGGAAATGACCGGGAAGATAGAATCTGAAATGAAAGTAAGGTATTCTCACATCTTCGAACTACCAGGTATGTAAATTTCAGGGACGAAATTTCATAAGGAGGGGAGATTGTAAGACCCCGAATTTTATGAAATATAAGTATTCAATTTTTTTATAAATATTATTCTAAATAGTAAGGAGATAATTTAATAAATGTTATAGTTACGGATGAAATGTGGAAATTTTACAAATTAAGCAAGTTGTCATAAAATAACCTATTCGTTGTGTCGGGGAATATTCGTTTTGTTGGAAAATATTCTTTTTGTTGGGGATTATTCGTACGATGGCGCAATCATTGGTGGACCCCACAACAGAATAATTATTGGATATAGAAAGCGACAAAAATAACGGCAAGACTTTTCTTGTTAAACTGTTGAAATACCCGGTTATAAAAGTACGGTAATATATGTTGTTCCATAGTGGTACGCGGTATTGCACAGTAGCACACGATATTGCACAGTATCTCTAATTATTGATGCGTACGTAAGAAGTCACTCAGTATTTCAATCAATAATTACCACAGTAGTTGCTGCATAGTATCTCATATTATTGATTCAATTATTATCACAATATCATCTACACAATACTTTATATTATTAAATCAATAATTAACTCAATATAGTTACTCATATTATTATTAGCATTACTGATAATGTCTATAAAGTTCTGTCGAGAAAAAGGGTTAGGTTATTTAATTACGCGCCAATAAGGAGAAATCATTATCGGAAATCCCCATCTTTCCTAGGAACAATCTGGTTGTTAATATTGTGAGTTATAATATTAATGATGAATAATTGTTAAAAGATTAAAAATGTGTTGTGGTATAATTATTTATTTAATTTTTGATATAAATAGAGGGGTTTGTCATGAGGCGTTTGTTGTAAGTTTAGTTTATTATTCCATTGGAAGACGTGCTAATTTTTCATACCGTCGGTTGAAGTTTTAATAGTAAATCAATATGTACCATCAGTTGAAGTTTTAATAGTAAATTAATATAGACCGTTAGTTGAAGTTTTAATAGTAAATCAATATGGATCGTCCATTTTAATAGTAAATTAATATAGACCGTCCATGAATCAGTTACTATTTAGTCCAATCTTTTATAAATAAAAGCTCATTTCTTCCTTCTTTCTCACGAATTCACTAAAACTATAGAGATAGAATAAGAGAGAAAGAAGAAAAGTATTCTGCTACTACACTATTGTAGTATCCAATTTCCTACTAAGGTAAGGGGTATTATTTATTTCATATTCGTAAATGATGTTATTTTCTTCATAATTATAAGTGTTATCATTTTATTCCTTATTAATATGTGAGAATAACATGTCTACACGGATTACCACATGCCTGGTGAATAACATTTCGTTTTCATTCTCTATTAAGTTGTGAAAACGATCTGTCTACGCGGATTACCGCATGACGGGTGAAAATCCATTTGCAGTTTCTTATATTATTTCATTTTATATTCTTAAATCTAAACTTATGGTAAGTATTGTTTCTATAATTATAATCTTTTCATGTCGGGGTACTATTCATTCGGGGAACTATTCATACCGGGGTGCTATTTACGAAAAAATTAGTTTCTTTTTATGTCCAAATTATCTTCGATATATGAATCTTATTCTTAAATTTGAATCCACGTTTTGATCATCATGTTAAACATTTGGACATTCTTCAACTCTGGATAAATTGAATTATAATACTCAAAATATAATTGAGTTTAAGTTAAGATTATAAAACCTCTATTAAGGTAATGCGTTGAAGTAATTCTACAATAAATATTTTGATGGAGATGTGATATAAACCGAGTAAAAGAGGTTTCATTGATTCCGAGGACGAAATCCGTATAAAGAGGGAAAGATGTGACAAGTCGGATTTTCAGAAATTATTAAGATAAGAATTTAATAAATAAATTTCTTATTATGAGATGTTTTGAGTTTGGGTATGTGTATATATGTGATATATATATATATATATATATTGTGAAATATATGGTTTGGTGTAAAGAGAATTATATATTCATATATTGGGTAAAAAGAGGTGTAATAGTTAATTAAATTATTGAAGAAAATAAATGAAGTTGTTTGAAAAGAAAATTAAGCTGAATAATATTAGTTAATCTAAATAAGTTAAAATTATATTGTGAGATAATATAATTTGATTGTTATGCCTTATGGGTAATGGAAATTATTATGACTTAAGTTTCATAAATAGTGTGAGTGATTCACTTAATTAAAATAGTGAATTAGTGTGAATATATTTGTTTTAATAAAATGAGTGATTAATATATATTATATATATACATATATGTAATATGTTAATGTAGTAAGATTGTGAATTTTGTAAATAGTTAGAAATATTTATGGAATTGAATAAATATTTTATTTGGAAAGTTTATGGATTTGAATTAATAAATGTTCTATGGAAATTGTGAGACCCTGATTTTATCAATAAAGATTTAAATTTTGTGAAATAATTTTTAATATTATGGTGTGAATTTGAGATAATATTATAGTTATGGGTAGTATTTATAAATTTTGCAAAGTATGCAAGTGGTTATATTATATTCGATTGGTGGGGAATATTCGGTTTTAGCGAGGGAATATTCGTACAACGACTCAATCATTGGTGGACCATAACAAAATTATTGTCGGATCGAGAAAACGACAAAAATATTTTATTGAAATAACGGCGGAGTTTTACCGTAGTTCTTGTTGAACTACTCGGTAGTAAAAGTACGATGAATACGTGTGATCGCATAGAAAGACACCGGTATTGATTATTGATGCTTATGTGAGAAGTCACTCGGTTTGATTCCATTATTGTCGATTAATAATATGAATTATTATAAGCGATAATGACGTTTTGTTTTATTCAGTATTATTAACGTAATAAAAGCGAAACATCTTTTATATAAAATAGAATACTTTATTAAAGTTATTCTATAAATAGAATATATTATATTTTATTATGCATATAGTGTTATAGTGTTTTGCATAGTGTTTTTGCATAGTGTTTGCATAGTAAAATATTTTTATATAAATAGAATATATTATATTTTATTTAAAAGATTTTTCTTTAAATATGGACCGTCGATTAAAGTAAATCAATACGGACCGTTCATGGATTAATTCTTATGCATTCCATTTTCCTATAAATGAAGCTCATTCCTTCATTATTTTTTCTTTAATTCATTGAAACTCTAGAGAGAAATTATAGAGAGAAGCTATATAAGAGAAAATTATAGAAAGAAGAAGAGTATTCGCTACTTCACTACTTCTATATTAGGTTCTTTTACGGAAATGAGAACATAGGCGGGACGAGTAGAAACGAAGTAATGGTCCGGAGGATAGCATTAGTAGTCTTCACTATTATTAGCGTGAAATAGTGTGATAATAGTTGTAATGAGGACTCCTTTTGAGTTTGTATAATATCTAGTAGATAATATTTGTATTCAAACTCACGAGTTTATGTCGTATTATACCTACGATTAGGTTAGTAAGTTGTATTTGAATTTATGTACCATGTAAGTGGCGACCCAAGATGGGTGACGTATACCTAATTTTGGGGGCGTCAGATTGGTATCAAAGCTTAGGGATATGATCCTGCTAAGATCTTGAGATAAGAACTAGAGGGGAGAGGCGGGAATTCTTCGCTTAGTATGACCTACCTAAGTTTATTTGTTATTTAATTGGTCGATCGAGTATAGGGATAATATTTGATATATTAATTAACCCTTTTGCTTCACAATTCCTTTCGTGTAATAAAGAGTGTAGCTAGGTCGGAGCGGGGTAATGAGTGGAATAGAACGGTGGTCATCATTTAGTAGTTATATTTGGTGAATCAACTAGGGTGAGGCGAACCCAACGTTGGAAGAGTGTTTTGCCACTATCATACAAGATGTCTAATGACATACAACCTCGTGTCATCATAAAGATGGGTTGTGCTCATCCACTTCTTTGAGTATATTTCTGAGCACTACCTATATGATCTTGGTGTTTGTTTGAAGTATAATTCTCAATTTGAGACAAGTGGAGATAATATGATAAATCAAGAGAAGACTCACCATTGGGAAGAATATGATAGTAATCTTCTCATTTTTCTTTGGGGTCTATTGGGTAAACCAAGAATAATTCGTGGCCATATGATATCTATCATAACCTAGAAGCATGGCCTCCCATGTATGAAGGTTTCTTGAGCACTTCCCAAAGATTCTAATTTCTAAAACAGTTTTTGACTATACATTTATGTAAAGGTGTCATTGTGACGTCTTTATCCAAAGTTGGGATGAAAGTCACAGTTGGTATTAATGTGGCGACTATCCAAGTCTTGGACGAGAAAGTAATGATTTTGAATGATATTTATATCATTAATAAATTTCTTGTCGTATTCTTGAAGATTTCTAGCCTACCCTAGAGCGTGAAATCGAATTTTGTATTGACCCCAGTACAAAAACCCATTTCTTAAACCCTCAAATATTTCTTCAACTAAAAGGATCTGTTTACGAGGATTATGATGAAAGTCATAATAAAAGCATTGGACTAATGAAAATTATGGGTATATGAAGTATTAGTAAGTGTTATGATGAGTTATGTTGGTTATTATGTGAAAACATGAAAGTTTCTTAGAAATCACAAAAAGTTGAAAATTAGATTTTGATGAAAAACGTAACACGAAATTCAATTGACCATATCTCTTATTATATTTTGAATTTTTGAATGTGGTCAAGTCCTAGAGTTATATCTATGAGTTACCTAACTAATCCAAGTGGAATTACTGGAAAAGGTGTTGTAGATTTTTGTGTGGACTGATTTTAGCAAAGGAGGCCAAAGCTGTAAATTTCAAAAATGCTACTGTCCAGAAACTTTAAGGGGCTGTTTTGGCCACTTAAATTATGAGAAAAATTCTGGCCTTTTGGGACATGAAAGTATATGGTATAAAGTACCTCCTGTCCAAAAATGAGCTCATTCTGACTTAAAATGAGCAAGTTATGACTATTTCAATATTTAGGTTTTTCCGAAATAAAAACGCTATAACCGAAGTTCTATAACTCCGATGACCATGAAATTTAAACTGGAAGCTCACGTTAACATGTGTAAGGTCCTGCCAAGATTTAGGAATTTTTGGAGTTAAACTTGAGGTAGCTAATTTCTTAAGGAATTAAGTGGAAATTTATTTTTGAAAATAGTAAATGAATTTTAAAATTCCGAGAAAAATATATTTTCATTATGGGACTATATTATGCTAAATCCCAGAAAAAGAAATATTTTTGGGACTGATTTGGTATTTTCATGAAAATAGTTTAGTTACGAACATATGAGTTAAATATGTTATGTGAAGTAACAAAGTTGAAAATAGGATTTTATAGCTAAAGAAATCCTATATAGAGTATATGCATATTTTTTGAGAGATTTGATAATTGGTGATGATATCTTATGAGTATGGCATTTTGAATGATTAAATGCATTATATGGTAAAGCGTAAATAATTAAGATAAATTGTTTATAAATTTAAGAAGTGATTAAAATATTGTTATAATATTAATGATATTAGATTATGAGATTATTAAGTGATTGAAAACATGGGGATATTCTTGAATCCTGGATAAATTATATTATAAATGTTTAATATTTATCCTTTATCTCATTTGATTGATTCTTTATATCATTATCCTCATGCTTATATTATGTTGAAAGTCATTACGTGGCTGTAGTGCATAGATGGACTTGGTATGATTATGACCGTGGATTGTTCTAGGTATAATCATAATCGTAATTGAATACACAATTATCTTTGGTCGTAGTCATGGATAATTTGTGGTCGTGATACTTAATGAATACACAATTATCTTTGGTAGTAGTGCATGGATAATTTGTGGTCGTGATAATCTTAATGAATACACAATTATCTTTGGTAGTAGTGCATGGATAATTTGTGGTCGTGATACTAATGAATACACAATTATCTTTGGTAGTAGTGCATGGATAATTCGTGGTCGTGATCTTAATGAATACACAATTATCTTTAATAGTAGTGCATGGATAATTTGTGGTCGTGATCTTAATGAATACACAATTATCTTTGGTAGTAGTGCATGGATAATTTGTGGTCGTGATACTAATGAATACACAATTATCTTTGGTAGTAGTGCATGGATAATTTGTGGTCGTGATACTAATGAATACACAATTATCTTTGGTAGTAGTACATGGATAATTTGTGGTATAAGACCAGAAATTTTTTTAAATAAAAGGAATTTCCTTTATTTATTATTTTGAAATAGTAAGGGTTGATTTGATTAATGTGGATAGTTAAGGGTTAAATACATAAATATTTCAAAATAAGCAAGTGGTTATAAAATATTCATTTTTGTGGGGAATATTCGTTTGGTCGTGGAATATTAAAAATCTTGTCGGGGAATATTAAATGCGGCAAGTTAAAATGACCATGTATGGGCCCCATGTGAAAGCGATTGGATGAAGAAAGCGACAAATATAAGTTGGTTAAAAATAACGGCGTAGTTATTCTGAATTAAGGCATTGGAATACCCGGTGGTTAAAATCTGATGTCTGGCGTGGTTGCATTGATGATGTGCACGGTACGGTATTGCAGTATTGTTGAATTATTGATCCTTACGTGAAGGCACTACTCGATAATTTTCACGGTGAATTCTTATTCGATATTTTATTTTATTGATTGATAATTCTTTGCGTTGATATTTTATATTATTGTTGTTCGATAATTGTCCTTGCATTATCTCCATTATCGGATCAATAATTCATATTATTTAAATAATATTATTAGATAGCATTATTGGCGATGTCTAGAAAGTTACATCGAGGAGAGGTTTGGTCACCTAATTGGCGATGAGGAGAAATCCTTATCGGAAAGCCCCTCTTTCACTGAGGAGCGGCACTGGTTGTCATAATTGTGATTACGTAATATTATTTGTGAATAATTAATTATTGATTCATATGATAAAGAAATATTTATTTTATGTGGATATAAATGATGGATTTATTTATGTGGTTATAAATGAAGAAATTATTGTTGAGGTGTTTTATCGGTATTTTTTGCATTGGAGGTATTAAAAATTAAATCGGGGTTTTGAGATATATTGCGGGGATTATAATTTTTAATCCAAACAAGTTGGATTAATGGTAATTTTTGGGTATGTTATACATACATAAGTTGAGTATATGTCCACAAATTTTGAGCGAATTAAAAATGCACGAATGATTTGTTATGAATTTTAAGAGGTGTCGATTAGGAAATTAGGGTTATAATTGATTTTGGTGGAAAATTCTAGAATTGAGTGGGCCCCACTTGTGGTTGGTGAAGAAATGTGCTGAATTTTATTTCAAATGTGGTGGGTGGCAATAGTAGCGAGGTAAAGCCATCGGTGCTTGGTCAAAATGCCTTGGCGGGCTAACATTTTCTATAAATAGAAGGCTAAGTTAGAATTGAAAATCACACGAAACAAAGTTTTCTCTCTTTCTCTCTCTATATTATTAGGCGTATTTTGTGAGTATTTAGATACTTTGAGAGTTCTTTATTCGAGTACAAGTTTCATTCGACATCACTTGAGACCTTTCCTTAGAAATCTTGATTCTTTGAGGTAAGGGATATTATTTTTTTTTCGTAATGATATTATTTCTTGATATCATTATCTTTGAAATATTGATCTGAAGTTTTTATCAAATTTGGAACTTTTTCATGTCGGGGTTACTATTCATGAGTTCTTATTCACGAGTTACTATTCATGAGTTCTTATTCACGATTCTTATTCACGAAGTCTTATTAAATGAAGCGTGAAAATTTTTTGTGGAATTTCTATCTTTTGGTGTCGGATTTACTATTCATGTATTCGGTCTTATTCACGTATCACGGCCTTATTCACGATATCTGAGCACTATTCACGCGTATCTGCACTATTCACAAAAAAATAAAATTTCTTCTTTTTGTCCAAAACATCTATTTTGGATACTAGCTTTGATTGTATCCATGTTTTGATCATTCTTGAATTTTACACCTTTGTGATTATTTTTGGGGTATTGTTGGACATGGATAAAACAAAGTACGAATCTTTAATCCTTAATCCTTGTCATTTTGTTTCCTTTGGATTCGTTCTTTAAAAATATTTTTCATCATCCTCGGTCTTAAATGATGATATTATTGAATATCTTTGGGCTGTAGTGCAAAGATGAATGATTTCTGAAGAATATCTTTGGCTGTAGTGCAAAGATGAGCAGTGTTGAGATGAACATGTGGTGATTAATATCTTTGGCTGTAGTGCAAAGATGAGCAGTGTTTAAATGAACATGACCCGGTGATGAATATCTTTGGCTGTAGTGCAAAGATGAATATTTGATTCAGATGTATATTGATTGTTATTCTGGGGATAAAAGATGAGCGATGAACTTTTAAATTCATACATAGAAGATAGTAGTTTGCATTCTCTACTTAACTCTTCTAATGAATTATTATTTCAGCTGCGAATATTGATTGAAAATTTGTTGTCTATTGTATTACATTAATTTTTCCTGTTGAAGACTAACGATAATTTGTTGTATATTATCTTAGTCATAATATTCTTCTTGAGCTAGTTGAGCTCACCCTTTTCCCTTTTGTTCCATTCTTCTCGGGAGGCGAGAATATAGCGAATGCGAGTCGGGGTATGGAATGAAGGTTTTAGAAAGGATTGTTTAGTAGTCCTCACCATTTTGTAAAATAATGTATCGATAAATGTGATGAGGATTTATGTGAGTATAAATATTATACAGAAGATAATATTTGTATTTAAACTCACAGATTTCTTGTTGTAATAATAAAGTTGTAGTTGTTTACATACCATGTATTGACAACTCGGAATGGGTGATGTATATACTATTTTGGGGGCGTCGCGGTTGGTATCGAGCTTAGGGATATGATCTCTGGCGGAGATCGGGGAATAGAACTAGGAGGAGAGGCGAGTAAATCCTTCGCTAGTGTGTCTACTAAGCTTATTTGTTAGTTAGTAGTCGAGGTATATAGGGATATTATGTGATATATTGATTTCCTTAATTAACCCTTGTTTTATGGCGGTATTTGAGAATGTCGTGAGAATATTAATGATGGAGTAAATGAGGCCGAGTGGAGATGCTGTCTTTACCAGCGAGGAGAGCGTCTGCAACAGTGGCAATGTTCCTCTGTGAACAACACCTGTGGCGAGATGATGAGCGAGGGGATGTTTAGAAGCTTTTTGCAGTTCATGCAAAATCAGACGAGGAGACTCGTGTTCAAAATCTGAGGAGAAATGATAGCGATTCACGGGTTGTCACGGCCAAGCGATTCAAAAGTTGGGACCACGAATTTAAAGGAAAGCGGATCCGATCATGGCGGAAACATGGGTCAAACAAATTACCAAGATATTCGATGTCTTGGGATGCGGAGGAACAGAAGGTTCCATTCGCCACCTTTATGTAAGTGGCGAAGCGAGACTCTTGGTGGGAGTGCGTGAAGCGTACCCATCCACCGCTTTCGGCGTATCTTGGGAGGCGTTTGAGAGACTATTTAATGACAAATACTTTCACGAAAGTGTTCGTCGTATGAAGGAAGTGGAGTTCATCGATTGGAGCAAAACAACATGGCGGTGTCTCGATGCGAGGCAAAGTTTGCGAGTTATCGAGTTTGCACCTCATTTGGTGGAGAATGAGGAGCATTATGGCGCGGATGTTTCTTAGAGGTTTGAAACCGGCGTCGTCGATATCTCATTTCTCATAAACTTTCTCTTTATTGAGATGTTGTAAGCGAGGCTCAATTATTAGGCGAGATACTTGAGTACGGTCAAGTTGAGGACCATAACGAGGATCGTACGAGATGGCGATCAGCGAGAATAATGATAACTGCGGAGAAAAGAAAGAGGCGGACGAAATGGTAACCACTACGGTGGTAATCATGGTCGTGAAAAGCAGAAGAAGCGAGTCGGGAGGAGATTTTAAAAGAGGAGATTTAACAACGACTATGTGAAGGCAGCGGTCTTGCGTGACAAGCCCGGTTCTAAGGAGGAGATCGACCACCGGTCGTATCTTCTACAATCACGGAAAAGAGGACATATCGGTCAAGCGCCCCTGACAGATTCAAGGTATGCTATAGTTGTGGAAAGGAAGGACATATCGCTTTCGAGATTATGCAGTAGCGAAACCTAGTTAATGGGACGGTGACTCAAAAAAACATCGAGAAAAGTCAAAGTCAGCGATTAGGGAAGGCGTTTGTTGTATTTGGTCATAATCGAGGAACCCAAACGAGGTGATCACGGGTAAGCTATTTATAAATTCTTGCGAAGTTTATACCTTACTTGATCTGGGGTTACCCATTCATTTATCTCTCTCTGCATGTGCTCAGCGTTTAAACTTGACTCAGGAGAAATTAGACTTTGATCTATCTGTGGAAACTCAGTTAGGAGAAACTTTCATCACATCCCTTGTTTATAAATCTTGTTTGATTCAAGTTGGCACCATCACCTTACTGTTGACCTTATCTCTTTAAAGATACTTGCTTTTGATGTGATTTTAGGGATTGATTGGTTAACTACTCATCATGCCAAAATTGATTGTTTTCGTAAGGTTGTTAGTTTTCATATTTCTAACCAACTTTTTATGCAATTCAAACAACTAAACCATTAAAATCAATCATTATCATATCTAATCATAAAGCTATTCGTTTATTGAAAAGCGGATGTCAAGCTTTCTTAGCCCATGTTATGGATTTGAATAAAGACACGTCAAATTTGAATAATATTCTGTTGTTATTGACTTTCTGCGTATTTCGAAGAACTTCCGGTCTACCCAGAGCGTGAAGTTGAATTCTTTATTGATCTTGAACTGGTACAAAGCCCATTTCTAAAACCCCATATCGAATGGCTCTATTGAACTTGAGGAGTTAAAGGTCCAACTACGAGAATTGTTGGACATCGGTTTCATTCGATCTAGTACATCTCCTTGGGGTGCTCTGTTTTATTTGTAAAAAGAAAAGCGGGAGTATCGACTTTGTATTGACTATCGGGAATTGAACCATGTCACCATCGAGAATAGGTATCCTCTACCTCGTATTGATGACTTGTTTGACCGATTCTGAGGGCACAATTCTTTTCAAAAATCGATCTTCGTTACGGATATCATCGGTGAAGATTAGGCGAGGATATTCAAAAAGCGCCTTGAGAACTTCGGTATGGGCATTATGAATTCTTAGTCGTGTCTTTCGGACTAACTAATGCTCTGCTGGCTTTCATGGATATGATGAGCCAAGTATTGAGGAATATTTGGATCGATTCGTTGTTGTCTTTATTGATGACATCCTTATATATTCAAAAGTCGTGAAGATCATGAGCACCATTTGAAATTTGGTACTCAAAGGCCCGTGAAAACCAACTATATGCCAAATTGAAGAAATGCGAGTTACGGCGAGGAAGTAGCATTTCTTGGGCATGTGGTGTCAAAACATGGAGTATCTGTTGATCCGTGAAGATTGAAGCAATCTGAAGTTGGGATCAGCAAAAGTCGGTGGTGAAGTCGTAGCTTTTGGGCTTATTTGGTTATTATCGGAGATTCGTGGAAGGGTTTTCTCGAATCGCTACTCCATTAACTTCACTACTTTCGAAAGGATCTGAAATTCGTTTAGAGGCGAAGAATGCGAGAAAAGTTTCCAAGAGCTTAGAGGAGACTTATTTTACGCTGTTCTAACAATACCATCTGGTTCGGATGGATTTGTTATCTCTGATGATGCTTTGTGCAAAGGGTTAGGATGTGTTCTCATGCGGCGTGGGAAAGTCATAGCCTTTATGCCTCGCGACAACTTAAAGAGTATGAGAGGAATTATCCTACTCATGATCTAGAGTTAGCGGCCCGATCGTTTTAGTATTAAAGATATGGAGGCCTTATCTATATGGGGAGAAAGTGGAGATATATTCGGATCATAAAAGCCTTAAATATTTCTTCACTCAAAAAGAACTCAACATGCTGGCGTGACGTTGGCTCGAGCTATTGAAGACTACGACCACACTATTGATACCATCTGGTAAAAGCGAGCGTGGTGGTGGCGCATTGAGTAGAAGATCGTATGCGAGGAGCGAGTGCGATGATGTCAAGTCACGCGTAGAGCCGACTTTAATAGAAAAAGTTAAGGTTGCTCGAAGCCGCAGGCCGGAGGTGATCGTATGAAGAAGAAAGTACAAGAAGGAGCTATTAGGGCGAGAATTGATGAAGAAGGAATACTTGAGTCCACTCTAGACTTTGTGTTCCTAACGACTACGATTTGAAGTACAAGATTATGATGGAGGCACCTGATACACCATTTGCAATCCATCTGGAAGTACTAAAATGTATCGTGATCTTGACATACATTTTGGTGGAATAATATGAGAGAGAGATTGCAAAGTTTATCTCGATGTGTTTAACTTATAGCGTGTAAAGCGGAGCATCTAGTACCTAAGGGTCCGTTGCAACCACTTGAGATTAGGAATGGAAGTGGGAACACATTACCATGGATTTAAATTACGGGTCTTCCCTACGGTTTCTCAAGGCATCAATGCTATTTGGGTTATTGTTGATAGATTAACCAAGTACGCTCATTTCTTCTTAAATCACGGAGACTTATTCACTTGAGCGTCTTGCTAGTATATGCGTAAATGAGATTGTGAGGTTGCATGGCATGCTGTATCCATAGTTTGGATCGTGACCCAAGATTCACTTCAAGATTTTGGGTTAGCTTGCAAAAAGCTATGAGCGCAGATTTGCGATTTAGTTTAACATACCATCCCCAAGCAGACGGACATGATCGAGAGGACTATTCAAACTCTTGAAGATTTATTAAGACTACGTGTCCTAGACTTCAAAGGCGGTTGGGATAAGTATTTACCATTGGTGGAATTCTCCTACAACAGCGATTATCGAGGCAAGTATAGGTGTGGCTCCATTGAAGCATTATATGGGCCGAAAATGTATGGTTCTCGATATGTTGGGATGAGGTGGGTGAAGCGACATTGTTGGGACGAGAGTTAAAACGATATGACTACCGAAAAGATCCAAATAATTCGACAAGCGTATACAAGCGGCTCAAGATCGACAAAAGAGTTATGCGGATCTTCATCGAAAGGGCGTGGAATTTAATGTAGGGGATCGTGTATTGTTGCGAGTTGCTCCGTGGAAGGAGTTACAAGATTTGGGGAGAGAGGAAAGCTCGATCCACGATTTATTGGTCCATTTCAAATTCTTGGCCAAAGTAGGAAATGTAGCCTATAGACTTGCGTTACCTCAAAGTATGTCTCGTGTTCATAATGTGTTTCACATATCTCGTACTTCGTAAATATGTGAAAGACCGAACCACGTTATTGAGTTAGAAACCCAGGACGAGATAGCCAGAAGACTTAGCGTATGAGGAGGTACTATCAAGATCTTGGATAGGAAGGAGCATGTCCTACAGCATGAAAGGTCATACCACAAGTTAAAGTTTTGTGGAGGAATCATGCTATAGAGAAATGATTTTGGGAATTGGAAGCGGAAATGAAAGCGAGGTATCCTCACCTTTGAAAAACACCAGTGCGTCGTCGATTCGAGGGCGAAATTTCATAAGGAGGGAGGTTGTAAGACCAGAAATTTTTTAAATAAAAGGAATTTCCTTTATTTATTATTTTGAAATAGTAAGGGTTGATTTGATTAATGTGGATAGTTAAGGGTTAAATCATAAATATTTCAAAATAAGCAAGTGGTTATAAAATATTCATTTTTTTGTGGGGAATATTCGTTTGGTCGTGGAATATTAAATGCTTTGTCGGGGAATATTAAATGCTGACAGTAGCGACCATGTGTGGGCCCCATGTGAAGCGATTGGATGAAGAAAGCGACAAATATAAGTTGGTTAAAAATAACTTGGCGTAGTTATTCTGAATTAAAATTTGTTGGAATACCCGGTGGTTAAAATACGATGTCTGGCGTGGTTGCTTGCGATGTACTGCGGTATTTGCAGTATTGTTGAATTATTGATCCTTACGTGAAGAAGGCACTACTCAATAATTTTCACGGTAATTCTTATTCGATATTTTATTTTATTGATTGATAATTCTTTGCGTTGATATTTTATATTATTGTTGTTCGATAATTGTCTTTACATTATCTCCATTATCGGATCAATAATTCATATTATTTAAATAATATTATTAGATAGCATTATTGGCAATGTCTAGAAAGTTACATCGAGGAGAGGTTTGGTCACCTAATTGCTTGCGCGATGAGGAGAAATCCTTATCGGAAAGCCCCTCTTTCACTGAGGAGCGGCTGGTTGTCATAATTGTGATTACGTAATATTATTTGTGAATAATTAATTATTGATTCATATGATAAAGAAATATTTATTTTATGTGGATATAAATGATGGATTTATTTATGTGGTTATAAATGAAGAAATTATTGTTGAGGTGTTTTATCGATTATTTTACCAGTTGGAGGTATTAAAAATTAAATCGGGGTTTTGAGATATATTGCGGGGATTATAATTTTAATCAAATGACCGTTGGATTAATGGTAATTTTTGGGTATGTTATACATACATAAGTTGAGTATATGTCCACAAATTTTGAGCCGTTAAAAATGCACGAATGATTTGTTATGAATTTTAAGAGGTGTCGATTAGGAAATTAGGGTTATAATTGATTTTGGTGGAAAATTCTAGAATTGAGTGGGCCCCACTTGTGGTTGGTGAAGAAATGTGCTGAATTTTATTTCAAATGTGGTGGGTGGCAATAGTAGCGAGGTAAAGCCATCGGGTAGCAGTCGAAATGCCTTGACGGGCTAACATTTTCTATAAATAGAGAGGCTAAGTTAGAATTGAAAATCACACGAAACAAAGTTTTCTCTCTCTCTCTCTATATTATTGGCGTATTTTGTGAGTATTTAGATACTTTGAGAGTTCTTTATTAAGTACAAGTTTCATTCGACATCACTTGAGCCTTTCCTTAGAAATCTTGATTCTTTGAGGTAAGGGATATTATTTTTTTTCGTAATGATATTATTTCTTGATATCATTATCTTTGAAATATTGATCTGAAGTTTTATCAAATTTGGAACTTTTTCATGTCGGGTTACTATTCATGAGTTCTTATTCACGAGTTACTATTCATGAGTTCTTATTCACGATTCTTATTCAAAAGTACTATTCATGAAGCGTGAAAATGTTTTTTTGTGGAATTTCTATCTTTTGGTGTCGGATTTACTATTCATGTATACGGTCTTATTCACGTATCTGGCCTTTATTCACATTATATCTGGCACTATTTATCTGGCACTATTCACAAAAAATAAAATTTCTTCTTTTTGTCCAAAACATCTATTTTGGATACTAGCTTTGATTGTATCCATGTTTTGATCATTCTTGAATTTTACACCACTTTGTGATTATTTTTGGGGTATTGTTGGACATGGATAAAACAAAGTCTGAATCTTTAATCCTTAATCCTTGTCATTTTGTTTCTTTGGATTCGTTTCTTTAAAATATTTTCATCATCCTCGGTCTTAAATGATGATATTATTGAATATCTTTGGCACTGTAGTGCAAAGATGAATGATTTCTGAAGAATATCTTTGCTTTGTAGTGCAAAGATGAGCAGTGTTGAGATGAACATGAATGGTGATTAATATCTTTGGCTGTAGTGCAAAGATGAGCAGTGTTTAAATGAACATGACCGGTGATGAATATCTTTGGCTGTAGTGCAAAGATGAATATTTGATTCGGATATATATTGATTGTTATTCTGGGGATAAAAGATAGGCGATGAACTTTTAAATTCATACATAGAAGATAGTAGTTTGCATTCTCTACTTAACTCTTCTAATGAATTATTATTTCAGCTGCGAATATTGATTGAAAATTTGTTGTCTATTGTATTCTATTAAATTTTCCTGTTGAAGACTAACGATAATTTGTTGTATATTATCTTAGTCATAATATTCTTCTTGAGCTAGTTGAGCTCACCCTTTTCCTTTTGTTCCATTCTTCTCGGGGAGGCGAGAATATAGCGAGTGCGAGTAAGTCGGGGTATGGAATGAAGGTTTTAGAAAGGATTGTTTAGTAGTCCTCACCATTTTGTAAAATAATGTATCGATAAATGTGATGAGGATTTATGTGAGTATAAATATTATACAGAAGATAATATTTGTATTTAAACTCACGATTTCTTGTTGTAATAATAAAGTTGTAGTTGTTTACGTACCATGTATTGACAACTCGAGAATGGGTGATGTATACCTATTTTGGGGCGTCGCAATTGTTAATGAATATCTTTGGCGGGATTGCAAGAAAGATGAATTTAATGTTTTCAACGATAAAGGTATTCAAGGTATCCTCACCTCTTTATCATATCAGTACGTACCCCTAATTTCGAGGGCGAAATTCCATAAGGAGGGAGATTGTGAGACCCAGATTTTATCAATAAAGATTTAAATTTTGTCGAAATAATTTTAATATTATGGTGTGAATTTGAGATAATATTATAGTTATGGGTAGTATTTATAAATTTTGCAAAAAAAGTATGCAAGTGGTTATATTATATTCGATTGGGTCTGGGGAATATTCGGTTTAGCAGGAATATTCGCATAACGACTCAATCATTGGTGGACCATTAATGTAATTATCATCGGATTGAGAAAAGCGACAAAAATATTTTATTGATATAACTACGGAGTTTTACCGTGGTTTCTTGTTGAACTACTCTTTAGTAAAAGTACAAAGAATACGTGTGATTGCGTAGTAAAGACACGGTATTGATTATTGATGCTTATGTGAGAAGTCACTCGGTTTGATTCCATTATTGTCGATTAATAATATGAATTATTATAGCGATAATGACGTTTTGTTTTATTCAGTATTATTAACGTAATAAAACGTAAACATCTTTTATATAAAATAGAATACTTTATTAAAGTTATTCTATAAATAGAATATATTATATTTTATTATGCATAGTGTTGCATATAGTGTTTTTGCATAGTGTTTGCAGTAGTAAAAAATTTTTATATAAATAGAATATATTATATTTTATTTAAAAGATTTTTCTTTAAATATGGACCGTCGATTAAAGTAAATCAATCGGACCGTTCATGGATTAATTCTTATGCATTCCATTTTCCTATAAATGAAGCTCATTCCTTCATTATTTTCTTACTTAATTCATTGAAACTCTGAGAGAGAAATTATGAGAGAAGCTATAAAGAAAATTATAGAAAGAAGAAGAGTGATTCGCTACTTCACTACTTCTATATTGGTTCTTTTACGGAAATGAGAACATAATTTGACGAGCCTGGGAACGTAAGTAATGGTCGAGAGGATAGCATTAGTAGTCCTCACTATTACGTGAAATAGTGTGATAATAGTTGTAATGAGGACTCCTTTTGAGTTTGTATAATATCTAGTAGACAATATTTGTATTCAAACTCACGCTTTATGTCGATTGCATACCTGACAGTTAGGTTAGTAAGTTGTATTTGAATTTATGTACCATGTAAGTGGCGACCCAAGATGGGTGACGATACCTAATTTTGGGGCGTCACAGAAATTATATTAGAATAAAAATATTCTAATTAAATTAAATAATTAAATTATAGGATTAATGATTTGTTATAGAAAATTGTAGTTATATTGGTAAGGTTTGTTTGAATTTATTAATTAATTGAGATTGAATTAGTTTGGTTGGTTGTTAGGTGTGACAGAAAAAAACTATATGATAAAGAGAAATATTAAAAGAAATTAGAAGGAGGATTTTGGGTGATAGTCAAACAAGGTCTACTATCTAATTGATGGAGTAAATAGGATATACGTGTTTTGTTAGTTTATTATACATGCTTTGTCAGTTTATTATACGTGTTTGATCAGTTTATTTGCTAAAAAGAGAGAAGAAGAGAGAAAGAGAGAAATTGAGAGGAAGAAGAGAAATTATATGTAAATATTTGAGAATCAAAGAAAAGCAAGGAGATTGTTCAAGCTTTATAGCTAATCAAATGTAATAATCTGAATCATAAACACTAGTTCATACTCTCTTGAGTTTTTCATCTAAAGATGGATTTCTAGGGTTGATTTGTTAAAGCATTGGTTATAAGTGTTAATGGGTATGAATAATTCATTTTTCTATCATCTATAAGTGGATTTTGAGTAATTGAATCCGTGAAAATATGTTTTAAAAGACAAAGACAAAACGCACCCCAAATTTTACTTCCTATTTACCTGTGCACCCTAAACTTAAAAAGGTATCTAAGTACACCCCAAACTTCATTATACGAGAAAAAATGCACACTTTCTTCACTTAACTGGTCAAAAGTGACCGACTAAGGTTGTAACACAGGTTTGGGGTGCAAATTGTTTTTGCCACATAAATTTTTTTTTGTTTTATTTTTAAAAAGGGTAAAATACAAATGTGACCACTGAACTTTAGGGGTTTTTGGGTATTGAGCCCTTTTCTTTTGGTCAACGCATTTTGAGCCCCTTTCTATTAAAAAATTTGGACTTCGAGCCACATATGCGTTGACTTGCTCACGTGGCACCTACGTGGCACACGTGGCATATCTGACGTGAGTTTTTTATTTTTATTTTACATGTGGCATATATGACGTGGCGCATATTTAATTTTAACCCAAAAATTTATTGTTGCTAAGATTGGATCTCCAGACCTCCCGCTCAAATTTCAATCCAATTGACCACCCAAGCTACACAAATTAGCTATTATATTTTCGCAAGGATTATACTTTATAAACGAACAAAGAATTTCTCCCAAATTAAATAATAATAATTATACTATTAATAATAATAATAATAATAATAATAATCACAATAATAATAAAATAAAACAGTTTTTTTTTAAAAAACAAGTTTTTTAAAAAAGCGGATGCTTAAAAAAGCAGCTTTTTTAAAAGCGACTTTTTAAAAAATTACTTTTTAAAAAGAGATTTTTTAAAAGCAGCTTTTTTATAAAAAGTTTTTTTTTTTAAAGCAGTTTATTTTAAAAAAAAACAGATTTATTTTAGAAAAATAGATTTTTTAAAAATTTGGTTTTTAAAAATCGCTTTTTTTTAAAAAAGCAACTTTTTTTAAAAATAGGTTTTTTAAAAAAGCTTTTTTTAAAAACATGATTTTTTTTTAAAAATATATTTTTTAAAATCTGCATTTTTTCAAAAACTTTATTTTTAAAAAAAATCTGAATTTTTTTTGTTTTATTTTACTATGTTTTTTTATTTTTAAAACTTTAAAATGTTACTTATATTATTTTTTAAAAGCAGCTTTTTCTTATTTTATTATGTTTTTAAAAATCTGTGTTTTTTAAAAAATCCGCTTTTTTTATTTTTTTTTTAAAATCTGTTTTATTTTAAAAAAAATATGTTTTTATAAAAAATTCTATTTTTTTTTAAAATATGTTTTTTTAAAAAAACCTGTTTTAAAAAAATCTTTTTTAAAAAATCTGTTTTAAAAAAACCTGTTTTTTTTTAAAAAAAATCTGCTTTTAAAAAAAATCAATTCTTTAAAAAATCTGTTTTTTTAAAAAAAATCTGTTTTTGTAAAAATATCTTTGTTCGGTTATAAAGTATAATCCTTGCGAAAATATTACTTCTAACTTGTGTAGCTTAGGTGGTCAGTTGGATTGAAATTTGAGTGGGAGGTCTGGAGATCGAATCTTAACAGCAACAAAATTTTTGATTAAAATTCAATATGCATATTTGGCAAAACTCCTAAAGTTCAGTGGTCACATTTGTATTTTACCCTTTTTAAAAATAAATTTTTTTAAAACATAATTTTAAAAATTTGTGAAGATTGTAAAATTTGTAAAAAAATTCTATAAAATTTTTAAAAACAGAATTTTGTAAAAACATAATTTTTTTAAATAGAATTTTGTTTTTAAACAAAATTTTAAAAAATTTTAAAACAGAATTTTATTTTACATTTTATTTTTAAACAGAATTTTAGTAAAAATAGAATTTTGTTTTAAACAGAATTTTTTAAAAATTTAAAAATAATTTTATTTTACATTTTCTTTCTAAACACAATTTTTTTAAAAACAGAATTTTGTTTTAAATAGAGTTTTATTTTACATTTTATTTTTAAACAGAATTTTTTTAAAATAGAATTTTAAATTTCTGTTTTAAAAAATAAATTTCTATTTAAAAATAATTCTATTTTTACAAGTATAAGTAATGTAGTACTTATTTTTTAAAAAAAATATGTTTAAATTTTTAAACAATTTAAAACATAATTTTTAAACAACATTCTGTTTAAATTTAATAATTTAAACAGATTTTTTTTACAAGTTAAATTTAAGAATTTTTTAACAGAATTTTAAACAATTTAAAACAGAATTTTTTTAAAAAAATAAGTACTCCATTATTATTACTTATACTTATTTTGAAAAGTTTGTTTGAAATTTTGATTCTGTTTTAAATTTTTTTTAAATTTTGTTTAAAACAAAATTCTGTTTTTTTAAAAATTGTATTTTTAAAATTCTGTTTAAAACAAAATGTAAAATAAAATTCTGTTTTAATTTTTTTTTAAAAATTCTGTTTAAAAGAAAATTCTGTTTAAAAAAAATTATGTTTTTACAAAATTCTATTTTCAAAAATTTTACAGAATTTTTTACAAATTTTAAAAATTTTGTTTTTACAATTTTTTTTTTTTAAAAAACAAAAACAAAATTTTTTATGTGGCAAAAACAATTTGCACCCCAAATTTGTGTTACAGCCTTAGCCGGTCACTTTTGACCGGTTAAGTGAAGAAAGTGTGCGTTTTGCCTCGTATAATGAAGTTTGTGGTGTACTTAGACACCTTTTTAAGTTTAGGGTACACAGGTAAATAGGAAATGAAGTTTGTGGTGCATTTTGTCTTTTAGTCGTTTTAAAATAAAGAATTGTGTTTTTGGTTGAATATGTACATTTTGGATTACTTCGAGACTAAAATCGATGGCTAATTCATGTATAGAATCTGAAATTGGTATTAAATGTTGTTAATGTATTGAAATACAAAAACAATGGAAATTGAATGAGCCAATTTTGTTAAATAACGAACTTGTGGTGTTTGATCTCGCTAAACATGCTAAAATATGAAATTTTAGTATGAATTTTAAAATTGGATCAATGGAATGGTTGTGGGTGTTTTTAGAAGTTGTTGATTTTCTGTTATGTTGTAGTTTTATGAGTCAAGAGTGCATAGAGTCAAAAACTGACTGATTTGGATGAGTATAACTTGAGTTATGATGATTGGAAGGATATTTGGTCGAAAAATCGCGAAGGTGAAAATCTGCATAATTTGCTACTGATGAGTGGCGCTGCAGCGCCACAAATGAACTGAGTTTGGGCGTCGCAAGGCCGTCCACTTGGTCAACTGAAGTCAAGGCCCAGCGCCGCAGCGCCGGTGGTCTGTCATGCGTAGAGAAGTGCTTTTTCGAACAGAACGTAAAGAAACTTATTATTATCACTTTTAAATATTCTTTCACCCTTAATTAATTATAATGAGGGACTATAAATGCTTAATATTAAGTATTAATTCAAAGATTAATTTAATTAATCTAATATACATTTAAATAATGTAAAGGTTAGACATAGTAACTTAATTAAATATTAAGTGACTATTTAAATGAGATACTTAAAATTATAAGATGAAGTTAATTTATTTAACTTTCAGAACACAATTCATTTAATAAAATGTAATGACAAAATATTAAGCCTTAACTAATTGTTAAGTAATGAGATAAGGGTTAACTTTATTAATGTTAACAATTATTGTACGTCTAAATTGATGTGAAGACAAGCTTTAAAACTTAATTAAATATTAAGTGAGAACGTAATGAGATGAAAGACGAAGGTTAATGTAAATACCTTTAATGAACATCAAAAGGTTATAGTAAGCCTTAGAGACTTAATTGAATGTTAAGTGTCAGTTAAAAAAATGAGATAGATTAAAGTATGTGAGTAGAGTTACATAGTCGATTATTATGTGTCGATTATGTGGCTAATTGTTGTGCATTTGTACACTTAAATTGTGTAGGATTCGTGAAGTGCAGATAACTATAAGTTATTTCGGTAATTGGTAATCTACGAGACAGATAAGTCTTTCAGTTCCTATTTGATATGTGAACTTGATGATTAACTGTTTTAAATTTGTATTGTAAAGAGCCTGATGTATTACATATGTTGTAAGTATGAAGTGTTAAAGTCAATTTATGACTACATTGATTGAGTAAAAATGCTGATTGAATTATGGAATTCAATCTTTTTTTGATATGTGACGTACAACATGTAAGTTATGTTTAGTCAGATGTTTATGTTGTATAAGATGAACATGTTATTTATGTGTTATGTGATTCTGAAAACTGTTATATTTTGCTGAGTTGTAGAGCTCATTCTTGTAAAACTGTTATAAGATGAACATGTTATTTTGCTGAATTCAAGATAACGTTATCTGCTACCGAAATGACTTGGATCAAAATGATGCATGAAGATTAAATGTTTTATTTGAAGTTATTGCTTTCACTATGTTAACATTTTGATAAATGTATTTATGTTCAATTGTAAAGTTTGTATTGAGATGTAAACTTTTATGATAGGTTCGGCTAGGCGAATCATAATATTAACATGATTCTAAGATATTTAGATGTAAAGGTTGAATGTTTTGGGAATGAGAACGGTTTGTAATAGAAAGTTTAAATTATTCCGCATTTTATTATTGTAAGTATCAAATAAAGATGTTAAAATTAGATGTTAGATGTATTGTTAACGATCGAGGTCGAGAGTTGAATTGTATGAATTTTGGGGTCGTTATAGTTGATTCCGCTGCAATTATGGTTGAATACTTTTATCATCTACCATATGTTCTAAATATCTGATTTATTATTGATGAATGCTATTGATAATTTAATTATCTTTAGTCATAATTCTCTTTACTAGGCTATTTGTATTCACCCTTTTGCTTCACAATTCCTTTCAGGTAATAAGAGTGTAGTTGGGTCGAGCAGGGATAACAGGGGAGTAGAGTGATGGTCTGTGACTGTTGAAGTTTCTCAATACATTATAAAACAGCATGACAATATATAATTGTATTGGGGAATTAAAATGTGTGTGTCGTATTTTATATGTCATTTAATACTTAATTTTGGTGAACAACAATAAGGTGAGGTGAACTCAAATTTGGAAGCGCCAAATTTTTTTAAAATTTAAAATTTTTAAAAAACTTTTAAATTCTTGTGATTACGTGTAAATTGATATGTCACATAAGAAAATTGATGACATGGTCGCAACACGTGACAAAAAAAATACTTATGTGTAATATTGAGTCTCATTTTTACATATATTCAATTAATTTTTTATACCAAAAAGGATAAATATAAGACTATTATTAATTTTATTTTAAAAAATTGCCATTAAATTTACTTTCAAAAACTAAATTTACTAAAAAATAATATTTTACCGAAAGGGTAAAATTATCATTAAATTTGCTTTAAAAATAAATAATGGTTTTATATTAAAATTATAATAATTATTTATTCTAAAATTAATAATGGTCCTATATTTATTTGGTATAAAAAATTAATTGAATAAATGTTAAAATGATACTCAATATTATACATAAGTATTTTTTAATTATGTCGTCATTTATGTTATCAATTTTTTGATGCGGTACTATCAATTTAGAAGTAATCGAATTTTTTTTAAAGTTTAATCCCCTAATTGAAAAAATTGAGAAGACAATCTCCAAAGTGGAAAAAAAAATTAAAGGTTTAATCCTCTAATTGAAAACCTTGAGAAGACAATCCCCATAATGGAAAAATATTAAAAGTTCATGGTATTAATCTATATTTAGGCCTTATATTTTGAGATATAACGAATGTTTAATTTAATAATAATAACATAATAGTAAAGTTATATACTCATACTTGAGAATATTATGCCATATTGTTATAGAACTAAAGAAATAACAAGAGATGTAAGATAGAAGTTTAGAGAATTTCTTCTTCTTTTGGGTGTGTTCTTTCATTTGATAGGAGTGACCTTTTATAGGCAAAGAAAAGGGGACACAAATTCAAAAATATTAATTACATCATAGACTAGGCCATTATCATAGTTTTATAACAATTGACTCGGGAGGAAATCATAATATTATAACACTCCCCTTTGATTTCCTAAGATAGGAGATTATGTCTCATTAAAAACCTTACTAAGAAAACACAATGGAAAAAAATATAGCGAAGGAAAAAAGAGTACATATCTCCCCCTTAAAAGGAATTCATTATTCTTTGATGAAATGTTATGATAAGTCTTTCAATCGACGAATTCCAATGTTATTCCGAAGTTTTGTAAATGTTGCATTTGGTAATGACTTTATGAATAAGTTGGCTAGATTATCACATGATCGAATTTGATGCACATCTATATCTGTAACAACCCCAAAATAGGTCCATTCCATCTAACCCATTCTGAGTCGCCAAATATATGGTACGAAAAACAACTACAACTTTATTACAACAATTGTCGTGCAAAATACAACAACACATATGCTGTGAGTTTGGATACCAATATATACCAAATGTAACTCTGGACACCAACTTGGATAACACGTCACCATGACACCTTACATAAAGGTATAGTCAAAAACTGTTTTAGAAATTAGAATCTTTGGGAAGTGCTCAAGGAAACCTTCATACATGGGAGGCCATGCTTTTAGGTTATGGTAGATATCATATGGCCACAGAATTATCCTTGGTTGACCCAATAAACCCCAAAGAAAAACGAGAAGATTACTATCATATTCTTCCCAATGGTGAGTCTTCTCTTGACATATCATTATCTCCACTGTCTCTAATTGGGTATTATACTCCAAACAAACACCAAGATTATATAGGTAGTGCTTGTAAATATACTCAGAAGTGGATGAGCACAACCATGTCTTATGATAACACGAGGTTGTATGTCATTAGACATCTTGTATGATAGTGACAAAACACCCTTCCAAGTTAAATTCACCTCACCTCAACATCTATAGACCACCACTCTATTCCTTGCTATCCCCGCTTCGACCCAAATTACACTTTTATTTACCCGAAGGAATTGTGAAACAAAAGGGTGAGCCACAACTAGCTTTCGAGAAGAATATTATGACTAAAGATAAATAAATTATCAATAGTCTTCATCAGTAATAAATCAGAGATTTAGAACATATGGTAGATGATAAAACTTTTCAACCATAGTTGCAGCGGAAGAGCAATCCATTAGAAGAGTCAAATAGACTATAAAGTCTATTATCTTCTCCATGTTAAAAGTCCACCAACAATGTTTTATCCCTGTAACATCAATCAACAATTCACGGCCCACAATCACGTGTATAACTCATAATCGTAATTGTAGTTCTAAATTCCTTTCCTCATCCAAGACAAAGATAATTTTCATCACTTGTCTTTACCTGAAACATCAAAGATCATGGTTATACCAAATCACAGTTCCTGTTCATAATCATACTAAATAATTCATCTTTGCACCACGGGCCAAAGATATTCATCAACAGTTCATCTTTACACTATGTGCTAAAGATATTCAACAATGGGACATCTTTGCATTACTGCCAAAGATATTCATCAATAATTCATCTTTGCACCACAAAGCAAAGATATTCAACAACGGGACATCTTTGCATTCTGCCAAAGATATTCATCAATAATTCATCTTTGCACTACAGGCTAAGATATTCATCAACAAGTCATCTTTGCATTACAAGCCAAAGATATTCATCAATAATTCATCTTTGCACTACAGGCTAAAGATATTCACAACAGGTCATCTTTGCATTACGAGCAAAAGATATTCATCAATAATTCATCTTTGCACTACTGGCTAAAGATATTCTTCAGAAATCATTCATCTTTGCATTGGTTTTATCCACGTCCAAAAATACCACAAAAATAATCATAGTGGTGTAAAATTCAAGAATGATCAAAACATGGATACAATCAAAGCTAGTATCCAGAATAGATATTTTAGATTTAAAAGAAAATTTTCATTTTTGGTGAATAGTGCCAGATTCGTGAATAGTGTCAGATATCGTGAATAGTCTGCCGATATCGTGAATAGTAACTCACACCAAAAGATAGCAATTCCACAAAAAACATCTTCACGCTTTCATTAATAGTACTCGTGAATAAGAACTCGTGAATAAGAACTCATGAATAGTAACTCGTGAATAGTAACTCATGAATAGTAACCCCGACATGAAAAGTTCCAAATTTGATAAAAATTCCAACCAATATTTCAAAGATAATGATATTAAAGAAATAATATCATCCGAGAAGAAAATAACATCCCTTACTATCCCTTACCTCAAAAGAAGCAAAGACTTACATTTGGATATCGGATATGATTTGAAGGAAACTTGCAATCGATGAATATCAACTCACCAAGTATCTAAATACTCACAAAATACACTCAATAATCTAGAGAGAGAAAGAGAGAAAGCTTATGTTTCTGGTGTGATTTTCAATTCTAACTTAGCCCTCTATTTATAGGAAAATGTTAGCCCGCCGAAGCAGACTTGACCTGTAACCTGATGGCTTTACCTGCTACTATTCCACCCACCAAAAATCAGCCATCTTCCCCAACAACCAAAAGTGGGGCCCACCCATTTCTAGAATTTTCCACCAAAATCATTTATAAACCTAATTTTCGAATCATTCACCTCTTAAAATTCATAATAAATTATACGCTCATTTTTAACGGTTCAAAATTTGTGGACATATACTCAACTTATATATGTATAACATATCCAAAAATTACAACGATCCAACGGTCGGATCAAAATTTATAACTCACGCAATATAGTGAAGAACACGATTTTTGGACTATTAGTCCTTCGAACGATTTCATTCAAAATTTCACCACGAAATATCTACAAAGAATTTTGGGTGATTCAAATTTCTACTGATTAGCTTACTTCTAGGGCTTTCTTTTGATATATGGCTCATCTCTTAACTCATTATACATTAAAGAGTTATGGATTTTACAAAATCAAGTAATAAACTAATTTTTATGAAAATCCCATATTTTGTTCTCCATTTCGACAAATACTGATAAAACACCTCATCATTAATTCCTTCACTTATAACCACATAAATAAATCCATCATTTATATCCACATCAAATAAATATTTTCTTATCATATGAATCAATAATTAACTATTCACAAATAATATTACAGAATCACATTTATGACAACCAGGCCGTTCCCAAGAAAGAGGGGGCTTTCCAATAAGGATCTCTCCTTACTGGCGCGCAATTAGGTGACCAAACCTCTCCTTAGATGAGAACTTTCTAGACATTGCCAATAATGTTATCTAATAATATTATTCAAATAATATGAATTATTGATCCGATAATGGGAAATCATCGTGCAAAGTTGACAATTATTGAAACAATAATAATATAAAATATCAACGCAACAATTATTGAATCAATAAAATAAAATATTGAACAAGAATTATCGTGAAAATTATTGAGTAAAGTGCCATCTTACGCATTTAATCAATAATTCAACAATATCATCATGTAATCTTGGTGTGTTCTTCGTGCAACCACGCCGTATTACTTATATTTTAACCAACGGGTATTCCAATGATCTTAACAGAATAACTACGTAGTTATTTTTAACCAACTTATATTTGTCGTTTTCTTCATCCAATCGCTTTCGTTATGGGGCCCATACATACGGGCATGGCGTCGCATTTAATATTCCCCGACGTAAAGAATATTCCACGACCAAACGAATATTCCCAAACAATAATGAATACTTTATACCCCTCGCTTATTTTGAAAAAAATTTCATATATCACCCTTAACTTTAACTTTTATCAATTTAACCATTTCTTGAATAGAAAAATTGAATACTTTTATTTCATAAAATTCGGGGTCTTACAATCTCCCTCCTTATGAAATTTCGTCCCAGAAATTTACACGCACACGGTATTTCAAAGAGTTGAGAATACCTTGTTTTCATTTCGATTCTATCTCCCCGTCATCATGATTTCTCCATTGCTCATCTCTCCGTATTTCGAGATATCATTCTAGAATACGACTTCAAAACAAAGGTTAATTGAGCAAATTAACATATCACATAATATCTCGATATATGGTGACCGACCAACAAATAAGTTTAGGTAGGACACTAGCGAAGGATTTACTCATCTCTCCTCCTAGTTCTATTCCCGATCTCCGCCGGAGATCATATCCCTAAGCTCGATATTAAATGTAACAACCCCAAAATAGGTCCATTCCATCTAACCCATTCGAGAGTCGCCAAATATATGGTACGAAAAACAACTACAACTTTATTACAACAATTGTCGTGCAAAATACAACAACACATATCTTTGTGAGTTTGGATACCAATATATACCAAATGTAACTCTGGACACCAACTTGGATAACACGTCACCATGACACCTTACATAAAGGTATAGTCAAAACCTGCTTTTAGAAATTAGAATCTTTGGGAAGTGCTCAATGAAACCTTCATACATGGGAGGCCATGCTTTTAGGTTATGGTAGATATCATATGGCCACGTAATTATCCTTGGTTGACCTAATAAACCCCAAAGAAAAAGCGAGAAGATTACTATCATATTCTTCCCAATGGTGAGTCTTCTCTTGACATATCATTATCTCCACTGCCTCTAATTGGGTATTATACTCCAAACAAACACCAAGATTATATAGGTAGTGCTTGTAAATATACTCAAAGCAAAGTGGATGAGCACAACCGTGTCTTATGATAACACGAGGTTGTATGTCATTAGACATCTTGTATGATAGTGACAAAACACCCTTCCAAGTTAAATTCACCTCACCCTCAACATCTATAGACCACCACTCTATTCCTCGCTATCCCCTTTCGACCCAGCCTACACTTTTATTTACTCCGAAAGGAATTGTGAAACAAAAGGGTGAGCACAACTAGCTCAAGAAAGAATATTATGACTAAAGATAAATAAATTATCAATAGTCTTCATCAAGAATAAATCGTAGATTTAGAACATATGGTAGATGATAAAACTTTTCAACCATAGTTAGCCGTAAGAAAGCAATCCATTAGAAGAGTCAAATAGACTATAAAGTCTATTATCTTCTCCATGTTAAAAGTCCACCAACAATGTTTTATCCCTGTAACATCAATCAACAATTCCTGTCCACAATCACGTGTATAACTCATAATCGTAATTGTAGTTCTAAATTCCTTTCCTCATCCAAGACAAAGATAATTTTCATCACTTGTCTTTACCTGAAACATCAAAGATCATGGTTATACCAAATCACAGTTCCTGTTCATAATCATACTAAATAATTCATCTTTGCACCACGGGCCAAAGATATTCATCAACAGTTCATCTTTACACTACAGGCTAAAGATATTCAACAATGGGACATCTTTGCATTACAAGCCAAAGATATTCATCAATAATTCATCTTTGCACTACAGGCTAAAGATATTCAACAACGGGACATCTTTGCATTACAAGCCAAAGATATTCATCAATAATTCATCTTTGCACTACAAAGCAAGATATTCATCAACAAGTCATCTTTGCATTACAAGCCAAAGATATTCATCAATAATTCATCTTGCACTATGTGCTAAAGATATTCACAACAGTCATCTTTGCATTACGAGCAAAAGATATTCATCAATAATTCATCTTTTGCACTCATGGCAAAGATATTCTTCTTGAAATCATTCATCTTTGCATTGGTTTTATCACGTCCAAAAATACCACAAAAAATAATCATAGTGGTGTAAAATTCAAGAATGATCAAAACATGGATACAATCAAAGCTAGTATCCGAATAGATATTTTAGGCTTAAAAGAAAAATTTTCATTTTTCGGTGAATAGTCAGATTCGTGAATAGTGTCAGGTATCGTGAATAGTGCCGTATACGTGAATAAGTAACTCAAACACCAAAAGATAGCAATTCACAAAAAAACATCTTCACGCTTCGTGAATAGTACTCGTGAATAGTAACTCGTGAATAGTAACTCATGAATAGTAACTTCGTGAATAAGTAACTCATGAATAGTAACCCCGACATGAAAAGTTCCAAATTTGATAAAAAATTCCAACCAATATTTCAAAGATAATGATATTAAAGAAATAATATCATCCGAGAAGAAAATAACATCCCTTACTATCCTTACCTCAAAAATGAGCAAAGACTTTGGATATCGGATATCTGATATGATTTGAAGGAAACTTGCAGACCGATGAATATCAACTCACCAAGTATCTAAATACTCACAAAATACACTCAATAATCTAGAGAGAGAAAGAGAAAGCTTATGTTTCGGTGTGATTTTCAATTCTAACTTAGCCCCTCTATTTATAGGAAAATGTTAGCCTTACCAAGGCAGACTTGACTGTAACTTTGATGGCTTTACTCGCTACTATTCCACCCACCAAAAATCAGCCATCTTCCCCAACAACCAAAAGTGGGGCCCACCCATTTCTAGAATTTTCCACCAAAATCATTTATAAACCTAATTTTGAATCATTCACCTCTTAAAATTCATAATAAATTATACGCTCATTTTAACGGTTCAAAATTTGTGGACATATACTCAACTTATATATGTATAACATATCCAAAAATTACAACGATCCAACGGTCGGATCAAAATTTATAACTCACGCAAATATAGTGAAGAACAACGATTTTTCTGGACTATTAGTCCTTCGAACCAGATTTCATTCAAAATTTCACCACGAAATATCTACAAAGAATTTTTGGGTGATTCAAATTTCTACTGATTAGCTTACTTCTAGGGCTTTCTTTTGATATATGGCTCATCTCTTAACTCATTATATACAAAGAGTTATGGATTTTACAAAATCAAGTAATAAACTAATTTTTCCGAAAATCCCATATTTTGTTCTCCATTTTCGACAAATCCGATAAAACACCTCATCATTAATTCCTTCACTTATAACCACATAAATAAATCCATCATTTATATCCACATCAAATAAATATTTTCTTATCATATGAATCAATAATTAACTATTCACAAATAATATTACAGAATCACATTTATGACAACCAGTAGCTCCTCAGAAAGAGGGGGCTTTCAATAAGGATCTCTCCTCATCTTGGCGCGCAATTAGGTGACCAAACCTCTCCTTAGAGCGTAACTTTCTAGACATTGCCAATAATGTTATCTAATAATATTATTCAAATAATATGAATTATTGATCCGATAATGGGAAATAATCATGCGTTGACAATTATTGAAACAATAATAATATAAAATATCAACGCAACAATTATTGAATCAATAAAATAAAATATTGAACAAGAATCTCTGTGAAAATTATTGAAAAAGTGCCATCTTACGCATCGAATCAATAATTCAAACAATCTTATCGCAATACCATCAAGGCCATCTTCTTGTGCAACCAGCGCAGTATTATTATATTTTAACCACCGGGTATTCCAATGAGTCTTAATTCAGAATAACTACGCCGTTATTTTTAACCAACTTATATTTGTCGTTTTCTTCATCCAATCGCTTTTCAGTTATGGGGCCCATACACGGTTTGCGGCTTGTCGCATTTAATATTCCCCACGGAAAGAATATTCCACGACCAAACGAATATTCCCAAACAATAATGAATACTTTATACCCCCTTGCTTATTTTGAAAAAAAAAATTCATATATCACCCTTAACTTTAACTTTTATCAATTTAACCATTTACTGAATAGAAAAATTGAATACTTTTATTTCATAAAATTCGGGGTCTTACAATATCACCCTTCTTTTGCAGCTCATGTGTGTAGAAGAATTTAGGTGAAATGTGTTTTGTTCTATCACCCTTGATGTACTCTCCTTTAAGTTGAGCAATGCATGCAGCGTTATCCTCATACATAATTGTAGGAATATCTTTGATTGATGGTAATCTGTATGACTCTTGGATATGCTGAATAATTGACCTCAACCAAACACACTATCTACTTGCTTAATGTATTGCGAGAATTTTTGAGTGATTTGTAGATGTAGCTGTCATAGTTTTCTTTGTGGATTTCCAGGATATAGTTATGTCACAATATGTAAATACATAACCTATTTATGATCTCCCATTGTGTGGATCTGATAAATATCCTACATCAGCATATCCAACTAATCGCGACGTTGAATCTCTTGGATAAAATAATCCAAGATCTATACTTCCACGGAGGTATCTCAAAATGTTTTTGATCCCATCCCAATGCCTTTTAGTCGGAGAAGAACTGTATCTTACCAACAGTTGACAACAAAAGTAATATCGGGTCGTGTAGAGTTTGCAAGATAAATAAAAGCACATATTGCACTTAGGTATGGAACTTCAGGTCCAAGAACTTCTTCCCCACTTTCTAGAGGTCGAAATGGATCTTTATCAACTTCTAGAGATCGAACAACCATCGGGGTAGTCAAACGGTGAGCTTTATCCATATGGAAACGATTGAGAATCTTTTAAGTATATGTGGATTGATGAACAAAAATCCCAGATGCTAAATGTTCCACTTGTATTCTCAAACATAATTTTGTGTTTTCAAGATCTTTCATTTCAAATTCATCTTTTAAATAAGTAGTAGTTCTTGTGAGTTCTTCAGGAGTACCTACAAGATTCAAATCATCCACATATACAGCAATGATGGTAAATCTAATTTGTGTTTTTGTAATAAAAACGCATGGGCATACTTGATTATTTGTGTACCCGTCTTTTATTAAATAATCACTAAGTCGATTATACCTCCTACGACCAGACTGTTTCAACCCATATAATGAGAGTTGCAACTTGATTGAATATATGTGACGGGGTTTTTGTGATTTAGTCATTTTTAATCATTCAGGAATTCTCATGTAGATCTCACTATCAAGTGAGTCATATAGGTATGCTTTTACAACATCCATCAGACGTGTTTCCAAAACTTCTATTATGACGCCCCCAAAATTAGGTATACATCACCCATCTTGGGTAGTCAGATACATGGTACAGAATTTAAATATAACTTACTAATATAATCGCTAGTGTACAATACGACATAAACTGTGAGTTTGAATACAAATATTGTCTACTAGAGATCATACAAACTCAAAAGGAGTCCTCATTACAATTATTATCACACTATTTCACAGAATAGTGAGGACTACTAATGCTATCTTCAGGACCATCACTGCGTTTTCCGACTCGTCCGGCTATATTCTCATTTCACAAGAGAATAAAGTGAAAGAAAGGATGAGCTCAACTAGCCCAAGAAGAAATATTATGACTAAGATAATGCGTAATAAATTATCAATAGTCTTCAACAATGTTAAACCGATAAAATACAATAGACAAACCAGTTAAGCTGCAATGAATAAGCAATCCATTAAAAGAGTCAAGTAGAAAATAAAGTCTACTATCTTTTAGGTTTTAAAAGGTTTTTCATCACTGTTATAGCTGAGACTCAGCTTTAATAAATATTCCACATCATCGAATCACCCTTACACTACGGCCAAGGATATTCTTTAGTATCATGACCACAATTATTCATGCACTACGGGCCAAGAATATTTGTGTATTCATTAATGGTCATGATCATGCCAACAACTGTCCATCAATGCACTACGGGCCATTGAGGATTTTTACCACATCATTTGTAACATTACGGTCATGATTACACCGAATAGTCTCTGGTCATAATCATACCAAGTCCATCTATGCACTACAGGCCATAGATGACTTTCAAAAAAATATAAATATGAAAATGATGACAATGATATAAGAATTCAATAAAACAAGTTCAAGAATTAATTTAACCAGGAACCAATAACATCCAAACTGTCAACATGATACTGCTTTGTAGAGTAAAATTCAAGAATACTTAGAAGAATATTTTCATGAAAGGATCTTTGGATGAAGCGCAAATATCAATGATATTCCACTAATTTCATGGAGTATAGAAGTCAAAGTTTTAACCAATTTGGGTATAATAAAGAATGGAATAACAAAAGAAATCACCATGCATGCGATAGGCCAGACAACCTAGGTTATTCCAATGAGAATAATAAATAACGGAACTAGGTCCGGCGTAAAACGCACAGAAAGATATTCCAACAGAATAATAAAGGATGGAACCAGTGCGGCGTAAAACACATGAGCATGGATGTTCCAACAGTAATAATAATAAAGGCGGAACCGGTGGGTGTAAAACACATGCAGAGCAGGATGTTCCAATGAGAATAATAGAAGAATGTCACCAAGTATAAGGTAAATGGCAGATACAAAAGTTATTCCAACGTAATAATAAGCAATGGAATAACAACAGTTCTCTTCATGAATAAGAAAGAATAACACCCCTTACTTTTGGTAGGAGATTGAATCTGCGAAGTAGTGTAGTAACAAAATACTCTTCTTCTTTCTCTCTTATTCTCTCTATACTTTTCTCTCTCTATAGCTTGAATGAATTAAGTGTGAAAATAATGAAGCACTAGGCCTCTATTTATAGAAGATTTCTAGCTTAGCACCGCCATGTGAAAAGGCAAGTGGCTTGACGACGGTGTGATGTGAAAAGAAAAAGTGGTTTGACCGCTGTAATGTGAAACGACAAGTGGTTCGGCCTTTTGTAATGTGAAACGACAAGTGGTTCGGACGCTGGTAAAGGGTTATTATTATTGACGAAGGTAATTACTATCGACGAAGAGACTCTTAGATGATGACATATGGGCCCCCATAAAATAATCAAACTTACCACAAACGCGTCTCATATGAGACTCTTTATATACATCGAGGATTGAATAAATATTACCACAAATCATTTTATTTTTAATCAACACATATTTAATCTTTCAACAATTATTAATCATTTATAACTTGTCGTCTCAATTATTGATTTAATACTATAACATATTATACTGAGATGATCATTGTGACAATAATTGAATCAATAATATAAGAGATATGATGCACGAAATTCTTTGTAGTAATAATTGAGCATATTTGAGTGACTTCTCACGTAAGCATCAATAATCAATATCGTGTGCTGCTACTATACAACTACGTGTATTCATCGTATTTTTTACTACTAAGGGTAGTTCAATAGTTTTAACGGTAACACCTCTGTAGTTATTTTATAGAAAGATAATTTTGTGCGTTTTAACTACGACAATACTTCCGTTATGGGGTCCACTAATGATTGAGTAGTCGTCACGAATATTCCCCGACCAAACAAATATTTTATAACAACTTGCTTACTTTGCAAAATTTATAAATATTACCCACAACTATAACATTATATCAAATTTATTCCATAATATTCAAAAATAATATTTATAGAAAATTCATCTTTATTTATAAAGTTGGGGTCTTACAACCTCCCTTCTTATGAAATTTCGCCCTCGAAATTAGGGTACGTACCTGGTATGTCAAAGAGGTAAGGATACCTTGATTTCATTTCAGATTCTAACTCCTAAGTCATTTCTTCAACATCGTGGTTCCTCCACAAAACTTTGACTTGAGGTATAACCTTGGAGCGTAGAATATGTTCCTTCTTATCCAAGATTTGAACAGGAACCTCTTCATACGTCAAATCTTCCGCTATTCAAATCGATTCTAACTCAATAATGTGGTTCGGGTCTTTCACATATTTACATAACATGGATATGTGAAAAACATTATGAACACGAGACATACTTGGCGGTAAAGCGAATCTATAGGCCACGTTCCTACTCGATCGAGGATTAAAATGGACCGATGAATCGAGGATTAAGTTTTCTCTCTTTCCAAATCTTGTAACTCCTTTCCATGGAGCAACTTCTTAACAACACATGATCTCTATATCGAATTCCACGTCTTTTCGATGAAGATCAAGATAACTCTTTTATCGATTTTGTGAGGTTTTTATACGTCGTTGTCGGATCGTTTGAATCTTTTCCGTAGTCATACGTATCAACTCCCGGTCCCAACAACGTTGCTTCACCCACCTCATCTCAAAGATATCCGAGAAGCGACACTTTCTTCCATACAACGCTTGAATGGAGCCATGCCAATACTTGCTTGATAAGCTCATTATTGTAGGAAAACTCCACCAATGGTAAGAACTTGTCCCAACTTCCTTGAAATCAAGGACACGAGTCTTAATAGATCTTCAAGAGTTTGAATAGTCCTCTCTCCGAATGTCCGTCCGGTCCCGAGGATGATATGCCGAGCTAAATCGTAAGTCTGTGCCCATAACTTTTTGCAAACTAACCCAAAATCGTGAAGTGAATCTTGGGTCTCGATCAGAGACTATGGATATCGGCATACCATGCAGTCTTACAATCTCGTTTATATACATACTGAGCAAGACGTTCAAGTGTATAAGTTTCTCGTATCGGTAAGAAATGAGTAGACTTGGTCAATCTATCAACAATGACCCAAATCGCATCTATGCCTTGAGAAACCTTAGGAAGGCCGTGCGAAATCCATGGTAATGTGCTCCCACTTTCATTCTGGAATTTCAAATGGTTGCAATGGACCTTTTGGTACTTGATGCTCCGCTTTAACTCGTTGACAAGTTAGACACCTTGAGATAAGCAGGCGTTATCTCTCTCTTCATATTGCTTCCACCAAAATGTATGGCGAATATCATGATACATTTTGGTACTCCCGAGATGGATTGCAAATGGTGTGTTGTGCGCCTCCATCATGATATTATACTTTAAATCGTGGTCGTTAGGAACAAAAGTCTAGAGTTGACTCAAGTATTCCTTCTTCATCGATTCTTGCTTAGAAGCACCTTCTTGCACTTTCTTCCTCATACGCACGCATCGGCTCCAGAATCCGTAGCTTGAAAGCGACTTTAACTTTATCGATTAAAGTCGGTTCTACTCAGATACTCGCCATCATCACATGCGTCCACAGAGTCTTTAACTCTATCTCCATCCTTTGCAAGTCACACAAAATGGGCTCATGCGTTGACAATATCGCACTTTTCGTGCTTGCATATGATCTTCTACTCAATGCGTCAGCTACCACGTTCGCTTTTCCAGGATGGTATTGGATGGTATGATCATAATCTTTCAACAGTTCAAGCCAACGTCGTTGTCGCATGTTGAGTTCCTTTTGAGTGAAGAAATATTTGAGGCTTTATGATCCGTAAAGATTTCCACTTTCTCCCCATACAAGTAATGCCTCCAAATTTTAAGTGCAAAGACAACAGCTGCCAACTCTAGATCATGAGTAGGATAATTCCTCTCATATTCTTTGAGTTGTCGCGAGGCATAGACTATAACTTTTTCATGTTGTATGAGAACACATCCCAACCGTTTGCCCGAAACATCACTGTAGATGACAAATCCCTCCGAGCCAGATGGTATTGTCAAAACAGGTGCTGAAATAAGTCTCCTCTTGAGTTCTTGAAAACTCTTCTCACATTCTTTGCTCCAACCGAACTTTGTATCTTTCCGAGTCAGCTGAGTCAATGGAGTAGTAATTCGAGAAAATCCTACCACGAATCTCCGATAATAACCAACTAAAGCGAGAAAGCTACGATTTCTCGATCATCGATTTAAGTTGTTCCCGACTTTGAATAGCTTGATCTTTCTTTGAGTCAGCAGATATTCCATAACTTGATACCACGTGCCCAAGGAATGCTACTTCTTGACGAACTCGCATTTCTTCAACTTGGCATAAAGCTTATATTCACGAAGCTTTTGGAGTGTCGACCTCAAGTGTTGCTTCATGATCTTCATGGCTTTTGGAATAAATAAGGATGTCATCAATAAAGACGACCACAAAGTGATCCAAATATTCCTTGAATACTCGGTTCATCATATCCATGAAGGCGGCGAGGAGCATTAGTCGATCAAAGTACATGACTAGGAATTCATAATGCCCGCATTAGGAGTTCCGAAAGCCGTCTTTGGAATGTCGTGATTCTAATCTTCAATTGGTGATATCCGGAACGAAGATCAATCTTTGAAAAGAATTTGGCTCAGAATGTTGGTCAAACAGGTCATCAATACGTGGCAATGGATACCTATTTTGATGGTGACATGATTCAACTCCCGATAATCAATACAAAGTCGCATACTCCCATCTTTCTTCTTCACGAATAGAACAGGAGCACCCCAAGGAGAAGTACTAGGACGAATAAAGCCAATGTCTAACAATTCCTGCAGTTGGGTCTTTAACTCCACGAAGTTCAATAGAGCCATTCGATATGGGGCTTTGGAAATAGGTTTTGTCTTCGGGTTCAAGGTCGATACAAAATTCAATTTCACGCCTGGGGTTGGTTGGGAAATTCTTTGGGGAATACGTCAGAAATTTATTAACAATAGAAATATCGTTCAAAATCGGCGTATTTTGTTTAAATTTGTGACATGAGCTAAGAAAGCTTGACATCCGCTTTTTTCAATAAACGAATAGCTTTATGGCTTGAGATGACCGTGATTGATTTTAATGGTTTGGTCGCTTGAATTCGCATAATAGGTTGGTTAGGAATATGAAAGCTAACAACCTTATTTAAAACAATTAATTTTGCATGATAAGTAGTTAACCAATCAATCCCTAGAATCACGTCAAATGCAAGTATTTTTAATGAAATAAGATCGGCGGGTAATGTGAAGGTACCGATTTGAACCAAACAAGACTTATAAATAGTGGATGTAATGAAGGTTTCTCCCAACGGAGTTTCCCACAGATAAGTCAAAGTCTAATTTCTCCGAGTCAAATTTAATCGATGGCGCAAGTAGGAGAAATAAAAGAATGGGTAGAATCCTGGTATCAAATAAAGTATAGACTTCATTAGAGTTTATGATAAGCTTACCCGTGATGACCTCATTCGGGTTCCTTGCTCTCTGGGAGGTCACAACAAACGCCTCCCTTGCACTCTGGGTTTTGACTTTTCTCGATGACCTTTGGTGCCTCCATCCTAGCTGAATTTGTCTTGATGAACGACAAAAATCGAGCTAAGTGACCTTCTCTTCCACAATTATAACATGCTTTGAATGACATGGCGCAGCTTTGGATCGATGTGTCCTCTCCTCCGCATTTAAAGCATATGATAGGTGGTCTTTCTCCTTCCTTAACAACGCAGGTCTTTGGTCTTCGACGTCTTTCCATCATTGTTGAATCTCCTTTTCTTGAAATGTCCATTCTTATTGTTTTGGCCTTGATTACCACCGAAGTGGTTACCATATCTGGCTTGTTGATTCTCTCCACGCTTGTTGTCACCGCTTCGATGACTACTCTCGCTGGTATTATAATTTTGTCAGCTGCTCTCTTTTAGTTGCGTTGACTCGTTATTGTGCTCCACTAACTGAGCCCTATTTACAACATCTGAATACAAACACAGTTTATGAGAAATAAGATGTTGACGTATCTCCGGCTTCAAACCTCTTAAAAACATTCACGTCATTCTCTCTTCATTATCCACCAAGTGGGACGCAAACCGTGATAACTCCGCAAATTTTGCCTCGTATTGCAACACGATCATATTGTTTTGTTCCAACTTGATAAACTCCACCTCCTTCATGTATGGCGAATACTTTCGTGAAAGTATTTGTCGTTGAAATGACTCTGGAACTTCTCCCAAGATATCTTCAAGACAATGAAGTTGAGTACGTTTTACCAATTCCACCAAGAATCGCTCTCCGCCGCAACATAAAGCGCGAAAGGAACCTTTGCTCCTCGGAGCATCCCAAGACATCAAATATCTTGGTAATCTGCTTTACCCATGCTTCCTCCGAAGTGGTTTTGGCTCTCCCTTAAACTCCGGTGGTCCCGGCTCCTTGAATTGTTTAGCGGTGACCGCCGAGAGTTTTCCGTGTGTTTCACACCTACGTTTTTGGACGAGAGTCGCTCTCTTTCTTTGTTGCATGAATTGCATAAAGCCTCCGAACATTTGATCATTCATCATTTGGTCGGTGTTGTTGTTTGCATGAGGATTGTCGCCTTCTCGATGCATATTATCTCGATTAATTATATGTGGTGAATCAACGATCGCTTTGTGCTCCATTGCTATTCTCAACATTCTCGGATGTCATTTTCAGATCTCGCCACAAAACAAAAGGTTAATTGACATGTAACATATTATCCCTATATTACGTGACCAATAAAATAGCACATAAACTTAGGTAGGTCATACTAGCGAAGGTATTTCCGTCTCTCCCTCCTAGTACTATTCTCACATCTTAGCGGAGATCATATCCCTAAGCTCGATACCAACTATGACGCCCCAAAATTAGGTATACATCACCCATCTTGGGTAGTCGGATACATGGTAAAGAATTTAAATACAACTTACTAATATAAGCTGTCATATGCAATACGACATAAAGCGTGAGTTTGAATACAAATATTGTCTCTTAGAGAGATCATACAAACTCAAAAGGAGTCCTCATTACAATTATTATCACACTATTTTACGAGAATAATGAGGACTACTAATGCTATCCTCGGACCATTACTCCGTTCCCGACTCGTCAAACTATATTCTCATTTCAAGAGAAACATTGAAAGAAAAAGGTGAGCTCAACTAGCTTCAAGAAGAAATATTATGACTAAGATAATGCGAGAATAAATTATCATTAGCCTCACAAATGATATTAAACCGATAAAATATAATGAACATCAAGTTTAACTACAACGGAACCAAAGAATCCATTAAAAGAGTCAAGTAGAAAATAAAATCTACTATCTTTTATGATTTAAAAGATTTTCATCACTGTTATATATTTGAGACTCAAACTTTAATAAATATTCCACATCATCGAATCACCCCGCACTACTGCCGAGGATATTCTTTGATATCACGACCACAATTATTCATGCATTCACGGGCGAGAATATTTGTGTATTCATTAATGGTCATGATCATGCCAACAATCGTCCATCAATGCACTACTGGTCACCGAGGATTTTTACCACATCATTTGTAACATTACGATACGGCCATGATTACACCGAATAGTCTCGAGTCATAATCATACCAAGTCCATCATGCACTACGTGCCATGAGCGACTTTCAAAAAAATATAAATATGAGGATGATGACAATAATATAAGAATTCAATAAAACAAGTTCAAGAATTAATTTATCCAGAACCAATAACATCCAAATGTCAACATGATCTTTGCTTTGTAGAGTAAAATTCAAGAATACTTAGAAGAATATTTTCATGAAAGGATCTATTGGATGAAGCGCAAATATCAAGGATATTCCACTAATTTCATGGAGTATAGAAGTCAAAGTTTTAACCAATTTGGGTATAATAAAGAATGGAATAACAAAAGAAATCAACATGCATGCGATAGATCAAGATGTGGCGAGTTATTCCAATGAGAATAATAAATAACGGAACCGGTCCGGCGTAAAAGAAACGCATGCATGAGGATATTCCAACAGAATAATAAAGAATGGAACCAGTCCGGCAGTAAAACACATGATGAGGATGTTCCAATGAGAATAATAATAAAAGACAGAACCAGTCCGGTGTAAAACACACGAGACAGGATGTTCCAACAGAATAATAGAAGAATGTCACCAAGTATAGGTAAACTGCCAGTGTATCTGAGTTATTCCAATGAGAATAATAAGCAATGGAATAACAACAGTTCTCTTCATGAATAAGAAAGAATAACACCCCTTACTTTTGGTAGGAGATTGAATCTCGCAGAAAGTAGTGTAGTAACAAAATACTCTTCTTCTTTTCTCTTATCTCTCTATACTTTCTCTCTATAGCTTGAATGAATTCGTGAAAAATAATGAAGCACTAGGCCTCTATTTATAGAAGATTTCTAGCTTAAAGACCGCCATGTGAAAAGGCAAGTGGCTTGACGGTGGTGATGTGAAAAGAAAAGTGGTTTGGCGCTGTAATGTGAAACGACAAGTGGTTCGACGCTTTGGTAAAGGTAATTACTATCGACGAAGGTAATTATTTATTCACAAAGGTAATTACTATTGATGAAGGTAATTACTATTGTGAAGAGACTCTTAGATGATGACATATGAGCCCCCATAAAATAATCAAACTTACCACAAACGTCTCATAACGGACTCTTTATATACATCAAGGATTGAATAAATATTACCACAAATCATTTTATTTTTAATCAACACATATTTAATCTTTCAACAATTATTAATCATTTATAACTTGTCGTCTCAATTATTGATTTAATACTATAACATATTATCTGGATGATCATCGTAACAATAATTGAATCAATAATATAAGAGATATGATGCACGTGAATTCTTTGTAGTAATAATTGAGCATAAATTGAGTGACTTTCTCACGTAAGCATCAATAATCAATATCGTGTCTTATACAACTACGCCAGACATCGTATTACTTTTACTAAGGGTAGTTCAACGTTTTAACGGTAACACCTCTGCCGTTATTTTATAGAAAGATAATTTTGTCGTTTTTAACTACTAACAATACTTCCGTTGTTGGGGTCCACCAATGATTGAGCCTTCGTACGAATATTCCCCGATAAAAAGAATATTCCCCGACCAAACGAATATTTTATAACAACTTGCTTACTTTGCAAAATTTATAAATATTACCCACAACTATAACATTATATCAAATTTATTCCATAATATTCAAAAATAATATTTATAGAAAATTCATCTTTATTTATAAAAGTTTGGGTCTTACATCTATGGTTGTCATACCTAGTAAAAATTGACTTCATCCATTACTGGAGAGTATGTATCATGATAATCAATATCATGTCTTTGTGAAAAACCATGAGCTACAAGTCGGGTTTTGTATCTCATAATTTTATTTTTCTCATTTTGCTTTCGTACAAATACTCATTTGTTTCCAACTGGGATTACTCCTAGCGGTATTTGGACTACCGGTCCAAATACTTCTCTTTTCAATAATGATTGTAGCTCATTTTGAATAACATCTATCCATTTTGTCCAATCCTTTCTTTTTCGACATTCTTCCACATTTTATGGTTTAGGATCCATGTCAGAAATCATAGTAATATTTGATGCTATAGAGAAAGCAAATATATCATCAATCATGACTTTTCTTCGATCCCATATTTCCACATAATGTACATAATTTATTGAGATCTCTGGGTATTCATCCGTTATCCCTTCGCTGAGATCTTGTACTTTTTATGGGGGTATTCCAACTTTTGGAATAATTGCTACTTCTGGAGCGGGTATTATTTCTAGAACTCCCTTATTTGCCTTTTATTTTCGTGGTGCAGTGTCTTTAGCACCAACTGGTCTTCCACGCTTCTGGCGTGGTTTAGATTCTTTTGTTGTCTTAATTGTCAATTCTTTAGGAATTAACTTTTCGATATGTATTTCTAACTTTGCTGGAGTATTCACTGCAGGTTTATGTGGTTTTATCATTTTCCTAGCATCATTAAATGCATCTAACATTTGATTTGCAATATTTTGTAAATACTTAATTCTTTGAACTTCAATTTCACATTGTCCTATGCGAGGATCAAATGAATTTAATTCTGATACATTCCATGATATTTCAGATGGATTTTTATTTAAAATTTTCCCTCCCCCTAACGATGAAAATACAGATTCATCAAAGTGACAATCTGCATAACGTGCAGTTAAAACATCTCTAGTTAAAGGCTCAATATATCTAATAATAGAAGAAGAATCAAGACCAACATAGATTCCAATTCTTTGCTGGGCTCCCATTTTAGTATTTTGTGGAGATGCAATTGGAACATATACCGCACTTCTAAAAACTCAAAGGTGTGAAATGTTGGGTATCTAACCAAGAACTAACTGTAGAGGATAATATTGATGAAGAGTTGTTGGCCTTACTCGAATGATGGCTGCAACGTGAAGAATTGCATGACCCAAAACTGAGGTTGGTAAGTTAGCCCTTAATATTAATGGACGTGCAATTAGTTGAAGTCTTTTGATTAAAGATTCAGCTAAACCATTATGTGTATGTACATGAGGACCATAATGCTCAATGGAGATTCCAATAGTCATGCAAAAGTCATTAAATGTCATTGATGAAAATTCAGCTGCATTATCAAGTCGAATTAACTTGATTGGATGATCTCGGAACTGAGCCCGTAACTTGATTATTTGAGCAAGAAGTTTAGAGAAGACAAAATTTTGAGAGGAGAAGAGACAAACATGAGACCATCTAGTTGAAACATCTATTAAAAACCATGAAATATCTAAATGGGTTAGACAATGGATGAATGGGTCCACAAATGTCTCCTTAGATTCTCTTTAGGAATTTTGGGGTTTCATTAAAAACTTTTGTTGGTGATGATCGAACAATTAATTTTCCTTTAGAACATGTAGCATAAGGAAAATCACTACTAGGAAAAACCTTCTGATTCTTGAGAGGATGACTAGTAAAAATTTTTATAATGCGACGCATCATAGACGTGCCTGGATGACCCAGTCTTTCATGCCAAAGCATAAATGATGTAGGATCTATGAATTTTGGAATCACAATAGTATGAGACTTAATTGCTCTAATCTTCATAGTATATAACCCAGAAGAAATTGAATGAAGTTTTTATATGATTTTCTTCTTTCCAGAAATAGTAAAAGTGATGAGAAGATATTCATTATCATTTTTATTTATTGTTTCAATGTGAAAACCATTTAGGTGAATATCTTTAAAACTAATCAATTTTTTTCTTGATTTACTAGAATATAGAGCATTTTTGATAAAAAATTGTGTCTCATTTAGTAACATGAAATTAGCTTTTTCAAATCTCTCGATTAAATTTGATATCCCAGATATAGTTCTCACGCTTCCCTTAACTTTGGTTAGTCGTGAAAAATAGGATTGTATGAGTTGTTACTGTCTGCTAGACATGTATCTTTCATATCCATTAAAGTTGTCCTAACATATAAAAATATATTAAAAACGTATATTTGATTCATAATATTATCCACGAGGAACACGTAATATTATACATGTAGCGTACAAAATGAAAACTAATAATATTATACATGCAATGGTGCTTAATTAAAATAAAAAATTATTTGATATCCAAAAAGATGCTTTCAGAAGGTCCAACAATATCGTCAAACTTTTCCTCATTGTTGGTCATTGTTGGAGCATCAATAATATTCAATTGGTGGTTAACAAAGTTTATTTCTTTTGAGACTCCTGGTATAAATTAACCAGGTGCCTCGGCGTACGACAGGTACGCGACCAATGCCCTTTCATCTCACACCTGAAACAAACATTTGGTTTGTTTTTTGTCTGTGATGTATTTTCTTTATTTTTATCCAATCCAGACTCTTGCCACTTCTGGTGCCCTGAATTGTTGCGATTGTGGAATTTGTTGATATGATAGCCTCGTTTAATTTTCCGTCCCCGAAACTTCTTATTATTTTGCCATCCATTATCACGTTTATTCTGCTGAAATGACGTGTTGTTAATGTCTGGCAATTTGGTAGAACCCATTGGTCGTACTTGATGATTTTTCAACAAAAATTCATTATTCTTTTCCGCAACAAGGAGGATAAATAATAATTCACTAAATTTTGTGAACTTACTTTGTCTATATTGTTGTGACAAAATCATATTGGTGGGATGAAAAGTTGAAAGCGTTTTTTTCTAACATTTGGGTTTCAGAAATTGGATCTCCACACAAAGTCAAAGTAGAGGTTATTCTATAAACATTAAGACTATACTCCATAATTGATTTATAATCTTGTAGTCTTAAATTAAGCCACTAAAATTTGGCACTAGGGAGAACAACCAATTTTTGGTGATCAAATATTTCCTTTAGTTGTATCCATAAGGTTAAAAGATCTTTTATTAAATATTGATTTTAATCCTTCATACGTGATGACGAATAAAGACTTGTGCATTTTTTTAATACTTTGTTACGAATAAAGATTATTTGGCTTGTGCATTATGCATCAAGTGCCCAAGCCGAATAGTTGTCTCTAGAGATTAAAAATTGGTATTTTTGCTAGAACCCATTCGATTTAAAACATAATAATTTCATTATTTATTAATGGTGTAAATAATTATACATGATAGGAAAAAAATTTGGAGGCCTCAGTGATGTCGTCATCAACATAACTCAGCTTTTCCCGCCGAACCTTTGTGGGGATTTATGGCCGGCTTCCCACCACTAAGCCACCACATCAAGCGATGATAAATATATAAACAATATAAATATATAAACGTTTATTTTATTAGCATATCCTTTTAGTCATAAGGTATGCAATCACTAATGTATATGGAAGTATTATTGTACACATTATAAAAAAATACATGTACAAAATTGCAAATGGATCGTTACCCAGCATGTTGTAGTTCGCGTAAACAAATTATTTCCACAAATTGCTAATAAAGAATGAATATGAAGGAGTATTCACCAAGCATGCGATAGTCCGCATAGTCAGGTTATTCCCACAAGTTAATAAATGGTAAAAAGGTTCCCACCAAGTCTTGTAAGATCAAGGATAGATGGTACCACTGTAAATATCAAAAATTAAAAATAGACAATAAAACATGAATATAATTTGACAGCTTAAAAAAATATAATTGGTGTCAAAGCTATATCAGTATTATAATGCTTAAGAATTTAAAACTTTACCGTCTCAATTGGTTGGAGTTTCGTGCTGATAACATGTTATAGAGAACTAAAGAAATAACAAGAGATGTAAGATAGAAGTTTAGAGAATGTCTTCTTCTTTTGGGTGTGTTCTTTCATTTGATAGGAGTGGCCTTTTATAGGCAAGAAAAAGAGACACAAATCCAACAATATTAATTATATCATAGACTAAGCCATTGACCTAATTTTATACCAATTGACTTAAGATGAAATCATAATATTATAACACATATCATTTATAAAGAGAATAAATTTATTAATTAAATTTTTTTTTTTTGACAAATGATAGGACAGAGCGACTATTAAGAGTTTTTGGATAATAAACAATGCTTAGGAGACTTCGAACGGAATTATTACTCCCACATTACAACAAGAAAGAAAATAGCATCATTTGTTATTATTTTTCGTTAATTGTTTTTAGTAATAGTATAAAATAACACAATCGGTTATACTTTATTATCATTATATTATGCCATCACTAATAAACTAAAAATTCATTAAATTTACGAATAAGAATATATCCTTAAATTATATAAATTAGACTATTATTTTAAAAAGTACATGAGACATCATTAATTGGTACTACTTGAAATAACAACTTTTGGCAAATAAGAGTATGATTTTGCATTCAATCAATTGTTTCTCATCCAACATTAATCCGGTCAGAAAAGATTTGAACAGGGGCATAGGCGGCAAAGGTTACTTTGGTCAGATGATTACCATTACACTTGCACTGAAAAGGAGTATCAAATCACAAATTTGTGGGGAGACGGGGAGGAGAGTAAAAGAAGTCTGTCATCTGCTCTGCACTTGAGAAACAGGGTTGTGTGTTTATTATTATATATACAAAACCCAGTCCAAGGGTGGAACTATTCCCGCCAATATCCAAGTTATTTAACAACTAGCTTCTTGCCAAATCTTATCTGACCGGTTGAAAAGTGAGCAAAAATCTTATGTGACATGAAACTCATAATAACCAACTTTGGAAAAAGAAATTATGTTGCTAATACATCATAAACAAACTTGGAATATTCTCAACCTTTAAGCAGTTGCAGCCATGGGCACAGATCTGTAACATGCTCTCTTCACTGCACCAACAATATCTTCAACCTGCAAGATCAAAAGAAGAGAGGAATAAATAAATAACTTTTAAAGTTTAACCAATCCAAACAGGTCAAAAGAACATACAATATAAGAATCTGAATGGATAGGAGACATGATGCTGAAAATTTATCCACAAAGTGCAAGAAACCCCACACGTTGTAGTAGTAAAATGTTCAAGAAACAACTACAGTTTTAAGTAATCCTCAAAACAAAAGGAAAAAAAAAATAACTGACCTGTGGAACAGCCAGTCTCTCAAGATTAGCAGCATAAGGCATGGGAACATCTGCCCCGCAAATCCTCTCCACCGAAGAATCTAGATAACTAAAGCTTTCCTCAATAACAGATGCACTATTAAGAACACAAGAAACAGTTGATACTAAGGGCCCATCAAGTCACCAAGTACAAGATCTAGATGTTTATACATGAGTTATTGATGTACAAATTAGTTTTAATATCAGTACAAGGTATTTTGTAAAAAGGAGATGGACCAAACCAGATTTCAGCGCCAACACCATGTTGAGGAAAACCTTCTTCAACTGTTACAAGCCTGTTAGTTTTCCTAACTGAAGCATTGATTGCTTGTCTATCTAGTGGCCTAATTGAGCGCAGATTTATGACCTACAATGGAATAATAACAACTGAGAGGAAGATAATTTTCAGATTAAACAAACAGAAATAACTCAAAATTGAAAAATAATAATAAATTTGAGAGTTTGATTTTCCGATTATGTATTTATTTACCTCAGCATTTATCCCCTCCTTGGCAAGTATGTCAGCTGCCTGAACATCAAGCAACACATTACATTCAAATGAAGGGAAATTATATCTTCTAATTAAAACTCAATCACAATCTAAACAAGAATTCGAAAGAAATTCTAAAACAAAAGTAGCAAAAGAAAAGACATGTAATAGTCTATATATAAGACAGTCAAAAATATAGAAAAGAAATTCCATTACCAAAGTGGTAAAAAAGTAAAGGAGTTCAACATCCTCTAGCAAAAAAAAATTGCGGCAAAAAAAAATTGCGGCCACAAGCACCCATAAGCAGGCAAGATTGTTCAGTTGTAAACTCAACAGCAACAAGAATGTTGGATGTTAATTCAAACTCCACCAGATTTTCGATTACTAGTTTTCAGCTGTTAGTTATTTTTGAATAAAATCCTTTTATCTGAAGGATAGAATTAAATCAGTTTAGTTTTAAATTTTGAATCAGCCTTATCATGTTGTTAGGCTTATCCTTGATTCTAATGCCTATACAAAGGCCAGCTTGCTGTCATATGTAAGGTACCACAGATAAAATAAAAAAGTTCAGTTCTTCTCATTCCTTTAAATATTCATTGTTCTGTTTTACTTTGCTGCTGCTGCGTTAACAAAGTTTGGTATCAGAGCAGGTTAAATAACTGGGCAGAAAGGTCAAAGTAAGAATGATTGCAACAGGTAACAACTCTCAACCACATGTTCCTATCTTTAAAGGTGAAAAGTATCAGTTTTGGAGTATTAAGATGAAAACCATGTTTGTTTCTCGACTTATGGGAACTTGTTGAGAATGGTTATACAATATATGAAGGAGATGGAATCATTGTTGCCCAAATGAAAGAGATGAAAGAAAACAACAAGAAAGATGCAAAAGCATTGTCATATATACAACAAGGGTTGGAAGATACAATCTTTCCTAGCATCATGGGTGCACAAACATCAAAGGAAGCATGAGACTGGGAGTTGCTGCGAAATGAATATGAAGGTTCAAATCAGGTAATTACTCATAAATTGCAAACTCTTCGTCGAGACTTTGAAATGTTGTTGATGAAAAGTTTTGAGACAATACATTATTTTTATACAAGAGTTACTTCTATTGTTAATTAAGTAAAGTCTCTTGGTGAAAATATGTCTGATCAAAAGATTGTTCAAAAAATTTTGCGGAGTTTAACTCCAAAGTATAATTTTGTTGTGGCTGCAATTGAGGAATGAAAATATTTGTCTACTTTATCATTTACTCGGTTAATGGGTTAATTGAAAACACATGAGGAAAGATTGAGCAGGATTGTTGAAAATCAAGTTGAACAAGTTTTCCAATCAAAAATTGACTTGAAGGGTGCAAGCTCACATTCCCATGAGTGGAAGAATCATTCAAAAGATAAACGTGAAAGTGCTCGAGGCGGAGGAAAGAGTTGAAACCAAACTCAAAAAAATTACAGCAGAGATAATGGTGACAAAACCTGGAGCAGGAATAGTGGTAAGCACTTTAACAAAGCTAGTGCTCATAAGCACTTCAACGGTTGCAATGGTGAGAAACACAACTCAAGTAATTATGAACTTTCCACCTGTTATAATTGCAATAAGAAAGGTCATATTGAGAAAGATTGTCGGTATAAAAACAAGGATCCAAATATTCTTATTTGCTCTATTTGTGGAAAATATGGACATAGTCAAGATAATTGTTGGTATAACAAGAAAAATGTAGCAAAGTTTCATGAAGAAAAATGTGATAATAATGAGTCGTCGTTTCTGTGTTGTTTAACTGAAACTGTAAAGCATGTTTGATATCTTAATAGTGGCTGCAGTAATCACATGTCCAGTGATAAGTCTATCTTTGTTGAAATTGATGACTTCGTAAAGTCTTGGGTCAGCTTAGGGAATAATGAGCATGTTCAGGTTTATAGAAAAGGAGTTGTCTCCATTGATGCCAAGTTTGGTAAAAAACTTATCTCAAATGTAATGTATGTTCCACGATTGGGTCAAAATCTTACTAGTGTGGGTCAACTACTTAAGAAAGGATATTACGTTGTTTTTGATGATGATTGTTACATAATTTACAATAAGGAGGATAATAAATTATTATTGACTGTAAAAATGACTGAAAATAATGTTTCCTCATTAATTTTCTAAGCTTAATTGTAATGCATTTAGTGTTATTGATGACTCGTGGCTATGGCACAAAAGATATGGGCATTCAAATTTTGATGGCCTAAGGTTGATGCAAAGAAAGGCAATGGTGAATGGGCTGCCTGCACTAACTAAAGATCAGGAATTTCAAGTGGGGAAGTCTTGGAGAGCAAAAGCACCGTTAATGCTAGTGCATGTTGATTTATGTGGCCCTATGCGTACAACCTCGTTTGCTGAGAACAAGTACTATTTGGTATTTGTAGATTTTTCTCGACTAACGTGGGTTTAATTTATCAAACAGAAATATGAAGCATTTTCAAGATTCTTGGAATTCAAAGCATATGCTGAGAAACAATACGGACATTCTTGAAAAACACTACGAACAAATCGCGATGGTGAATTCACATATGAGGAGTTCTCCTTTTTTTGTAAAAGTGCAGAAATTCGAAGAGAACTTACTGTAAGTTATACTCCGCAGCAAAATGGGGTTGCCGGACGAAAGAATAAAAGCATAATTGAAGTTGCGAGATGTATGTTGAAAGAAAGAAGACTACCCAAGAAGTTTTGGATTGAAGTAGTGTCAACTGCAGTGTATATAATAAATCGGTTTCCTACAAAGGTTGTTCAAGGCAAAACTCCTTATGAAGCTTGGCATAGGAGAGGTCAAATGTGAATCACCTAAAGGTATTTGGTTAATTGGTTCTATAGCTTATGCTCACATTCTATGTCAAAAAAAGAGGGAAATTAGATGATAAAGTAAAAAATGTATCTTTATTGGTTATAGTGAGGAGACAAAGGGTTATAAACTTTATGATCTTTCTAACGATCAATTACTTGTTAGTCGTGATGTTTTTAATGAAAATGATTATTGGAATTGGGAAAGAGATACTGAAAATTTTTCTGAGGTGTCAAAGGTGATAGGGGAAGAAAAGTCCTTTGAAGAATAACTCTTGATGAAAAGTCTGAGTCGCCACCAAAGAAGTTATGGAGTCTAGCGAACATATATCAATCTTGTGAATTTGCTTTTGCAACATTTGAACCGGTTTTATTTGAAGAAGCAAAGGAAAGTGCTGAATGGAAGGATGCGATGAAAGAGGAAATTGATGCCACTGTAAGAAATAGTACATGGAACCTAGTCAATCTATTGGAGGATTTACAAGTGCAAGTTTAATTATGATAGTACACTTCAAAGGCACAAAACACGATTAGTAGCAAAGGGATATTTACAAATACCTGAAATCGATTATTCTGAAAAATTTTCTCTTGTGGAATATTTCTCTTGTGGCAAGGATTGACACCATCAGGACTGTCCTCGCATTAACAGCGCAGAGGAAATGGCAAGTTTATCAATTTGATGTGAAGTCAACATTTCTTAATAGAGAGTTAGAAGAAGACGTATATGTTGAGCAACCGAAAGGCTTTGAAGTCAAAGGGATGGAAAACAAAGTCTACAAATTGCAGAAAGCTCTTTATGGAGTTAAACAAGCTCCTAGAGCTTGGTACGGGAAGATTGACAAGAATTTTATCCAGCACAACTTCAAGAAAAGTAAGAGTGAGTCGACCTTGTACGTAAGAACTCATGGTACTGATTTCTTGATTGTTTGTCTCTATGTTGATGATATGATATATACTGGTAACACAAAGATTGATTAAAGAATTTAAGAAAAGCATGATGTCTAAGTTTGAGATGACAGATTTGGACCTACTACATTACTTTTTGGGTATGGAGATTGTTCAGGATTCTTACGAAATTTTGTTGTGACGAGAAAAATATGCTACTGATTTGTTGAAGAAGTTTAAACTTTCAAGTTGTAATCCTGCAAAAACCCACATGAACACCAATGAAAAACTGGTGTTAGATGATGGAGCTAAAGGATGTGATTTGAAAGAGTATCAAAGTTTGGTCGGAGGATTGATTTATCTCACTCGAAGCCAGATATAATGTTTGCCGTTAGTTTGTTGTTGCACATTATGTAGAATCCAAGCAAAGTTCATTATGGCGCAGCAAAGAGAGTTTTGAGATATGTTCGTGGCACGATTATTATGGCATAGGGTATCATAATTTTGATAATTTTAAGTTAATCGCCTATACTGATAGTGATTGGGCAGGTTGCGCAGATGATTATAAAAGTACTTCCGGATTTGCTCTTTGTCTTGGTTATGGAATGATGGGTAACAAATAAGCAACACTCAGTTGCTTTATCAAGTTCAGAAGCTGAATATGTAGCTGCTACAAAAGTGGCATGTCAAGTTGTGTGGTTGAGGAGGTCCAGGAGGATATTATTTGATTTAAAAGAGAAGCAAGAGAGGCCAACAACTATATTCTCTGATAACAAGTCCAGCATCGCGATGACTTGAAATCCAATTTTTCATGGAAGAACTAAACATATTGAGCTTCATCATCACTAAATCCGAGAGCTAGTAGCAAAAGGTGAAGTAAAACTAGATTTTTGCAGCATGGAGGACCAAATTGCAGATGAGTTCACAAAAGCGTTGACCATAGAAAAGTGCTACAAGTTGAGGAGCATACTTGGATGTTGTGGTCGTTCGAATTAAGGCAAGATATGTTGGATGTTAATTCAAACTCCTCCAGATTTTCTGTTACTAGTTTTCAACTGTTAGTTATTTTTGAATAAAATCCTTCTATCTGAATGATAGAATTAAATCAATTTAGTGTTTAATTTTGAATCAGCCATATCAAGTTTGTTAGACTTATCCTTGATTCTAATGCATATATAAAGGCTATCTTGCTGTCATATGTAAGGTACCACAAATAAAATAAAAAGTTCAGTTCTTCTACTTTAATTATTCATTGTTCTGTTTTTCCTTGCTGCTGCGTTAACAGAGAAGGCCAACCTCTTAGTAGGACCAAAATTAAATAGGGGTATAATCATTTATAAATTCCCTTGGTCGCAGCAACGAGAGAGCACATGGCACAATGAAAGTGCAGGTAGTACTAAGCTGAAGGCAACCTCACATTCTTTTATTTGCTCTCTCTGTAAATGATTCAATTTTAAGACCAAAAAGGCAAAAAGGGGGAAAACCCGAGTACACACGAAGAATACACACATGCAATTACTAGGCTCTAGGCAATCTCACAAGATACAAGAACCTGAAACTCGTCAATACAAATTACCATGCAGTGGTTCATGGTCTTGGTAACCAAAAACATCATGCCTGGTATGTTATTTTATTGTTGCATAAATCCTATACATATTCCTCAACATGAACTTTGGTTTCCCCCTACAAATTTTCTTCTAACATGGGCTCCTTGTACACGACACTGGAGAGCCCTATGATGACAATTAGAAGTTAAATTATGAGTCTTGCTATACATTGCGAAAGTTTTCAGTTATCTCTGAATTGCAAACATCATATCCCAATGGCTAGAGGTAGTATAAAAACAAACCTTGAGAGCATATCCCACCATTTTCGAGAAAGCTGTAATTGTCACATCCTTTCCACTTCTCTCAATCTGTTAAAGTTGAGCAAAAATTAAGAAAAATTTACAAATGACTTCTATAAGCATATAATTTGAAAGTAAGCATATGAGGAAAACATCATCAGAATGTATGGAGGTAGTACCTTAGCTTTACCTATGGGGAGGCAAAAACTTGAATCAAGAACTTCTTCTGATACAGGAAAAGACTCACCATATCTGAAACCAAAATTTCATTCTAGATGCAATCTATTTTCAGGATAAAATAAACAGAAATATGCATAATTAAAATTGTATTATTATTATAGCTTACTCACAACAACTCATTTTCAAGAAAAACAACAGGATCAGGGTCTCTAATGGCAGCTTTTAGAAGTCCACGAGCATCTTCTGATGAATATGGGGTAAGAACTTTCAACCCAGGGCATGCACCATACCATGCCGCATAACACTATATAATTCCGAATAAAACATCATCAAAGGATTTTGTTGCTGATTTTAGTATCTTAAATATTAGTGACAAAGAATTCAAGCCCTGACCAACAATCATGTTAGATAGCTCAAATGTCGAGGAACCTGTTGAACCCAAAAAAAAAGAGAAAAAAAAGTAGACATTGAGAAAGAAGTAAAGAATCTAGTCATTTTCACTTTTTAGCAAGGATGACATGGAGCCGAATGATCAAGAATGAGTCGCCAATAATTGAAAGCATACTCGTTTTTTTTTTTGCTAATCAAATTCCAGAATAAGCAAGCTTATTTCTCTATTGACCAGTTACCGTTGACATGCTGAAACCTTCCAGCAACATCAGCTGACAAGTTTCCAGTTTTGACACTTGCAAATCTTGCTAAATAAAAACATTGGACACATAAAATTTATTTTCCATATTTAAAGTGACATACCTGGGAATGTTGGGCACCCACACCAGCAGCAGCACCATTTGGTCCTCTAAAAACAATTGGCACATTAATTTGGCCAGCAGACATATAGTTTGATTTTGCAGCAGAATTAATGATGTGATCAATTGCCTGAGAATGTATAAAAGTTCAAAAAGCAGATCGCCAAAGCACATTCATAGACAAGCAATTCAACAATGACATGCAACAAATCATCCACTCACTTATATGATATTCAAAACATTGCATTAAAACAAGATGACAGTATAGTAATTGAATATTTAACAAATATTCAGTGGCTTTATATATATATATATATATATATAGAGAGAGAGAGAGAGAGCGTATTTCAGTCATTAAAGATGATGTGCTAAATGTATGGGCAAGTAAAAATTTATGATGCCGGCTCAAATTTACAAAATTATTGAGGCATAAACACTTCAGCTGCTTATGATGATTCAAATACAAGCATGACGTAACTACATAAATTTAAAAGCTTATATAGAATACATGAGTGACATGGGAATATTTCCTTATTATTCACTGAATGTTGTCATCAACTACAAGTGACAGTTATATATGTATATAGTAACTTCTCCTTGTGATACATTAACACGTAGCACTGGCTTTGTATGAAAAATTCTGGCCTATCATGCCAAGTTAGTATTCACTAGCGTGCATATGAGACATACATGATGCCTCGATTTATGAAAACTTCATAAATCAGACAACTAGTTGCTCACAAGGGGATGATGCGGAAGCAACAAGCTAACAGAAGACACAAATAACAACACATTAAATACAGTTTTGAGAGTTGATATTTGTTCGTATGATAAAAAATTTATGACTCTAAATACAACATGTTTAGGCATCTCATAGTGAGTGGTTAAAATTTCAAATTATGATGTTCGGACGATTCAAAAGATTTCATGGTTGTTTCCTCGAGAGCAAATATCTATCCAAAAGAGACGTTCACTTGCAGAAAAGAGAGTCCTGCTGTCAAAGAAGTTAAGAAGGTGTTTTTAAGACAAGTTCAACTACCTCAAATAGGAAAGTTTAATGGTTGGTGGCATGTCACACAGGAAAACTATGATCATTACAGCAACATAGCTGTTAGCAATGACAATGCATCTATATAACTGGGTAAGCATTATCCACCACCATTACAGCTCAGTGATTAGTTAGTAACTTAGTATCAGATGCAGCTGCATAGCTAGAAAAGTGACCTATATAGGCACCTACCTTCAGAACAATTACGAGAAGCACCAAGCAAGCAGACCTATTGTAGTACAAGTTTATGTAAAAGTTCTTCACTTGAGTCATGGGATGAACAAGGTTTTAACCTTCTGGTTTGACCCAGGTGGAGCGGTTACTTGGGAAGGTGATCATAGATTTAATAACTATTTTTCATATTTCGATTTAAATCCACGAGGACATGGATTGCTTGGATCGGAGGGTCATAATTGTAATTATTGTACAAGTTACTTTTTGGCAAAAGTAGTTATTTAATTCTAAGTAGTAGTTATTAAAATTCACAGTAGTAGTTATTAAAATTCTCAGGAGTAGTTATTAGCATAGTTGTCACGGCGCCACGGCAAGTCATGGCAGTAGCCGACTGCCTGGACGCCGCCACGCCTAGGCAACAAGGCGACCGCCATGGCGTCTGTATGGCGACAAGTCATTTACAATGTGCAATTTATATATTATTTATTTTACTTAACAAGTATATTGGCAATAAAACTTCATATACATTAAAACTCAAAACATAACACTATGGAATAACATTAAAGGCATAATTATGTAAATACTTAGCAATAACAATCCAAAAACAAAACACTTAATATTAAAAATTAGTAAAAGAAATGAAGAATTCAACAAACACCACATAAAAAATAAAGTTGCATCCATCACAAATATGTAGTCTGATAAAGATGTGTCGAATCCGATTACTAATAAGTTTTTTAGGGTTTTATTTCCTTTCTCCCTGGTTTTTAATCGATGGGTCATGGGTTAATGGATCAGAATTGTAAAATACTTTGATTGGGCCAGAGCTGTTAAGGAGTCCAAGGCGCCCGCCTTAGCAGCTCCACCTCAAGACGTCCATCGCCATATCAGTTTTTCATCGCCTGGACGCCTAGGCGGCGACGCCTTAACAACTATGGTTATTAATAGTTTTATTATAAATACTTGTACTAGCAGTTTGCAGGACATAATGTATGGATTATTGTATTTTTAGATATTTTTCCTTATAATGAATTCTCTGAAGTTCTTTCTTAAGCCTCTTAATTTCACTTTTCTTTCTCTAAATGTCTATTTTTCTCTAATTCTTTTCCTCATTCTCACTACTTCCTATTCTTCTCTACTTAATCAATTAAATTCAGTTATATAATACAGATCACACTTTTAAATAGTGAGATTTCGTACGGACACGATTGAGCAAGATAAGTATGGGCTTTTGAGGGAAAACAAGGCAGAATGGCTTAACAAGTGTATGATTGGCTGAATGGTTTGGACAAGGAGTTATTAGTGGTTGACTTCATTTGATTCGAAGTGAGGTTAAATGTTTTTTACCTCACTATACTTTAGGTCAACTTACAAACGTCTTTGTTATACTTTTGTTCTTACTGTCAACTAACTCAACTTTAATTTACTTACAAAAAAAAAATTCAACTTCTTCTATATTCACACTGATTCTACCCTAGAGTTTAAATTTATGAACAACACATTTTGGGAAAAAACTTGCAGATGGCACTCCAACAATTTGAAACAACTACGACTCATCTGACAACAAATCAAACCCAATAGACATTTGAATCAATTTGGAGTTGCTCATCGGCACTAGTCGGAAACAATTTGGGGGCTATACTGACAACTTCTCAAGGTCTTTTTCATTCTGAAACGTCAGATTTGAGCTAGGTGTGCTGTTGATGCCGCCATGGTATGGCCTATCACTGTCGTTCCATTCAAATTATTGGAGTTGCAATTTTGAAGGAAGTGGTGTTGAATGAGAGGTGAGAGAATTTGAGGATGAGGGAGAATTGGGTTTGGTATGAAAGAATCTAGATGGTGATAGAAAATTATGCAGGGAGAGGGACATGGAGGATTCGCATTTTTGAATCTTCTATGATTTTTGCTAAACTTTTGGTAACCTAGATTTCCACCATTTCCATGTTCAGTAAGTTTCTGTAATAATAGCCTCTAAATCTTGAATCCTAACCCCGATTTCCTCCATTTCCATGTATCTTTCCCTTCCTTGACTTCTTTGAGCAAAGAAACACCTTGGGTTGTTTCAAGAAGGAATTCTAGGTCTTTTCTTGCCATTAATGAAGGTTTGGAGAGTTGAGGAAGAAAGTGAAAAGTGCACGGTTTATCCATGTTTAGTAAGTTTCTATAATAGCATATCTAAAAGTCTCTAATTCAATAGCCTCTAAATCTTGAATCCTAACCCCGATTTCCTCCATTTCCATGTATCTTTCCCTTCCTTGACTTCTTCGAGCAAAGAAACACCTTGGGTTGTTTCAAGAAGGAATTCTAGGTCTTTTGATCTTTTCTTGCCATGAATGAGGGTTTGGAGAGTTGAGGAAGAAAGTGAAAAGTGAAAGGTTTATCTTAATTAATTTTGTGTATTGATTGTATTTTTATAATTTCCTTCTATTTGACCATAAATTTCTATATTTTACTTATGTTTTGAAATGTCATTTCATTTTCCTCAAAAAAATAGTTTTATTTATAATTCTTTTTTAAAAATCTTATATTTATTTGCTAATTTTCTGGTAAGATCTTATATATATATAAAAATATCTTTTCATTTTTCTCTTAATTTCCTTTCATTTTCACTCAAGTGTGGCCATATCATACATTTGAGTTCCATGTCAGTTTTCTCTCTTATGTGGAATTACATGTGGCAAATCGTTTAAAATCAATATGATTTAACGGATTTTGTGACGTATTGCAAGAAAATAAAAGTTCAGTTAGTTGACTGTAAGGGAAAAAAAGTATAGCTAGTCGTTTGTAAGTTGGACTTAAAGTACATTGATGAAAAAAACATTTAACCCATTCGGACTGTTACGTTGTTGGACATGTCTGAGATACAAGGAAACTAAATGTGCAGTTACATTATCAAAAGATATGGCAATTATGCACAATAATGCTTCTTTATTGTTGATTGGTTAGAAACTTAACAGTTCGGGATGTCTATTGCAAACCTTTCAGGCTATGCTAGAGCACTAATTCTGCAAGCCATAATCAGATTTTATTCCTTGTACTAGAAAGAAAATAAAGGTAGGTTTTTTAGAACGTAAATCATGGGACTTTGTTTGTATTGCTTGTTTTACTAGTGTGTGCAATTGTGTGATGACGTATATGCAAACTTAGGCTGTCATGGGCAAAACTTTTGGTGTCAAAAATTAGCACCGTGACAACAAGCATCACGAGACCATGTTAGTAACTTAATTGCACCATCTGGGAGATATAATTCGCGAACTTTTATGCTTCAATTATTTCAGCTTTTTTATCCTTGACAACTTTCTAGCACATTTCAATGTTGTCAAACAAAGAAATAGTGCCTTATTTAGCCAAAAAGGAAAGGGAAAAAAACACAATCAGGAGAGTAAAAGAAACATTATTTGGAAAAATACATACAAAATGTGATGCAAGTGTGTAACTAACCTGCATAGAGAAATTAAACGTCATAAACTCTATAACTGGCTTAAGACCATAATAAGCAGCACCAACTCCAATCCCAGTAAAGCCTGCCTGTACAAATATAACAAATACATCTGCTGATACCAAATAAAGATATATTTTAATGATAAGACAAACAAACTGAAGAAAAAATTAATCAGATAAGCACTCAGTTGTTTGCTAAATTAAACACAAAAAACATAAGTCGCAATTAAATGGTCAATTTGAGGAAACGGGACCTCTGTGATTGGGGTATCAACAACTCTCTCAGGTCCAAACTTCTCCAATAATCCTTTCGAAATCTGTATAAGTGAGTTGTTAAAAAAAAAATTGAAATGTCAGATGACCAAATATCAAATATGTCCTTCAGTTAGCCATACACATAGGCAAACCTAACCTTGTATGCACCTTGGTATTCCCCAACCTGCATTGAAAAGAGAGAAACAAATAGAGGGATCAGAGAATAAATTTAGACAAACAATTTTGAAGGACTTAACTTTACCTCTTCACCCATTATGAAGACTCTAGGATCTGCAGACATTTCCTCATCAAGGGCAGAGTTTAGAGCATCTCTCACAGTTATCTGCAAGGTTTTAAAATTTCATTTGACTAAGTATTTCATATTTAAATTTTAAATTTGTAGAGAGCATGTTTTCTAGAAGGGGACGTAAATGCAGATGAAAAGGTGTAATAGCAGAAGGTGAAGTGGAACAAGTATGGCATGATCATAAATGGACAGGGGAAAAAACACCTCTTTGGCTGCAGAAGAGTATGTCCTCAACACCGATATTGCAGGACTCTTGGAGATCTGGAAATGAAGGGGGTATAGCATAAGAAATAAAAAGGGAGACGTTTAAGATAGACAAACAAATAAAAAAACAGAACAATCTCCGAGAGTAGTAAAATGAGTATTACCAGAGAAGGAAAACCTCCAGCTCCAGCTCCAGTGCCAACTCTTTGCCTTATAAACCCCCACATGTTGTCTGTTTCTCAGCCACAATTGGACTGGAGTAGAAAAATATATAATCTGAGAGTCACAAACTTTTAACTTGGATGTGGAGATCAAAGGGCTATTTAGTTACTGCATGAAATTTAAAATAAAAAAATGAATCTTCCAATGGTTATAGTTATTATGATTATATCTCTGGTATTTCAATTTAGCAAGGATTTTTGCAATTAATAAGAAGCGATTGAAGATATGGATGAATAGTGAATAAATAAGATAAGAAAGAGAGCGAGAGAGATGAGTGACATTGAAAACCTAATTAGCAGAAAAGCAAATAAATAAGTTTTGAATAGTTGCCTGGTGGAATGAATTTGAATACCGGCGAGACGTCAGTAGGTGTGATGTGAGGAGGAGGAGGAGGAGGAGGAGCTTTGATTGATTGTCTGTAGGTGTGACGTCAGTAGGAGTTTTGATGCGGGAGGGACGAATGTCGAGAAAACTGGAAAGAGCTAAGCTAGCTAGAACTGTACAGTGCTCCACCTATTATGTCACACACAATATAGTTGGTTAATTAACTCATATTAACTTAAATCAAATGAGTTGGTTAATTATTTTTATTTATTTGGATTGGATTGGATAATATAAATATAAGTAGAAAAAAAATTTTGATTTGGATTTAGAATAAACTATGGATTCAAAAATATTTAACCGGGTTGAACCTATATTTCTTTTTAAAAATATGGTTCCAAACTTTACCAACCCAAATAAATAAAAATAGTTAACCAACCCATTTTATTTTAATTAATATGGGTTAATAAAACGATCTTATTTATATTATCGGGTCTAATATTCAAGAAGCTCACCCACACCACCTCCACCCCCACCCCCACCCCCACCCTCACCCTCACCCTCCACCCTCACCCCACCAAAAAAAATAATACTACATCCGTCCCATAATAAGTTATTTTTTAGTTTAAATCACACATACCAATACACAAGTTAAAATGACAAAATACCCTTAATATATTTTATTTAAAGTTGAAGAGTTAATGACTGTCATTTAATTGTAGTGATGATAAGATTCAATAAATACCATTGAATGCATATATGAGAAAATATTGCAAAAATTGTATTGAAGTTCTAACACATCACTTATTTTAGAAAAAAATATTAAGCATAAAAAATCACTTATTATAAGACGGAAGTAGTATTATGTGATTATGTATACACCTCTTATCCCTCACCCCCACACCCCCACCCCCACCCCACGCCCACCCCACCTATCTACCCCAAAAAAATAATAGTTATTATGATTATATCTTTGGTTTTAATTCTTAAATAGAACCATAACCATATTTTAAAAACTAAAACTAACCCATAACCATATTTTGTCAGACCTAATTATGAGTTAATAATAGTCTTTCTACAGGACGGAATTATTGGATCAAAAAAATTAGACATTTACAATTATTATTTTTTTTGTTTTTTTGGTGACTTTTGAAAAAGATATAATATTTATTTTAACTAAATTTTTTTTACAGAATACAATGTTTTCAAGTATAATTTGAATACATATACAAAAAAAATACTATATTCTGTAAAACAGTGTATTTTATAAAAATTTCAGTTGAAATAAATACTATACATTTTTTGAAAGTCACAAAAAAAAACAAAAAAAAAAAAGGGACCGGTCCAATTTTCCGGTCCATTGGACCTGTCAGCCAAGACTTATTCTTAATAATAACATGTAATATAATCTTCTCAATCAACATTCAACAATGAAGAGATGCTAGATCTAGGATATGAAAACCACTCTCTTTATGAAGTACGTAATATTCTTCCAGAACAACAAATATCTATCGAAAAACATGGATATAAATCTTATTATACATTACAGACAATGACACCTAAATGCACTTTAGTATTATTCTCAGCTCAGCTCGGGGCCTGCTGAAGGGATATATGTGGACGAGTGCCAAGTGGACATGCCCTATCAGAGCTTGGCAAAAACAGGTTTTCTCTTTTGGCTATGCGCTGTGATCGCCTCAGTTAAATCATCAGATAAAACTACAGCAGAGTTCCATGTTGCAACATAATCCAAAGCTTGTTCTAAAGTCAGGTCCCGGCTTCTTAGCAATACAGCTTTTGTCCCAGTGACAGCAAGTGGAGACTTTGCAGCAATTCCTACCATAACGGAAACAACAATAATAATTATTAATCCATCAGCCTGTTATTTGTCTGATGACCATCTCGGGTTCTCAGTTCAACTAGGCGTGTTTGTCATCATTGTATAACCATCAACAATCAGCTCTGTGTTTCTTAACCAACAACCAATAGATTGAGTTAACAACACATCATATATATAAGTTTTTTTTTTCCACTGAAAAGCGCAAAGTATGGTAATACTCTAAAGCAGACTCGAACAGTTTCCTACCAACAATGAAAGGTATATGGAATTATGGATAGCTATATGTATCTAATCCTTGAATAACTAACTATGACCCATAAGATAACCTCTCATTACATGAAAAGGGCAAACCCCAGTATGCCGATATAGAACTTACAAGAGGTAATCTCACTTTGATCTAAACCATAATAATATTTGTTGGTCATCTTAGTTTTAACATATTACACAACCCTAGTAGCCCATATATGAACATAAAAAATAGCAGTCCGCGAAATTATCACTACACACTGTATTATTCCCTAATCAGGATAACAAGAAAGCATAGGCATTGATATAATAAACAATCATGATTCATGAGTCTACAGTGATGGGGGCACCTCAAAATCACACAACTTAATAAGGAAAAAATGTCTCGAATTAAAGCCATTTGATAATTACAAGCATCAAGCAAATGCTAATATGTACACACCGTATTCAAAGAAATTTTGATCACCAGTCAATCATAACAGTTGCTAAAATGGTTGAGAAAAATCAGCAGTCTGGCTGTGTAGCTGAAGTTCATAATACAATATTCTTTTGACATAACACCATCTAGATTATAACCACACATGGTTGCATGTTAGCTGCTGAACTAATGTGATAAGAATGCTTATCGCAATTACCTTATACTATTCAGTAACTGATCTAATTATGCATAATCATTAACTCAAGAGGAATGACAAGCATAAAACATTTAAACTTAATTTACTCTTAACAAATTGAGAAATAAACAGGGTTATTGGGTTTGTTATTAAAACCAGAGAATCAACTTGAATATCATTAGAAGAAAAAAAGCGAATTATCTATAATAAATAAATAAAAGGAGAACTGTTGTTGAAGCCTAAAAATATGTGGGATGATTTCCTACACCCCCCCGGGGGGGGGGGGGGGGTCAAAAGGCAGGAATCGTGACTATTTACCTACTCCCTCCGCCCCATATTAAACGCCCATTTTTTAAATGACACAAATTAAGGTAATAAATTTGTTCCTAATATACCCCTATTAAATTAATATCTCCAACTCATTCTCTTTCATTCAATATATAAGATTACAAGTATATTTCAGTTTTCAATGTTTTACTTACTTTTGCTCACATAATTAACACTAGCATTTAGTCAACTTTTTATTTTTTCAAGATAGCCAAGTTGTTAATGGTTTCACTTTCCCGTAAGCTAATTAGATGTATCTAGAAAATATGGACGGTATACTTGGAAAAAAGTGAGCAAAAACAATACAAATTTAGAAAGGGGACAATTAATTTGGGACACAAAAAAAAAGTGGGCGTTTAATATGAGACGGAGAGAGTATTAATTGTCTGAAGCCCAAATCAATTAACTGGAGTGAAAAAAAAACAAATTTATGTTTGAGCCTTACATGGTGGTGAATTGTTATGTAATGCTATCTAAAGAAAACCAAAAACAATAGACAATACTTGGAAAAAAGTAAGCAAAAATAATACAAATTTAGAAAGGGGACAATTAATTTGGGACAGATAAAAAAAAAAGTGGGCGTTTAATATGGGACGGATGGAGTATTAATTGCCTGAAGCCCAAATCAATTAACTGGAGTGAAAAAAAAGTAATTTTATGTTTGAGCCTTGCATAGTGGTGAACTGTTATGTAATGCTTTCTAAAGAAAATCAAAAACAATAGACAAATAATACAAGCACCTGCCACTCTACAATAGACACTATGTAATGCTTTCTAAAGAAAACCAAAAACAATAGACAAATAATACAAGCACCTGCCACTCTACAATAGACAATAATAAAGACTAAGTAAATAAAGTTCAACTGGTAATATTTGACAGAGGTCAATCAATGTTCTAAAAGACGCTAGGCAAGAGGTGGGCAGCCAGGAGGGGCCTAAGCAAAATTTTTTATATTTTAAGCCAATTTCAATATTTTATCTTACATTTATCCAAACAAAACAATAATATAAAGCAAAATAATCTATAATAAAAATAATAAAGGTTTTTGCTTAAAGTTTAACCACATATCCATATTTTCAATATCAAAGTTCAAACACAAACATGCAACTGTTCAAAGTTCAAACATATCTTTAACGTATTAGTTTTATTCATAAACAAGATTGCTATTAAAAAATAATAAAATTTAAAATTTCAAGAATTCAATTCAATATTAAAACTTAAGAAAATAAACATAAATTTAAAAATTATATTGAATTAAACTAAATATTACAAATGTATCATCATTTATATAATTTGAAGTTGGTACAAGTTCAAAAAATTACAACTATAATAAAATTATCTATTTTGACTTGATCTTTTTCACTTCTTGTTGTGATTTGATATGCTACAACCTACATTATGAATATGGTAAATCATTAGAAAAACAAATTTATTAAGATCTGATTTGGGTAGTTATTAAAATAAATAAAAAACTCTCCGCCTAGGCCCCGACCTAATTTCCTGGAGGAATTTTTTTGCCGCCTAGGTGAGGCACTAGGGGGTCTAGCGTCTAGGCGGGGCGCCAGAGAGGGGCCTAGAGCCTAAGCAGGGAGCCAGGGGGCCTAGCGCCTAGGCGGGGCCTAGGCTGACCTAGACGGAAATTTTTAGAACACTAAGGTCAATGGTAAAATATGATCCCATCTGTTGAAAACAGAGTCCTCTTTAAAAGTCTGATGCGATGTTAATGATGCATCTTTGAATTTTTAATGTCATATAAATGGTTTGCAATTCATCAAACTCATTTTGGTAAAGTTTTTTTATGCATCTTTTTAGCTATTTTAACAATATTGGCAACAATTTCAATGTTCTAAAAATCCCCGCCTAAGCTCCACCTAGGCGCTAGGCCCCCCTGGCGTCTCATCTAGGCAGTAAAAATATCCCTCCAAAAAATTAAGCGGAGTCTAGGGAGAGATTCTTTTATTTATTTTAATAAGTACATTTTATAACCAAATAAGTAAATAAGTTATTTAAGAAAACATTGCCAATGATGCCTGAATGACATTGTGTGTGGAGGGGATGAATAAGGTCCAAATGTCTCATATGCATAGTCCAACTTCAAATGGTCATAGTTTTTGACCCAAGAGAGTTAAGAAATGTGCAAGAATAATTTTAAAATTGTCTTTTCTTTGAGATCTACGTCCCAAACCAGGCTCGTTTTATATGTCAAAATCCACTCTGATGATGCTTTCCAGACTCCCTTATTTTGGACTTTTCAGTAGAATGTTTACTTATTGCTTACAATTATTTATTTTAAGGTTTATTTAATATAGTTACTCTCTTGAAGTGTTTGTTGGAGTCAGATTATTATTACTCCCTCCATCCCATTTTAGTTGTAATAGTTTCCCTTTTGGTTTGTCCATTTTAATTGTCTAGTTTCCTTTTTAATACTGTTTTTTGGTCTTATTTTCCAACACGGCCCTTCTATAATTTGGTGTATTTATTCATTGGGAAACAACAATAGTTAAGATCACATTGGAATAAATAGGAGTATCTTCAATATGGAAACGTAAACAAGAATTTGTTCTCTTTTTCTCACTCCCCGCCTCAACAGCTATTCTAATCCTGAATAACATAGAGAAAGTTGGAGTTTAGTTGCCTTTAACTTGAAATCACTATATTTTTTCACTCTCGTTAAAGATGTGGAATTCTATATGACCCTTATATCTGTAGACTAGTTTATGGTATATTGGTTTTATCTACATGGGTGTGCTCCTATTTTTATTTATTTTAATCTAGTTTTATTCTTTTATTTTATTTTATCTATTTTTTCTTATCGTTATATATCCCATCTCTTTATTTTTCTCCTCACCTTTCTACTTTTACTCTTACATCTGAGATTCATTTTCAGCTTACCTCGATTAGTCTAGTATACAAGGCGAAGGCATAGTTGAGTTGAGTGTATGTTATTTGGATTATGATAGAAATTGTTTAAGTAATTGCCAAAAAATATCCAAGTTCCCATTGATGGTTTGATGTTTAGTAACTTCTTACAAATATTAGGAAAGACGGGAATAAGCTCTTATTCACAATAGTAAGCAAATTCTTCAGAAAGAAAACTCATGACTACATTTCACATGCCAGACAACTAGTTTTTTAAGTGTTCTTACAGAACATGAACGAGAGGATTTCTAACAAGAGGGGAGGAAAAAAATGTTATTTACCGAGGAAGGAGAGGATTTTATGGCCCTTAGTGTAGAGAAATCTCTTTTGCAGGTGTCAGCTGTCAGCACACCTATATCCATGTTGCGACATCGCAAGCTTACAAGGGAATCTATTGATTAGTTGGGAGCAGCAGCATATTCAAAAGGTAGAATAAACCCACTATCCAGATAATGATTCAGTTGAGAATATTTGTAACTAGTTGTGTCCCGTTCTTCCGGCACTACATAGACCGTAGAATTTATCCAAATTTTTGATTTATTAGGGTGAGCGGAGAATTCAAAATAATTTGTATTTTGTTAGATAGATTTTGGGAAAAAATTAAATTCAAAAAAGACTCCTACTGTTGCACCCAATACTTGTAATTAAGCACCGGACATACACGCATCCAACCAAAAATGTTAAAAAAGAGCATATAAACAGCACACATTAACTACACCATGTACGTTCTCTCAAGGGAAAGGAAAAATTAATTGCGAAACTGAAGAAGAGAAAATACAAACTTACCCTCAGCAAAAGCTTTTACAGCTTCATCCATGGCGGTCTTTGAAGAAAAAACCTTGGAAACAAGTCCTAGTTCTTTTGCCTCATAAGCCGAAAACCTTCTTGCCGTTAATGCCAGCTCCATCGCATTGCCATACCCGACAATAGCCGGCAACCTCTGAAGCGTCCCGAGATCAGCAGTGATCGCCAGGTCAACCTCCTTCACGGAGAAAAATGCGGTCTCCGTACAAAACCGAATATCACAGGCCGTAATAATATCAATTCCACCGCCAACACAAGCCCCGTGGATAGTGGCGATAACCGGTTTCCTGCATTTCTCGATAGCCGTGATCGCTTGCTGCATGAACAGGATGTCTCGGCGGAGGCGTTCGCCTGTGTGTCCGCGATCTGCTGATTGGAATTGACCTGAAATGGAGGTTAGGGATTTGAGGTCGATACCCGCGCAGAAATGGTCGCCGTTAGCGGAGAGGAGTATGAGGGCGACATTAGGGTTTTGGTCAAGGGAGGACAGGGCTTGAGGGAATTCTATGAAAAAATCGGGGGATAGAGCGTTGAGAGTTGATGGGCGATTGAGGAAGAGATTGAAAACCCTAGAATTTGGGGCTACCTGCGTAATTTTGATAGTTTTGTACTCCATTTCCATTTCGCTCTGCTAAAAAGCTAAAACGCAGTTTCTTTCGACAACTTCTCTTTCCCATTGTTTATTATCTTCTGTAGTTGTACTTAGTTGACACTTTCCCATTGTTTATTTACTATTAGTATCTTGAGCAGCGGTACTTAGAGGATGTTTATGAGCAGCTGAATTTACTAAAAAAAAATATTAATTATTATATTAATTATATTAAGTAATATTAAATAAATTTATAATAATTTTGAATTTTTTTAGATGGGTAAAATAATAAAGTTTTATTAGTTTCAAATATTTCAATTATCAAATAACTTTTTTCATTCAGATTCAGATTCAGTTCATTCATATTTAGATTCATTCAGTTTTTATCAAACACCCCCTAAGTTGACCAAACCTGTTCGGAATGATTTATAAGTTAGGTCGTTATTATAATTTGAGTTTTAAGTAAAAAAAAAAATAAGTATGTATTTATAATTTATTTAAAATGACTTATAAGTTATTTTGAAATAAGTTAGTTTGAATAAATATAATATCTATTTTACCACTCTTTTATTTTGCCACTCTTTTTATTAATATCATTCTTAGTAATCCTTACATTTATTTTAATTTATAAGTCATTATGAGCCGAACATTTTTATAACTTGTCTTAACTTAATTTTTGACTTATAAATCAAATTAATATCGAACACTTTTTTTTATAAGTCAACTTATATTTTAACTATTTAAAATAAGTCATAGCATTCTCGTGTAGCAGCAATAGTTTGTTTGACATTAATATGATGCACGTAGAAATTAATTTTTAGTAGTTTGTTCACATTAAGAGTGTTTGGCAATGGCTTATAAGTTGGTCAAACTAACTTATAAGTCATTTGTCATAATTCTTCTGTTTGACAATGACTTATTTTTTTACTTATAAGTTGATATAAGCCGTTTTAAAATAAGTTAGTTTGATCAAATATAATATTTATTTTGTACCTCTTTTATTATGTCCATCTTTTTATTAACGTCATTTTTAATAATTTTTATATTTAATTTTAACTTATAAATCGTTATAAGTAAAAAAAAAATTCTATCTTGTTTGAACTTAATTTCTAACATATAAGTTAAATTGATGTCAAACGTTTTTTAATTTGTATATGATCCACATAGAAATTAATTATTAGTAATTTATTTATTAGTATTAGTATCTTCAGTAGCGGTACTTAGGTGTTGTTTGTTTACCTCTTAAGAGGTCTTAATAAATCACCTCTTATTCAATAAGATGGTAGATGTGTTGTTTATTTTTTTTGTTACCTGTAAGACCCCGAATTTTATGAAATAAAAATATTCACTTGTTCTCATAATTACTATTCAGTAAATGGTTAAATTGATAAAAGGTTAAAGTGAAGGGTGTAAGACCCTGAATTTTATGAAATAAAAGTATTCAATTTTTTCTTATAATTACTATTCAGTAAATGGTTAAATTGATAAAAGTTTAAAGTTAAGGGTGATATATGATTTTTTTTTTTTAAATAAGCAAGTGGTTATAAAATACCATTGTTGTCGGGGAATATTCGTTTGGTCGTGGAATATTCTTCTTGTCAGGGAATATTCGTATTATGTTGTATGACCATTTGTGGCCCATATAATGAATAAGCTATCGGATGAAGAAAGCGACAAAAGTGAATTTTTATAAATAACTGGCAGAATTCTTCTATTATTAACTTGTTGGAATCGGAATTGGTTAAAAAACTGATGTCTGGCGTTGTTCTTAAATGATGCACGGTATTATGATTGCAGTATTTTTGAATTATTGATTCTTATGTAGTAAAAGTCACTACTCGATAATTATTACGATAATTCTTTATTCGATATTTTATTTTATTGATTCAATAATTGCTACGTTGATATTTTATATTCTTGTTGTTTAAATAATTGTCACTACACGATATTTTATATTATCTGAGACAATAATTCATATTATCTGAATAATATTATTAGATAATATTATTGGTAATGTCTAGAAGGTTACGTATAAAGAGAGGTTTTGGTCACCTAATTGCTTGCCAGTAAGGAGAAATTCTTATTGGAAGCCCTCTTTCAGGAGAACGCCTGGTTGTCGATTATTGTGATTCTCGTGATATTATTTGTGAATAATTAATTATTGATTTATATGATGAGGAAAATATTCATTTTATGTGGATATAGATGGAGAAAATTTTTAAAGTGACAATTGTTGAAAATCGATATTTTATCTTTTACGATAAAATCATATTTTATTATATTATTATAATATAATAATGATGATATTTTTCAATGAATGTGGTATATATGAGTAAATGAGGAGGAGGAGTATTTTTTGTTGCAATAAATACTAAAACATGTTAAACATGTTGGTGGACCCATTTCTTATTTGAAATTTGATTATTATACCGTAAAATCATTTCGTTTGTGGATTTCGGTCAATTTACATTTGGAATTTGGAAAAACTTTCTTACGCAAAGTTGTAGAGAATTGAATTTCCTATAAAAGTCGCAAAATTCAAATTTTTACGATAAAAAGGATATTTATTATGAATTATTAAAGTTCTAAAATTCTAAAATAATTGATTTTGGAAGTTTTAATTGTTTTATTCAAGAAAAATGTTTTTAATGATTAGTGGGTTGTTAAACATGTTGAAATCTGAATTCAAAGTGGCGTAGGAAATTTGTTATATAAATATAATATTTTATTAAATTTTACGCTTTGGTGTTACAAGTATTTTCCTATAAATAGGGTCTTAGGTTAGAATTGAAAATCACACCGTAAAGCTGAAGTTTTTCTCTCTATTTCTCTCTATATTATCGAGTGTATTCTTGTGAGTATTTTGATATCTTGAGTGTTCTTTATACGGTCTTAAGTTCGATTCAAAGATTATTCCAGGTCAATCTTGCTCTTTGAGGTAAGGGATAGTAAAGGATTATAAGGGATAGTAATGGAGATTATTTTTTCATAAATGATATTATTTCTTCAATATCATTATGCCAAAATATTGGTTGAAATTTTTATCAAATTTGGGATTTTTTTCATGTCGGGGTTCTTATTCATGAGTTCTTATTCACGAAGTTCTTATTCATGAGTTCTTATTCACGAGTTCTTATTCACGAGTTCTTATTCATGGGTCTTATTCACTACAAAATTGGTTTCTTTTTCTAACCAAATTATAGTTGATTTATGAATATTACTCTGGTGATTAAAACTATGTATTGATTATATTGATTTTATTATCATATATAACATTTTTATAACCCTGATGTTGAAATTCTCTTTCACTGGAGTGTAAAGATGGGTAGATTATTGGTATGATCGTGACTAGGGTTCTCTTTGGCCAGTAGTGAAAAGTTAAATTGTGACTGGTATGATCATGACCATTGAATTTATAATTGAATATCTTTAGCTTAAGTGCAAAAGTGAATTGATCAACATGGTTATAATTATTGTTTATATAAATTCTGAAATGATTATATATTTCTTTGAGATATGAATATCTTTGGCCCATAGTACAAAGATGACTTATTGATGAATATCTTTGGCTCGTAGTGTAAAGATGAATTTATTAGTATGATTATGAACATGAACTGTGATTTGGTATAACCATGATATTTGATGTTTCAGGTGATGAAAATTATCTTTGTCCTGGATGAAAAAAAAAAGAATTTAGAACAACAATTACGATTATGAGTTATACATCCGATTGTGGACAAGAATTGTTGATTGATGTTCTGAGGATAAAACATTGTTGGTGGACTTTTAACATGAAGAAGATAATAGACTTTTACGGTCTATTTGACTCTTCTAATGGATCGCTCATTCATTTATGCAACTATGGTTAAAAAGTTTTATCATCTACCATATGTTCTAAATCTACGATTTATTCTTTGTTGAAGGCTATTGATAATTTATTTATCTTTAGTCATGATATTCTTTCTTTGAGCTAGTTGTGCTCACCCTTTTGCTTCACAATTCCTTTCGGGTAATAAAAGTGTAATTTGGAATGACGGGAATAACATGAGAATAGTAAGCGGTGGTCTATAGATGTTGAGGTGAAGCGAACCCAACTTTGGAAGGGTGTTTTGTCACTATCATACAAGATGTCTAATGACATCTGACCTCGAGTCATCATAAAGGCGTTGATGTGCTCATCCACTTCTTTGAGTATATATATCTGAGCACTACCTATATAATCTTGGAGTTTGGTTGAAGTATAATTCTTAATTAGAGACGGTGGAGATAATGATATGTCAAGAGAAGACACACCATTGGGAAGAATATGATAGTAATCTTCTCGTTTTTCTTAGGGGTCTATTGGGTTAACCAAGGATAATTTTGTGGGCATATGATATCTATAATAACCTAGACGCATGGCCTCCCATGTACGAAGGTTTCATTGAGCACTTCCCAAAGATTCTAATTTCTAAAATAGTTTTTGACTGTACCTTTATGTAAGGTGCCATTGTGACGTGCTATTCAAGTTGGTGTCGAGAGTCACAGTTGGTATATATTTGCATCAAAACTCACAACATATGTAAGACCCCAACTTATTATTAATGAAATTTAATTTTCTCTATTTATTATTTTGAAATAGTAAGGGTTGATTTAATTAATGTGGATAGTTTAGGGGTTAAATACATAAATATTTCAAAATATAAAGTAGTTATAAAATATTCATTGTTTGTGGGGAATATTCGTTTGGTCGTGGAATATTAAATATCTTTGTCGGGGAATATTCAAATGACATTGGTATGACCGTGTATGGGCCCCATGTGAAAGCGATTGGATGAAGAAAGCGACAAATATAAGTTGGTTAAAAATAACAGGCGTAGTTATTACAGATTAAGGCATTGGAATACCAAATTGGTTAAAATACGATGTCTGGCGTGGTTGCTTGCGATGGCACCGCGGTATTACGCAGTATTGTTGAATTATTGATCCTTACGTAAGAAGGCACTACTCAATAATTTTCACACGATGAATTCTTATTGATATTTTATTTTATTGATTGATAATTGTTGCGTTTATATTTTATATTATTGTTGTTCAATAATTGTCAACAGACATTATCTCCATTATCGGATCAATAATTCATATTATTTAAATAATATTATTAGATAACATTATTAGCAATGTCAAGAAAGTTACATCGAGGAGAGGTTTGGTCACCTAATTCAATTGCCATGAGGAGAAATCCTTATTGAAGCCCCTCTCTTCTCTCTGAGGAGCTACTGGTTGTCATAATTGTGATTACGTAATATTATTTGTGAATAATTAATTATTGATTTATATGATAAGAAAATATTTATAAATGATGGATTTATTTGTTTTATGTAGTTATAATTGAATGATTTAATGTTGAGGTGTTTTATCGGTAATTTTTGTCGGAATGGAGGTATTAAAAATCAAATCAAGTATTTTTACGATATATTACGTGAGTTATAATTTTAATCCAAATAGTTGGATCGTTGTAATTTTGGATATGTTATCATACATAAGTTGAGTATATGTCCACAAATTTTGAACAGATTAAAAATGATATAATTGATTTTGGTGGAAAATTCTAGAATTGAGTGGGCCCCACTTATGGTTGGTGAAAAAAATGTCTTGAATTTTATTTCAAATGTGGTGGGTGGCAATAGTAGCGAGTAAAAGCCATCAGGTGCTTGGTCAAGTGCGCTTGGTGGGCTAACATTTTCTATAAATAGAGAGGCTAAGTTAGAATTGAAAATCACACCGGAAACAAAGTTTTCTCTTTTCTCTCTATATTATTGAGGCGTATTTTGTGAGTATTTAGATACTTTGAGAGTTCTTTATTCAAGTCTAAGTTTCATTCAAAGACATCACTTGAGCTTTTCCTTAGAAATCTTGATTCTTTGAGGTAAGGGATATTATTTTTTTCAGTAATGATATTATTTCTTGATATCATTATCTTTGAAATATTGATCTGAAGTTTTATCAAATTTGGAACTTTTTCATATCGGGGTTACTATTCATGGGTTCTTATTCATGAGTTCTATTCACGAGTTACTTATTCATGAGTTACTATTCACGAGTTCTTATTCACGAGTACTATTCAGTTAAGTGAGCGTGAAGATGTTTTTTGTGGAATTTCTATCTTTTGGTGTCAGAGTTCTTATTCACGATATCGGACTATTCACGATATCTTGACTATTCACGTGATATCTGGTCTTATTCATAGAAAAATAAAATTTCTTCTTTTCGTCAAAACATCTATTACGGATACTAAACTCGATTGTATCCATGTTTTGATCATTCTTGAATTTTACACCACTATGATTATTTTGAGGTATTTTTGGGCGTGGATAAAACCAAGTACGAATCCTTAATCCTTAATCCTTGTCATTTTGTTTCTTTGGATTCGTTTCTTTTAAAAAAAAAAAATATTTTTCATCATCCTCAGTCTTAAATGATGATATTATGGAATATCTTTGGCCTGTAGTGCAAAGATGAATGATTTCTTAAGAATATCTTTGGCACTGTAGTGCAAAGATGAATGATTCTGAAGAATATCTTTGGCCGTGAAGTGCAAAGATGAGCAGTGTTTAAATGAACATGACCAGTGATGAATATCTTTGGCACATGTGCAAAGATGAATATTTGATTCAGGATGTTTATGGATTGATGTTACGAGGGGATAAATGATGAGCGATGAACTTTTAAATTCATACATAGAAGATAGTAGTTTGCATTCTCTACTTAACTCTTACAATGAATTATTATCTCCATTGCGAATATTGATTTAAAATTTGTTGTCTATTGTATTCTATTAGATTTTTCCTGTTGAAGACTAACGATAATTTGTTGTATATTATCTTAGTCATAATATTCTTTCTTGAGCTAGTTGAGCTCACCCTTTTCCTTTTGTTCCATTCTTCTCGGGAGGCGAGAATATAGCGAGTCTGAGTCGGGGTATGGAATGAAGGTTTTAGAAAGGATTGTTTAGTAGTCCTCACCATTTTTGTAAAATAATGTATCAATAAATGTGATGAGGATTTATTTGAGTATAGATATTATACAGAAGATAATATTTGTATTTAAACTCACGCTTTCTTGTTGTAATAATAAAGATGTAGTTGTTTACATACCGTATATTGACAACTCGAATGGGTGATGTATACCTATTTTGGGGGCGTCGCGGTTGGTATCGAGCTTAGGGATATGATCTCTGGCGGAGATCGGGAATAAAACTTGGAGGGAGAGGCGAGTAAATCCTTCGCTAGTGTGTCTACTAAGCTTATTTGTTAATTGAAGTCGATTATATAGGGATATTATGTGATGTATTGATTTCCTTAATTAACCCTTGTTTTATGGCGATGATTTGAGAATGTCGATGAGAATATTAACAATGGAAATGAGACCGTGGAGACGCCTGTACTCACCAACGAGCGAGGAACGCGTAACATTGGCAATGTTCCTCCCGTGAACAACACCATTAAGCGAGATGATGAGCGAGGGATGTTTAGAAGTTTTTTGCGATTCATGCAAAATCGAGACGAGGAGACTTCGTGTTTAAAATCTGAGGAGGAATGATAGCAATTCACGGGTTGTCACATGACAAGCGATTCAAAGAGTTGGGACCACGAATTTAAGGAAAGCGGATCCGATCGTGGCGGAAACATGGGTCAAACAAATTACCAAGATATTCGATGTCTTGGGATGCACGGAGAAACGAGAAGGTTCCATTCGCCACCTTTATGTTAAAGTGGCGAAGGCAGACATTGGTGGGAGTACGTGAAGCGTACCATCACCGTACTTTTCAAAGCATGTCTTTGGGGACTTTTTGAGAGACTATTTAATGACAAATACTTTCCGAAAGTGTTCGTCTATATGAAGGAAGTGGAGTTCATCGATTAGAACAAAACAACATGGCGGTGTCTCGATGACGAGGCAAAGTTTGCATAGAGTTATCGAGTTTGCACCTCATTTGGTGGAGAATGAGGAGCGTTATGGCGGATGTTTCTTAGAGGTTTGAAACCCCGATACGTCGATTATCTCATTTCTCATAAACTTTCTCTTTATTGAGATGTTGTAAGCAGGCTCAATTATTAGAAGCGAGATAACGATACGGTCAATTTGAGGACCACTGACGAGGATCGTATCGAGATAGCGATCAACAGAATAATGATAAACTGCGGAGAAAAGCAGACGGACGAAATGGTAACCACTCGGTGGTAATCATGGCCATGAAAATGAAGAAAGCGAGTCGGGAGGAGATTTTAAAAAGAGGAGATTTAACAATGACTATGTGAAGGCAGCGGTCTTGCGTGACAAAGAATCGGTTAAGGAGGAGAAGCGACCACCGGTCATATTCTACAAATGCGGAAAAGAGGACATATCGGTCAAGCGCCCCAACGATTCGAGGTATGCTATAGTTGTGGAAAGGAAGGATATATCGCTTCGAGATTATGCGGTAGCAAAACCTAGTTCAACGGGGACGGTGACTCAAAAAGATCATCCCCGAAAAGTCAAAGTCAGCGATTAGGGAAGAGCGTTTGTTGTGGTGGTCATAATCGAGGAACCCAAACGAGGTTATCACGGGTAAGCTATTTATAAATTCTTACGAAATTTATACCTTACTTGATCTACGGTCTACCCATTCATTTATCTCTCTGCATGTGCTCAACGTTTAAACTTGACTCAGGAGAAATTAGACTTTGACTCTGTGGAAACTCAGTTAGGAGAAACTTTCATCACATCCATTGTTTATAAATCTTGTTTGATTCAAGTTGGCACCATCACCTTACACATTGACCTTATCTCTTTAAAGATACTTGCTTTTGATGTGATTTTAGGGATTGATTGGTTAACTACTCATCATGCCAAAATTGATTGTTTTTCGTAAGGTTGTTAGTTTTCATATTCCTAACCAACTTTTATGCGAATTCAAGCAACTAAACCATTAAAATCAATCACATCATATCTAATCATAAAGCTATTCGTTTATTGAAAAGCGGATGTCAAGCTTTCTTAGCCCATGTTATGGATTTGAATAAAAAGACACGTCAAATTTGAATAATATTCATTGTTATTGACTTTTCTGACGTATTTTCAGAAGAACTTCTGGCCTACCCCGTAGCGTGAAGTTGAATTCTTTATTGATCTTGAACACCGGTACAAAGCCCATTTCTAAAACCCCATATCGAATGGCTCCTATTGAACTTCAGAGTTAAAGGTCCAACTACGAGGAATTGTTGGACATCGGTTTTCATTCGTCTAGTACATCTCCTGGGGGGTGCTCTGTTTTATTAAGTAAAGAAAAAGCGGGAGTATGCGACTTTGTATTGACTATCGGAATTGAACCATGTCACCATCAAGAATAGGTATCCTCTACCTCGTATTGATGACTTGTTTGACCCGATTGCAAGGGCACAATTCTTTTCAAAATCGATCTTCGATTACGGATATCATCAATTTGAAGATTAGGCGAGGATATTCAAAGAGCGCCTTGAAACTCGGTATGGGCATTATGAATTCTTAGTCATGTCTTTCGGACTAACTAATGCTCCTGCGACTTTCATGGATATGATGAACCGAGTATTCAAGGAATATTTGGATCGATTCGTTGTTGTCTTTATTGATGACATCCTTATATATTCCAAAAGTCGTGAAGATCATGAACACCATTTGAAATTTGGTACTCAAAGGCCGTGAAAACTAACTATATGCCAAATTGAAGAAATGCGAGTTACGGCGAGGAAGTAGCATTTCTTGGGCATGTGGTGTCAAAACATGGAGTATCTGTTGATCCGTGAAGATTGAAGCAATCAAAGTTGGGAGCAACCGAAGTCGGTGGTGAAGTACGTAGTTTTTGGGCTTAATTTGGTTATTATCGGAGATTCGTGGAAGGTTTTCTCGAATCGCTACTCCATTAACTCGCTAACTTTCGAAGGATCTGAAATTCTTTTGGAGCGAAGAATGCGAGAAAAGTTTCCAAGAGCTTAAGAGGAGACTTATTTTAAGACTGTTCTAACAATACCATCCGGTTCGGATGGATTTGTTATCTCTGACGATGCTTGAGCAAAGGGTTAGGATGTGTTCTCATACAACGTGAGAAAGTCATAGCTTATGCCTCGCATGACAACTTAAAAGAGTATGAGAGGAATTATCCTACTCATGATCTAGAGTTAGCGGCCGATCGTTTCAGCTAAAAATATGGAGCACTATCTATATGGGGAGAAAGTGGAGATATATTCGGACCATAAAAGCCTTAAATATTTCTTCACTCAAAAAGAACTCAACATGCTGCAATGACGTTGGCTCGAGCTATTGAAAGACTACGACCACACTATTGATACCATCACGGTAAAGCGAGCGTGGTGGTGGCGCATTAAGTAGAAGATCGTATCTTGCGAGGGCAGAGTGCGATGATGTCAAGTATACGCATAGAGCCAACTTTAATAGAAATATTTAAGGTTGCTCAAGCCACCCCAACCCGGAGTGATGCGTATGAAGAAGAAAGTACAAGAAGGAGCTATTAGGGCGAGAATTGATGAAGAAGGAATACTTGAGTCACTCTAGACTTTGTGTTCTAACGACTACGATTTGAAGAACAAGATTATGATGGAGGCACACAATACACCATTTGCAATCCATCACGGAAGTACTAAAATGTATCGTGATCTTGACATACATTTTGGTGGAACAATATGAAGAGAGAGATTGCAAAGTTTATCTCAATGTGTTTAACTTGTCGGCGTGTAAAGGCGGAGCATCTAGTACCTAAGGGTCCGTTGCAACCACTTGAGATTCCGGAATGGAAGTGGGAACACATTACCATGGATTTAGATTACGGGTCTTCCTACGGTTTCTCAAGGCATCAATCTTTATTTGGGTTATTGTTGATAGATTAACCAAGTCTGCTTTCATTTCTTGCCGGAAATCACGGAGACTTATTCCTTGAGCGTCTTGCTAGTATACGTAAATGAGATTGTGAGGTTGCATGGCATGCTGTATCCATAGTTTTGGATCGTGACCCAAGATTCACTTCAAGATTTTGGGTTAGCTTGCAAAAAGCTATGGAGCGCAGTTTGCGATTTAGTTCGGCATACCATCCCCAAGCGGACGGACAATCGAGAGAGGACTATTCAAACTCTTGAAGATTTATTAAGACTACGTGTCCTAGACTTCAAGGCGGTTGGGATAAGTATTTACCATTGGTGGAATTCTCCTACAACAACGAGTTTATCGAGCAAGTATAGGTGTGGCTCCATTGAAGCATTATATGGACGAAAATGTCGTTTCTCGATATGTTAGGATGAGGTGGGTGAAGCAACATTATTTGGGACCGAGTTAAATACGTATGACTCTAGAAAAAATCCAAATGATTCGACAACGATACAAAAAGCGGCACAAGATCGACAAAAGAGTTATGCGGATCTTCATCGAAAGGGACGTGGAATTTAATGTAGGGGATCATGTATTGTTGCGAAGTTGCTCCATGGAAGGAGTTACAAGATTTGGGAAGAGGAAAGCTCAATCCACGATTTATTGGTCCATTTCAAATTCTTGACCGAGTAGGAAATATAGCCTATAGACTTGCGTTACCTCCAAGTATGTCTCGTGTTCATAATGTGTTTCACATATCGGTGCCGTAAATATGTGAAAGACCCGAACCACGTTATAGAGTTAGAAGCAGGACGAGATAGTAGAAGACTTAACGTATGAGGAGGTACTGTCAAGATTTTGGATAGGAAGGAGCAGCATGTCCTACGCTTGAAAGGACATACCACAAGTTAAAGTTTTGTGGAGGAATCATCTTTATAGAGGAAATGACACGGGAATTGGAAAGCGGAAATTAAAGCGAGGTATCCTCACCTTTTCGAAACACCAGGTACGTACATCAATTTCGAGGACGAAATTTCATAAGGAGGAGAGGTTGTAAGACCCCAACTTATTATTAATGAAATTTAATTTTCTCTATTTATTATTTTGAAATAGTAAGGGTTGATTTGATTAATGTGGATAGTTAGGGGTTAAATACGCAAATATTTCAAAACAAGTAAGTAATCATAAAATATTCATTGTTGTCGGGGAATATTCGTTTGGTCGTGGAATATTCGTCTTTGTCGGGGAATATTAAATGCGACGGTAGCGACCATGTGTGGGCCCCATGCTTGAAAGCGATTGGATGAAGAAAACAACAAATATAAGTTGGTTAAAAATAGCGGGCGTAGTTAGTAATTAAGGCATTGGAATAAATTGGGTGGTTAAAATACTGATGTCTGGCGTGGTTGCATAGTAGCATTAGCGGTATTGCGCATATTGTTGAATTATTGATCCTTACGTGAAGGCACTACTCAATAATTTTCACAGTAATTCTTTATTCGATATTTTATTTTATTGATTCGATAATTCTTTGCGTTTATATTTTATATTATTGTTGTTCGATAATTGTCACCGCACATTATCTCCATTATCGGATCAATAATTCATATTATTTAAATAATATTAATAGATAGCATTATTGGCAATGTCAAGAAAGTTACATCGATGAGAGGTTTGGTCACCTAATTCTTGGCGCCCGAAGGAGAAATCCTTATTGGAAAGCCCCTAACTCACAGGAGCGGCTGGTTGTCATAATTGTGATTACGTAATATTATTTGTGAATAATTAATTATTGATTTATATGATAAGAAAATATTTATAAATGATGGATTTATTTGTTTTATGTGATTATAATTGAATGATTTAATGTTGAGGTGTTTTATCGGTAATTTTGTCGAGAATGGAGGTATTAAAAATCAAATCGATATTTTTACGATATATTACGTGAGTTATAATTTTTAATCAAATAGTTGGATCGTTGTAATTTTTGGATATGTTATACATACATAAGTTGAGTATATGTCCACAAATTTTGAGCCGTTAAAATGAACGAATGATTTGTTATGAATTTTAAGAGGTGGTGATTAGGAAATTAGGTTTATAATTGATTTTGGTGGAAAATTCTAGAATTGAGTGGGCCCCACTTATGGTTGGTGAAAAAATGTGCTGAATTTTATTTCAAATGTGGTGGGTGGCAATAGTAGTAGGTAAAGCCATCGGTGTTGCGAGTCAAGTGCCTTGGCCAGGCTAACATTTTCCTATAAATAGAATTTAAGTTAGAATTGAAAATCACACGAGAAACAAAGTTTTCTCTCTCTTTCTCTCTCTATATTATTGAGGCGTATTTTGTGAGTATTTAGATACTTTGAGAGTTCTTTATGTCAAAGATAAGTTTCATTAAACATCACTTGAGCTTTTCCTTCCGAAATCGATTGATTCTTTGAGGTAAGGGATATTATTTTTTTTAAGTAATGATATTATTTCTTGATATCATTATCTTTGAAATATTGATCTGAAGTTTTATCAAATTTGGAACTTTTTCATATCGGGGTTACTATTCATGGGTTACTATTCATGAGTTACTATTCACGAGATTCTTATTCATGAGTTCTTATTCACGATTCTTATTCACGAGTACTATTAAATGAAGCGTGAAGATATTTTTGTGGAATTTCTATCTTTTGGTGTGGAGTTACTATTCACGTATCGGCCTTTATTCACGTATCTGACACTATTCACGTATCTGATCTTATTCATAGAAAAATAAAATTTCTTTTTTTCGTCAAAACATCTAATACGGATACTAACTTTACGATTGTATCCATGTTTTGATCATTCTTGAATTTTACACCACTATGATTATTTTGAGGTATTTTTGGGCGTGGATAAAACCAAGTACGAATCCTTAATCCTTAATCCTTGTCATTTTGTTTCCTTTGGATTCGTTTCTTTAAAAAAAAATAAATATTTTCATCATCCTCGGTCTTAAATGATGATATTATGGAATATCTTTGGTTTTGTAGTAAAGATGAATGATTTCTTAAGAATATCTTTGGCTGTAGTCAAAGATGAATGATTTTGAAGAATATCTTTGGCCGTAGTGCAAAGATGAGCAGTGTTTAAATGAACATGACGGTGATGAATATCTTTGGCTGTAGTGCAAAGATGAATATTTGATTCAGGATGTTTATGGATTGATGTTCTGAGGGGATAAATGATGAGCGATGAACTTTTAAATTCATACATAGAAGATAGTAGTTTGCATTTCTACTTAACTCTTCTAATGAATTATTATCTCATTGCGAATATTGATTTAAAATTTGTTGTCTATTGTATTCTATTAGATTTTTCCTGTTGAAGACTAACGATAATTTGTTGTATATTATCTTAGTCATAATATTCTTTCTTGAGCTAGTTGAGCTCACCCTTTTCCTTTTTGTTCCATTCTTCTCGGGGAGGCGAGAATATAGCGAGTGCAGAGTCGGGTATGGAATGAAGGTTTTAGAAAAGGATTGTTTAGTAGTCCTCACCATTTTTGTAAAATAATGTATCAATAAATGTGATGAGGATTTATTTGAGTATAGATATTGTCTAGAAGATAATATTTGTATTTAAACTCTCACAGTTTCTTGTTGTAATAATAAAGATGTAGTTGTTTACGTACCATGTATTGACAATTTCAGAATGGGTGATGTATACCTATTTTGGGCGTCACAACATATGTGTTGTTGTATTTTGCACGACAATTGTAGTAATAAAGTTGTAGTTGTTTTCTGTACCATGTATTTGGCGACTCATAATGGGTTGGATGGAATGGACCTATTTTTGGGTCGTCACAGTTGGTATCAGAGCTATAAGTAAAGGGCCCCGAGCCTCTTCTTTGGTGACTTTCTGTTGATGGGGGATGCACAAGCCGCGGACTCTCCGTGGGGGCCTTGGATTCTCTTGATGTGGCAACCGATAAAGTACCACCACGTGAGGTGTCATTGTCACAGTTAGGACATGAGTCGCAGTTGGTATCAGAGCTTAGGGATATGGTCTCTGGCGGAGATCAGAAAATAGAACTAGGAGGGGAGAGACGTGTAATATCCTTCGCTAGTGTGTGTCCTACCTAAGCTGATTTTGTTACTTGATTAGTTAACAAATTGTGATATGTCAATTAACCTTTGTTTTGAAGCTGTATTCTAGAATGATATCTGAAATACAGGAGATGAGCAATTGAGAAATCATGATGACAGGGAAGATGGAATTTGAAATAAAAGCAAGGTATTCTCAACTCTTTGAAATACCAGGTGTAACGACCCCAAAATAGGTCCATTTCATCCAACCCATTCTGAGTCGCCAAATATATGGTACGAAAAACAACTACAACTTTATTACAACAATTGTCGTGCAAAATACAACAACACATATGCTGTGAGTTTGGATACAAATATATACCAACTGTAGCACGTCACAATAACACCTTACATAAAGGTATAGTCAAAAACTGTTTTAGAAATTAGAAACTTTGGGAAGTGCTCAAAGAAACCTTCGTACATGGGAGGCCATGCTTTTAGGTTATGGTAGATATCATATGGCCATAGAATTATCCTTGGTCAATTCCAATAGACCCCAAAGAAAAAGCGAGAAGATTACTATCATATTCTTCCCGATGGCGAGTCTTCTCTCGACATATCATTATCTCCACTTTGTCTCTAATTGGGTATTATACTCCAAACAAACACCAAGATTATATAGGTAGTGCTTGTAAATATACTTAGCAAGTGGATGAGCACAACCATTCTTATGATGACACGAGGTTGTATGTCATTAGACATCTTGTATGATAGTGGCAAAACACCTTTCCAAGTTAAATTCACCTCACCCTCAACATCTATAGACCACCATTCTATTCCTCGCTATATCCCCGCTCGACCCATTACACTTTTATTACACGAAAGGAATTGTGAAGCGAAGGGTGAGCACAAATAATTGATAAAGAATATCATGACTAAAGATAATTAAATTATCAATAGCCTTCGTTAGTAATAAATCAGAGATTTAGAACATATGGTAGATGATAAAACTTTTCAACCATAGTTGCAGTGGAACGAGTAATCCATTAAAAGAGTCGAATAGACTATAAAGTCTATTGTCTTCTCCACGTTAAAAGTCCACCAACAATGTTTTATCCCCTGTAACATCAATCAACAGTTCCTTTCCACAATCATATGAATAACTCATAATCATAATTGTGATTCTAAATTCTCTTTTCATCCGGTGATCGAAGATAATTTTTATCACTGTCTTTACACGAAACATCAAATATCATAGTTATACCAAATCACGGTTCGCTCATAATCATACTAATAAATTCATCTTTGCACCACGGGCCAAAGATATTCATCAACAGTTCATCTTTACACTACAAAGCTAAAGATATTCAACAACAGGTCATCTTTGCATTACGAGCCAAAGATATTCATCAATAATTTATCTTTGCACTACACAAAGCAAAGATATTCAACAACAGGTCATCTTTGCATTACGAGCAAAAGATATTCATCAATAATTCATCTTTGCACTACAGGCTAAGATATTCATCAACAAGTCATCTTTTCACTACGAGCCAAAGATATTCATATATCAAAGAAATACATAATCATTTCAGAAGTTATAGAACAATAATTATAACCATGTTGATCAATTCACCTTTGCACTTAAGCTAAAAATATTCAATTGTAAATTCAATGGTCATGATCATACCAGTCAACAATTCAACTTTTACACTACTGGCCAAAGAGAACCTATAGTCACGATCATACCATTAATCTACTCATCTTTACACTCAAGTCAAAGAGAAATATCATCATTAGGGTTATAAGAATGTTATATAAAAACAATATAATCAAAACATGGTTTTAATTTCAAGAGTAATGTGACGCCCCCAAAATAAGGTATACGTCACCCATCTTGGGTCGCCACTTACATGGTACATAAATTCAAATACAAACTTAATTATACATCTGTCGTGTAATATACGACAATACATAAACTGAGAGTTCTAATAGGAATATTGTCATTAGACAATATCCATACTTAAGGAGTCCTCATTACATTTATTGTTACACTATTTAACGTAATAGTGAGGACTACTAATGCTATCTTGGGACCATCACTCTTTTCCCAACTCGTCCCAAATTTATATTCTCATTTCACGAAGAGAGCAGGTGAAAAGAAAGGGTAAGCTCAACTAGCCCAAAGTAAGAAATATTATGACTAAGATAATGCAGAATAAATTATCAATAGTGTAGCGCCCCCAAAATAGGTATACATCACCCATTACGAGTTGTCAATACATGAGTGCGAAACAACTACATCTTTATTATTACAACGAAGAAAGCTGTGAGTTTAAATACAAATATTATCTTCTAGACAATATCTATACTCAAATAAATCCTCATCACATTTATTGATACATTATTTTACAAAATGGTGAGGACTACTAAACAATCCTTTCTAAAACCTTCATTCCATACCCCAACTCGTATTTTATATTCTCGCCTCACGAGAAGAATGGAACAAAAAGGAAAAGGGTGAGCTCAACTAGCTCGAGTAAAGAATATTATGACTAAGATAATATACAACAAATTATCGTTAGTCTTCAACAGGAAAAATCTAATAGAATACTGATAGACAACAAATTTTAAATCAATATTCGCAGCGGAGATAATAATTCATTAGAAGAGTTAAGTAGAGAATGCAAACTACTATCTTCTATGTATGAATTTAAAAGTTCATCGTCTATCATTTATCCCTGTAACATCAATCCATAAACATCCGGAATCAAATATTCATCTCTTGCACTTTCTGAGCCAAAGATATTCATCGACCGGGTCATGTATTCATTTAAACACTGTTCATCTTTGCACCACGAATTCAAAGGTATTCTTCAGAAATCATTCATCTTTGCACTACTGAGCCAAAGATATTCTTAAGAAATCATTCATCTTTGCTACTACGGCCAAAGATATTCCATAATATCATCATTTAAGACTTAGGATGATGAAAAATATTTTTTTTTTTTTAAAGAAAGCGAATCCGGTGAAACAAAATGACAAGGATTAAGGATTAAGGATTCGTACTTGGTTTTATCCACGTCAAAAATACCTCAAAAATAATCATAGTGGTGTAAAATTCAAGAATGATCAAAACATGGATACAATCGAGTTAGTATCCGGAATAGATGTTTTAGACGAAAAGAAGAAATTTTATTTTTAAATTGAATAATACAGTATATCGTGAATAGTCCGATATCGTGAATAAGTAACTCAAACACCAAAAGATAGAAATTCCACAAAAAACATCTTCACGCTTCATGAATAGTACTCGTGAATAGTAACTCGTGAATAGTAACTCATGAATAGTAACTCATGAATAGTAACTCATGAATAGTAACCCATGAATAGTAACCCCGAGCATGAAAAAAGTTCCAAATTTGATAAAACTTCAGATCAACATTTCAAAGATAATGATATTGAAGAAATAATATCATTCTGAAAAAAAAAAAAATATCCCTTACCTCAAAGAATCGATTGCCGGAAGGAAAAGTCGGAAGTGATCTTTGAATGAAACTTGTCTTGAGCAAAGAACAACTCAAAGTATCTAAATACTCACAAAATACGCTCAATAATATAGAGAGAGAAGAGAAAACTTTGTTTCGGTGTGATTTTCAATTCTAACTTAGCCCTCTATTTATAGGAAAATGTTAGCCGTAAAGGCGAGACTTGACTGCTACACACGATGGCTTTACCTCGCTACTATTGCCACCCACCACATTTGAAATAAAATTCAGCACATTTTTCACCAACCACAAGTGGGGCCCACTCATCTAGAATTTTCCACCAAAATCAATTATAAACCTAATTTCCGAATCGGTCACCTCTTAAAATTCATAACAAATCATTCGTTCATTTTAACGGTTCAAAATTTGTGTGGATATACTCAACTTATGTATGTATAACATATCCAAAAATTACAACGATCCAACGGTCGGATTAAAAATTATAACTCACGTAATATATCGTAAAAATCTCGATTTGATTTTTAATACCTCCATTCAAACAAAATTACCGATAAAACACCTCAACATTAAATCATTCAATTATAACCACATAAAACAAATAAATCCATCATTTATAAATATTTTCTTATCATATAAATCAATAATTAATTATTCACAAATAATATTACGAATCACAATTATAATGACGGTAGTTCTCAGGAAGAGGGCTTTCAATAAGGATTTCTCCTTCTTGTATGCAATTAGGTGACCAAACCTCTCCTTGATGAAATTTCTAGACATTGCCAATAATGCTATCTAATAATATTATTTAAATAATATAAATTATTGATCGATAATGGAGATAATGCAATGACAATTATTGAACAACAATAATATAAAATATCAAATATGAATTATTGAATCGATAAAATAAAATATTGAGCGAAGAATTCTTTGTGAAAATTATTGAAGTAAAGTGCCTTCTTACGTAAGGATCAATAATTCAACAATCTTGTAATACGTCTGGTGTGCTTCTTTGTGCGACCACGCGTATTCATCGTATTTTAACCATAGGGAGTATTCCAACAGATCTTAATTGGTAAATAACTACGTAGTTATTTTTAACCAACTTATATTTGTCGTTTTCTTCATCCAATCGCTTTCGTTATGGGGCCCACACATGGGCTTTGGCGAGTCAATACGAATATTCCCTACGGTATGAATATTCCACGACCAAACGAATATTCCCCGACAACAATGAATATTTTATAACTACTTGCTTGTTTTGAAATATTTGCGTATTTAACCCCTAACTATCCACATTAATCAAATCAACCCTTACTATTTCAAAATAATAAATAGAGAAAATTAAATTTCATTAATAATAAGTTGGGGTCTTACAAATAGTCTTCAACAATGTTAAACTGATAAAATACAATAGACAACCAGTTTAACTACAGAGGAATATGCAATCCATTAAAAGAGTCAAGTAGAAAATAAAGTCTACTATCTTTTAGGTTTTAAAAGGTTTTTCATCAATTTTATCACTAAGACTCGGTTTAATGAATAAATCACAATATCTAATCATCCTGTACTACCGCAGTCAAGGATTTTCATCAAATTATCAATGGTCATGACTATCATAAGAATCACCTGGTCATAATCATACCAAAAACTATCCATCATTTGCATTACAAAGCCAATCGAGGACTTTTGTCACATCATTTATATCAAGCCCATGATTATCTTTGAATGATCCTGGTCATAATCATACTAAGTTCATCTATGCACGTAAGCCAAAGATAACATAATATAACATGAGGATGATGACAATGACATAATAATTCAATAAAACAAGTTTAAGAATTATTTTATCCGGGAATTATTAACGTCAAATTGTCAACAAGATCTTTGTTTTGTAGAGTAAAATTCAAGAATGATCATAAGAATATTTCCATGAAAGATCTTTGGATGAAACTTGATTATCAAGGATATTCTACTAATTTCATGGAGTATAGAAGTCAAAATTTTAACCAATTTGGGTATAATAAAGAATGGAATAACAAAAGAAATCACCATGCATGCGGTACTTGCAGATGTATGAGTTATTCGATAGAATAATAATAACGGAACGAAGGTCGGTGAAATTCACAAGCAGGATGATCATCCAGAATAATAAATCTTTGAATAATAAACAATGGAACCAGTCAGGTGTAAAACACATGATGAGGATATTCAAATGTAATAATAAATGCGGAATAATAAATAATGGAACCGGTCCGGTGTAAAACACACGCACGGATATTCCAAATGAATAATAAAGAATGGAATAACGAGAAGAAGATCACCAAGTATAGGGGATTAAGCGTATCTGAGTTATTCAATAGAATAAATAAGAATGGAATAATATAAAGATTTCACCAAGTATAGGGTATGCCACAGTCACGAGGTTATGTATAGGGTATGCCACTTTTACGAGAGTTATTCAAGCAGAATAATAATGAATGGAATAATGAGAAGTTCTCTTCATGAATAAGAAAGAATAACACACTTTACGAATACAACAAATAATACCCCTTACCTTAGAAGAAGCTGAATATTGGAAAAGTGAAGTAGCAGAATACTTTTCTTCTTTCTCTCTATAGATTTTCTCTCTATAGCCTCTCTATAATTTCTCTCTACAGAGTTTTCGGTGAATTAAGTAAGAAAATATAAAGGAATGAGCTTTATTTATAGGAAAATAGAATGCATAGTAATTAATCCATGAGCGGTCAGATTGATTTACTTTAATCGACGGTCCATATTTAAAGCAAAATCTTTTAAATAAAATATCATATATTCTATTTATATAAAAACATTTTACTATGCAAACACTATGCAACACTATGAAAAAAACACTACGCAACACTATGCATAATAAAATATAATATATTCTATTTATAGAATAACTTTAATAAAGTATTACATTTTATATAAAAAGATGTTTACATTTTATTACGTTAATAATACGAATAAAATAAAACGTCATTATCGCTATAATAATTCATATTATTAATCGACAATAATGAAATCAAATTGAGTGACTTCTCACATAAGCATCAATAATCAATACCGTGTGCTACTATGCAACCACACGTACATTGTATTTTTTACTACCGAGTAGTTCAACAAGATCAACCCGGTAAAACTTCCGCCGTTATTTCAATAAAATATTTTTATCGTTTTCTCAATCCGACAATAATTATGTTGTGGGGTCCACCAATGATTGAGTGGTTATGCGAATATTCCCCGCTAAACCGAATATTTCCCGACCAATGAATATAATATAACCACTTGCATACTTTGCAAAATTTATAAATACTACCCACAACTATAATATTATCTCAAATTCACACTATAATATTAAAATTATTTCGACAAAATTTAAATCTTTATTGATAAAATCACGGGGTCTCACAATCTCCCTCCTTATGGAATTTAGCCCTCGAAATTAAGGTGCATGCACTGGTATGATAAAGAGGTGAGGATACCTTGAATACCTTTATCGTTGAAAATATTAAGTTCATCTTTGCAATCCTACCAAAGATATTCATTAACAATTCAACTTTTGACTACTGGTGCCAAAGATATTTATTAACAATTCATCTTTGCACTACTAAGCCAAAGATATATAAGCGTAAAACCATAATCTATCGAGACTCAAATTAATAGTATCACAACCATGAATTATCCACGCACTTTCTTGGCTAAGGATATTCGTGTTTTCAATTACTGATTATGATTATACTTAGAATAATCCTGGTCATAATCATACCAAGTTCATCTATGCACTACTGCCACGAGATGACTTTCAACATAATATAAACATGAGGATAATGATATAAAGAATCAATCAAATGAGATAAAGGATAAATATTAAACATTTATAATATAATTTATCCAGATTCAAGAATATCCCATGTTATCAATCACTTAATAATCTCATAATCTAATATCATTAATATTATAACAATATTTTAATCACTTCTTAAATTTATAAACAATTTATCTCAATTGTTTACGCTTTACCATATAATGTATTTAATCATTCAAAATGCCATACTCATAAGATATCATCACCAATTATCAAATCCTCATCAAAAAATATGTATATACTCTATATAGGATTCTTTAGCCATAAAATCCCTATTTTCAACTTTCATTACTTCACATAACATATTTAACTCATATGTTCAGTAACTAAACTATTTTCATGAAAAATACCAAATTAGTCCCAAAAATATTTCTTTTCTGAGATTTAGCATAATATAGTCCCATAATGAAAATATATTTTTCTCGGAATTTTAAAATTCAATTACTATTTTTCAAAAATTAATTTCTAATTAATTCCTTAAGAAATTAGCTACCTCAAGTTTAACTCCAAAATTCCCAAATCTTGGCAGGACCTTACACATGTTAACGTGAGCTTCTAGTTTAAATTTCATGGTCATCTGAGTTATAGAACTCGGTTATAGCGATTTTTTAAATCGGAAAAACCTAAATATTGAAATAGTCATAACTTGCTCATTTTAAGTCAGAATGAGCTCATTTTTGGACAGGAGGTACTTTATACCATATACCTTCATGTCCCAAAAGGCCAGAATTTTTCTCATAATTTAAGTGGCCGAAACAGCCCCTCTAAAATCATGGCAGCGAACTTTTTGGTTTTACAGCTTTGCACTCCTTTGCTAAAAATCAGTCCACACAAAAATCTACAACACCTTTTCCAGTAATTCCACTTGGATTAGTTAGGTAACTCATAGATCTAACTCTAGGACTTAACCACACTCAAAAATTCAAAATATAATAAGAGATTTGGTCAATTGAATTTCATGTTACGTTTTTCACCAAAATCTGATTTTCAACTCTTTGTGATTTCTAAGAAACCTTCATGTTTTCACTTACTAACCAACATAACTCATCATAACACTTACTAATACCATGAATACCCATGATTTTCATTAGTCCAATGCTTTTATTATGACTTTCATCATTAAACCACGTAAACTGTTCATTTTAGTTGAAGAAATATTTGAGGGTTTAAGAAATGGGTTTTGTACTGGGGTCAATAAAAAATTCGATTTCACGCTCTAGGATAGGCTAGGAAGTCTTCAAGAATACGCCAAGAAATTTATTAATGATAGAAATATCATTCAAAGCTATTACTCTCGTCCAAGACTTGGATAAGACGTCACATTAATACCACCTGTGACTTCTATCCCTTAACACGAGATAGACCTCACAATGATACCTATCAACTTGCCATCTTGATCACGCGGCGTCACCTACTGAAAGTGCGGTTTGGTGCATTCCACACAAGGAAGTCAACAACGAAAGGATCGGGGTCTTTACTTATAGCTTGATATAACGGTGATTAACTTTAGGATTTGGTTACTTTGAATTCAGTATAATGGGTTGGTTAGGAATATGAAAGCTAACAACCTTACAAAAAAGAATAATGAGTAGTTAATCAATCGTTTTCAAAAATTACCTCAAAGGCAAGTATTTTCAAAGACATAAGATCGACATGTAACGTGAAAGTGTTTATTTGAAACAACAAGATTAATAAGCGATTGGAGGTAACGTGAAGGTTTCTCCGAATGAAGTTTCAATAGATAAATCAAAGTGTAATTTCTCGAGTCAAATTTAAGCGTTGAACATAAAGCAAAGAGATAAAAGAATGGGTAGAACGGTATCTAATAAGGTATAGACTTCGCAAGAATTTATAATTAACTAACTTGAGTGCTAACTTCGTTCGGGTTACCCACTTTGAGAAGTCAAAAAAAACCTTCTTCTTGAAACCACAGAACTTTGTTTTGTCCAGTATCCGCCTTTGGTGCCACTATCCCAAATTGGACTTGACTTCACTATATCGACAAAATCGAGTTAAATGACCTTCTCTTCTTGAAATTTCCACTTCTATTATCTTTGCCATGATTACCACCAAGTGGTTACCATTCTTAGCATGATAATTTCCCCACGATGGTTATCATTGTTACGATGGCGGTTGCCACCAAAGATGATTATTATCGTGTTGTTGGTCGTTACCTTTTGTTTGAAATGAATCAACACTCTCGTGTGCTTCATTGCTTATCTCGGCATTTTCGGATGCCATTCTCAAACACTTGTCACAAAACAAGGGTTAATTGACATGTAACAAATTATCCCTATATTCGACGGACCAATAAAATAGCACATAAACTTAGGTAGGTCATTCTAGCGAAGGTATTCCCGTCTCTCCCTCCTAGTACTATTCTCACCTCTCTTAGCGAGGATCATATCCTAAGCTCGATACCTGTTGTGGCGCCCCCAAAATTAGGTATCGTCACCCATCTTGGGTCGCCACTTACATGGTATATAAATTCAAATACAAACTTAATTATACATCGTGTCGTGTAATATCTGACAATACATAAGCCGAGAGTTCTAATAGGAATATTGTCATTTAGACAATATCCATACTCAAGGAGTCCTCATTACATTTATTATTACACTATTTAACGAGAATAGTGAGGACTACTAATGCTATCTTGGGACCATCACTCTTTTTCCCAACTCGTCCCAAATTTATATTCTCATTTCACGAAGAGAAACGGTGAAAGAAAGGGTGAGCTCAACTAGCCCGAAGAAGAAATATTATGACTAAGATAATGCAGAATAAATTATCAATAGTCTTCAACAATGTTAAACCGATAAAATACAATAGACAACCGGTTTAAGCTGCAATGAATATCGCAATCCATTAAAAGAGTCAAGTAGAAAATAAAAGTCTACTATCTTTTAGGTTTTAAAAGGTTTTTCATCAATTTTTATCACTAAGACTCGGTTTAATGAATAAATCACAATATCTAATCATCCTCGCATACACGGTCAAGGATTTTCATCAAATTATCAATGTTCATGACTATACCGAATCACCCCTGGTCATAATCATACCAAAAACTATCCATCAATTTGCATTACTGACCCACCGAGGACTTTTGTCACATCATTTATATCAAGCCGTGATTATCTTTGAATGATCCACGGTCATAATCATACTAAGTTCATCTATTTAACGCGTAAGCAAAGATAATATAATATAACATGAGGATGATGACAATGACATAATAATTCAATAAAACAAGTTCAAGAATTATTTTATCCAGAATTATTAACGCCCAAATTGTCAACAAGATATTGTTTTGTAGAGTAAAATTCAAGAATGATCATAAGAATATTTCCATGAAAAGATCTTTGGATGAAACGCAATTATCAAGGATATTCTACTAATTTCATGGAGTATAGAAGTCAAAGTTTTAACTAATTTGGGTATAATAAAGAATGGAATAACAAAAGAAATCACCATGCATGCAGATTTGACAGACGAGTTATTCCAATAGAATAATAATAACGGAACCAGTCGGTGAAATTCACGCCGTGATGATCCAAATGTAATAATAAATTTGAATAATAAACAATGGAACTGTGTCGGTGTAAAACACACATGCACGAGGATATGCCAATGAGAATAATAAATGCGGAATAATAAATAATGGAACTGAGTCGAGGTGTAAAACACATGTGACGAGGATATTCCAACGAGAATAATAAAGAATGGAATAATGAAGAAGATCACCAAGTATAGGGGATTCAGCGTATCTGAGTTATTCAATAGAATAAATAAGAATGGAATAATATAAGGATTTCACCAAGTATAGGGTATCGCCGCATACTCTGAGTTATGTATAGGGTATGCCACTTTTACGAGTTATTTCAATGTAATAATAATGAATGGAATAATGTGAAGTTCTCTTCATGAATAAGAAAGAATAAACACACTTACGGTACAACAAATAATACCCCTTACCTTAGAAGAACCTGAATATTGGAAAAGTGAAGTAGCGATATATACTTTTCTTTCTCTCTCTATAGATTTTCTCTCTATAGCCTTCTCTCTATAATTTCTCTCTCTAGAGTTTCAAATTGAATTAAGTAAAAATAATGAAGGAATGAGCTTTATTTATAGGAAAATAGAATGCATAGTAATTAATCCATGAGCGGTCTCGAGATTAATTTACTTTTAATCGGTGATCCATATTTAAAGCAAAATCTTTTAAATAAAATATCATATATTCTATTTATATAAAAATATTTTACTATGCAAAACACTATGCAACACTATGCAAAAAAACACTATACAATACTATGCATAATAAAATATAATATATTCTATTTATAGAATAACTTTAATAAAGTATTACATTTTATATAAAAGATGTTTATGTTTTATTACGTTAATAATCTGAATAAAATAAAACGTCATTATCGCTATAATAATTCATATTATTAATAAATGATAATGGAATCAAATTGAGTGACTTCTCACATAAGCATCGATAATCAATACTGGTGCTACTACTTATGTAACCACACATACATCGTACTTTTTACTACCGAGTAGTTCAACAAGATCAACGGTAAAACTTTCGCCGTTATTTCAATAAAATATTTTTGTCGTTTTTCTCAATCCAAATGATAATTACATTATAGGGTCCGCTTAATGATTGAGTCATTATCACGAATATTCCCGCTAAACAGAATATTCCCAGCACCAATCGAATATAATATAACCACTTGCATACTTTTGCAAAATTTATAAATACTACCCACAACAATAATATTATCTCAAATTCACATTATAATATTAAAAATTATTTTACAAAATTTAAATCTTTATTGATAAAATCGGGGTCTCACAAGTATGATTCATAAATCAACGATAATTTGGTGGAAGAAGAAACCAATTTGTCGTGAATAGTACCGTATTAAATACATAAGATCAAAGTATCGATGCGTAAGAACCTCGATACTGAAAAGATAAAGTTTCATAATAAAATTCATATCCATATTTATAACACCTTAATCCAAATATTATAAATCACTTAGAAATATCATAATCTAATATTATTAATATTATAATAATATTTTAATCATTTCTTAAACTTATAAATAATTTAATCCAATTATTTACACTTTAATAATTAATGCATTTAATCATCTAAAATGCCAAACTCATAAGATTTCATCATCATTAACTAAAACCCTCATAAAAATCTGCATATACCTCATATATGATTCTCAAGCCAATAAATCATATTTTCCAATTTTCTTACTTCACATAACATATTTAATTCATTTACTCATAACTAGAATATTTTCATGACAAATAGCAAATCAGTTCCAAAAATATTTATTTTCTGAGATTTAGAAGAATATAGTCCCATATTGAATATATATTTTTCTCAGAATTTTTAAAATTCATTTACTATTTTTCACATGGCCAAAACCACCGAATATTTAAACATTTATCATAAATTGTACTTTTGTCCAAAAATTCTGAAATTAATACGGTATACTGATATTATATAGATGTACTCCCAATAAAAATTTCATCAATTTTGGAGTTAATCACAAGGAGTTATAAGCAATTACTTTTAAAATAGTCTTTTCTCATAAAATCCATAACTCCTAATCTATACATCCAAAAATCGCCATTTTTGGACACAATCTAAAAAACTCATCAAAATATCATTTCAAATTTTTCCAGAATTTTTGAAGGTTCAAAAAATTTCAAAACTAAAAACATAATAACCCTTAAAATCCTTTATTATCCTTTACCTCAAAAAGCGATCTTTGGAATGTCGATATAATATTTGAAACGAACTTGCAGACAGTATAGAAATACTCAAAGTATACTCAAAATACTCACAAGAATATGCTCGATAATATAGAGAGAAAACTTTTTACGATATGATTTTCAATTCTAACCTAAGCACTTTATTTATAGGAAAACGCATAGAACATTAAAGCGAAAATTTATTAAAATATAATATATATATATTATAAATTCTCTACGCCCCATCTAGACAATCTGATCTCGATCATCAACACATTTTAAAGATGCCCACAAACATTTAAAAATGTTTTCTTATTTAAATTATTTTAAACTTCCAAAAATCAATTATTTTTGAACTTGAAACTTCAATAATTCATAATAAATAGCCCTTTTATCGGAAAATTCGAATCTCAAGAGTTTCTATAGGAAATTCAATTCTCTACAACTTTGCGAAGAAAATTTTTCCAAATTCCAAGCGAGAATTGATAAAGAAATCCATAAAGCGGAGATTTTCTGTTATAATCAAATTTTGATCGATAATTGGTCCACCAACACACAAAATATGTGTTAAACATTTAATGCCACAAAATACTCTTCCTCCTCATATACTCATATATCCCACATTCATTATAAAAATATCATAGTTAATATATTATTAAAATAATATATTTAAATGAATTATTTTATCGAGAAAAAGACAAAATATTAATTTTCAACAATTGTCACATTAAAAATTTTCTCCATCTATATCCACATAAAATAAATATTTTCCTCATCATAAAAATTAATAATTAATTATTCACAAATAATATTACATAATCACAATATTAATGACAGGCGGTTCAGGGAAGAAGGGCTTTTCGATAAAGATTTTCTCCTTCTTGTGTATGATTAGGTGACGAGCCTCTCCTTAGAAGAACTTTCTAGACATTGGCAATAATTTTATCCAATAATATTATTAGGATAATATGAATTATTGCTCGATAATGGAAAATCTTTGTGTAATGACAATTTATTGAAACAACGATAATATAAAATATCAATCTGACAATTATTGAATCAATAAAATAAAATATTGAATAGTAATTCTTTGTAACAATTATTGAGTAGTGCCTTCTTACGTAAGAATCAATAATTGGTGCAATCTGAGTGTCTTCTTGTGTTTTAACCACCAAGTATTTTAACAATATTACTTAACAACTACTACGTCATTTATAAACAACTTATATTTATCGTTTTCCTCATTTAATCGCTTTCAGTTATGGACCCACACAATTGCTGCGTCGTCGTCTTGATATTTCGACAAAAGAATATTCCACGACCAAACGAATATTCTCAAACAATGATGAATATTTTATAGTCACTGCATATTTTGTAAAATTGCATATTTCACCCATAACTTTAAACTTTTATCAATTTAACCATTTACTAAATAATAATTATAAGAAAAATTGAATACTTATATTTCATAAAATCCGGTCTTACACTGTGTACGTAAATTTCTTGGACGAAATTTCAAGGAGGGAGATTGTAAGATCCTCAATTTTATGAAATAAAAGTATTCATTTTTTTTCTTATAATTACTATTCAAATAAATGGTTAAATTGATAAAAGTTTAAAGTTAAGGTGATATATAATTTTTTTAAAATAAGCAAGTGATTATAAAATACTTCATTGTTAATAGGAAATATTCGTTTCGTCGTGAATATTCTTCATGTCGAGAATATTAATTTATCGTGCTAGCAACCCATTTGTGGGCCCCATAATGTAATAACTTGTCGGATGAAGAAGGCGACAAAAGGAGTTTTATAAATAATCAGCAGTAGTTATGTGCATCAATTAATAACTGTTGAATACCCGGTGGTTAAAATCTGAATATCTGCGTTATTGTTGACAAAGCACATTACCAGTATTGCATGATTTTTGAATTATTGATTCTTACGTAGAAAGGCACTACTCAATAATTATTACAAAGTAATTATTGCTCAATATTTTATTTTATTGATTCAATAATTGCTACGTTGATATTTTATATTACCGTTGTTTCAATAATTGTCACTACACAAAGATTTTCTATTATCGGAGCAATAATTCATATTATCTAAATAATATTATTAGATAACATTATTGGCAATGTCTAGAAAGTTACGCTCTAAGGAGATGTTTGGTCACCTAATCAGCGGCGCCGAAGAAGTGAAAAATTCTTATTGGAAAGCCTCCTCTTACAAGGCTGCATGGTTGTCAAGATTGTGATTCTTGATATTATTTATGAATAATTAATTATTGATTTATATGATGAGGAAAATATTCATTTTATGTGGATATAGATGGAGGAAATTTTAAAGTGACAATTGTTGAAAATCGATATTTTATCTTTTACGATAAAATAATATTTTATTATATTATTATTATATAATAATGATGATATTTTTACAATGAATGTGTATATATATGAGTAAATGAGGAGGAGTATTTTGTTGCAATAAATACTAAAAACATGTTAAAACATGTTGGTGGACCCATTTCTTGATTTGAAATTTGATTATAAACAGTAAAATCACCCGTTTGTGGATTTTCGGTTAATTTCTGTTTGGAATTTGGAAAAACTTTCTTCTGCAAAGTTGTAGAGAATTGAATTTCCTATAAAAAGTAGTGAGATTCAATTTTTTTTGATTAAAGAGATATTTATTATGAATTATTGAAGTTCTAAAATTCTAAAATAATTGATTTTTGGAAGTTTTAATTGTTTTATTCAAGAAAAACGTTTTTTTAATGATTAGTGGGTTGTTAAACATGTTGAAATCTGAATTCAAAGAGGCTTAGGAAATTTGTTATATAAATATAATATTTTATTAAATTTTCTGCTTTGGTGTTCTAAGCATTTTCCTATAAATAGGGTGCTTAGGTTAGAATTGAAAATCACACCAGAAACTGAAGTTTTCTCTCTATTTCTCTCTCTATATTATCGAGTGTATTCTTGTGAGTATTTTGATATCTTGAGTGTTGCTATATACGGTGCAAGTTCGTTCAGCCGTTATTCCAAATGTAAATCGCTCTTTGAGGTAAGGGATAATAAGGGATTGTAAGGGATAGTAAGGGAGATTATTTTTTTCATAAATGATATTATTTCTTCAATATCATTATGCCAAAATATTGGTTGGAATTTTTATCAAATTTGGAATTTTTTTCATGTCGGGGTTACTATTCATGAGTTACTATTCACGAGTTACTATTCACGAGTTACTATTCACGATTTACTATTCACGAGTTACTATTCACGATTTAATATTCACGAGTTATTATTCACGAGTTACTATTCACGAGTTACTATTCACTACAAAATTGGTTTCTTTTTCTAACCAAATTATAGTTGATTTATGAATATTACTCTGGAGATTAAAACTATGTATTGATTATATTGATTTTATTATCATATATAATATTTTTATAACCCTGATGTTGAAATTCTCTTTCACTGGAGTGTAAAGATGGGTAAATTATTGGTATGATCATGACTAGGATTCTCTTTGGCTAGTAGTGAAAAGTTGAATTGTGACTGGTATGATCATGACCATTGAATTTATAATTGAATATCTTTAGCTTAAGTGCAAAGGTGAATTGATATGCATGGTTATAATTATTGTTTATATAAATTCTGAAATGATTATATATTTCTTTGAGATATGAATATCTTTGGCCCATAATACAAAGATGAATTATTGATGAATATCTTTGGGCCGTAGTGCAAAGATGAATTATTGTTGAATATCTTTGGCATGTAGTGCAAAGATGGTTTGTTGATGAATATCTTTGGCCCGTAGTGCAAAGATAAATTTATTAGTATGATTATGAACATGAACTGTGATTTGGTATAACCATGATATTTGATGTTTCAGGTGATGAAAATTATCTTTGTCCTGGATGAAAAAAAAAAGAATTTAGAACAACAATTACGATTATGAGTTATACATCTGATTGTGGACAAGAATTGTTGATTGATGTTACAGGGATAAAACATTGTTGGTGGACTTTTAACATGAAGAAGATAATAGACTTTATGGTCTATTTGACTCTTCTAATGGATTGCTTCGTTAAACCGCAACTATGGTTGAAAAGTTTTATCATCTACCATATGTTCTAAATCTCTGATTTATTACTGTTGAAGGCTATTGATAATTTATTTATCTTTAGTCATGATATTCTTTACTGAGCTAGTTGTGCTCACCCTTTTGCTTCACAATTCCTTTTAGATAATAAAAGTGTAGTTGGGACAAGCGGGAAATAACAGGGGAATAGAACGGTGGTCTATAGATGTTCAGGGTGAGGCGAACCCAACTTTGGAAGGGTGTTTTGTCACTATCATACAAGATGTGTAATGACATACAACCTCGAGTTATCATAAGACAGTGATGTGCTCATCCACTTCTGCGAGTATATATCTGAGCACTACCTATATAATCTTGGAGTTTGGTTGAAGTATAATTCTCAATTAGAGACGGTGGAGATAATGATATGTCAAGAGAAGACACACCATTGGAAAGAATATGATAGTAATCTTCTCATTTTTCTTTGGGGTCTATTGGGTCAACCAAGGATAATTTTGTGGGCATATGATATCTATAATAACCTGACGCATGGCCTCCCATATACGAAGGTTTCTTGAGCACTTCCCAAAGATTCTAATTTCTAAAACAGTTTTTTTTGTGCACTTTTATGTAAGGTGCCATTGTGACGTGCTATTCAAGTTGGTGTCCAGAGTCACAATTGGTATATATTTGCATCAAAACTCACAACATATGTATTGTTGTATTTTACACGACAATTGTAGTAATAAATTTGTAGTTGTTTTCTGTACCATATATTTGGCGACTTAGAATGGGTTGGATGGAATGGACCTATTTTGGGGTCATCACAAAGGGTGATATATGTAATTATTTTAAATAAGGAAGTGGTTATAAAATACTCATTGTTGTCGGGGAATATTCGTTTGGTCGTGGAATATTAAATGCTGACGACTGGTATGATCTTTTACGGGCACCAAAAGCGGAAAGCGATTGGATGAAGAAAGCGACAAGTATAAGTTGTTTATAAATAACGGCGTAGTTATTATTTATAATCTTGTTGGAATACCGGTGGTTAAAATACTGATGTCTGGCGTTGTTGCCTGAAAGCATTGCAGTATTGCACCAATTATTGATTCTTACGTAAGCAAGCCTTACTACTCAATAATTGTTACGGTAATTCTTATTCAATTATTTTATTTTATTGATTCAATAATTATTGTGTTGATATTTTATATTATCGTTATTTTAATAATTGTCACTACATAGTATTTTCCATTATCGGAGCAATAATTCATATTATCTGTGACGCACCCAAAATAGGTCCATTCCATCCAACCTATTCTGAGTCGCCTAATACATGGTACCGAAAACAACTACAACTTTATTACAACAATTGTCGTACAAAATACAACAACACATATGCTGTGAGTTTGGATACGAATATATACCAAATGTGACACATGTCCCAACCATGACATGAGACTCACCGTGACACCTTATATAAAGGTATAGTCAAAACTGTTTTAGAAATTAGAATCTTTGGGAAGTGCTCATGAAACCTTCAGTATATGGAAGGCCTCGCTTCTAGGTTATGTTAGATATCATATGGCCATTGTAATTATCCTTGGTCAATCTAATAGACCCCAAAAGAAAAGCGAGAAGATTACTATCATATTCTTCCCAATGGTGAGTCTTCTCTCGACATATCATTATCTCCACCGCCTCTAATCGAGAATTATATTTCAAACAAACACCAAGATTATATAGTAGTGCTCAGAATATACTCGGCAAGTGGATGAGCACATCCTCATTTTATGATGACACGAGGTCGTATGTCATTATACATCTTGTATGATAGTGGCAAAACACCCTTCCAACGCTGGGTTCGCTTTACCCTATATGATTCACCAAATATAACTACTAAAAGATGTATATAACACACTCTGTTTCTATCTTTGTTTAGGAGAACTCCACGCCTAGCGACCCACCGCTCTATTTTCTCATTCTACCTCGGTTTCAAATTCACTACACTCTTTATTACCCGAAAAGGAATTGTGAAGCAAAAGGGTGAAAACACAACTAGCCCAAGAAAGAATATCATGACTAAAGATAATTAAATTATCAATAGCCTTCATCAAGAATAAATCGTAGATTTAGAACATATGGTAGATGATAAAACTTTTAACCATAGTCGCAAATAAACGAAAGCAATCCATTAGAAGAGTCAAATAGACTATAAAGTCTATTATCTTCTCCATGTTAAAATCCACCAATAATGTTTTATTCCTATAACATTAATCAGCAGCCTTTCCACAATTATATGAATAACTCATAATCATAATTGTAATTCTTAATTCTCTTCGCATCCGTGATCTATGACGATAATTTTCATCACATGTCTTTACCTGAAACATCAAAGATCATGGTTATACCAAATCACAGTTCCAGTTTATAATCATACTAACAATTTCATCTTTGCACTACGACCAAAGATATTCATCAACAAACCATCTTTCCACTACGGCCAAAGATATTCATCAACAATTCATCTTTGCACTACAGGCCAAAGATATTCCTCAACAGTTCATATTTGCACTACAGGCCAAATATATTAATATCTCAAAGAAATATATAATCATTTCAGAATTTATATAAACAATAATTATAACCATGTTGATCATTTCACCTTTGCACTTAAGCTAAAGATATTCAATTATAAATTCAATGGTCATGATTATACCAGTCAACAATTCAACTTTGTACTACTGGCCAAAGAGAACCCATAGTCATGATCATACCAAAAATCTACCCATCTTTACACTCAAGTCAAAGAGAAATATCATCATTAGGGTTATAAAAATATTATATATGATAATAAAAATAATGTAATCAACATATAGATTTAATCTTAAGAGTAATATTCATAAATCAACTATAATTTGGTCAGAAAAATAAACCAATTTTGTCATGAATAGTACCCATGAATAGTAACTCGTGAATAGTAACTCATGATTAGTAATTTGTGAATAGTAACTCGTGAATAGTAACCTCGACATGAAAAAGGTAGAAATTCTACAATAAAATCTATACCAATATTTCGGTATAATGATATTGAAAGAATAACATTTCTTAAACTTATAAATAATTTATTTTAATTGTTTACACTTTACTAAATAATGCATTTAATCATCCTAAAATACCAAACTCTTAAGATTTCATCACCAATAACTAAAACCCTCATAAAAAATCTGCATATACCTCATATAGGATTCTCAAGCCATAAAATTCAATTTTCCAATTTTCTTACTTCACATAACATATTTAATTCATTTACTCATAACTAGTCCATTTTCATGAAAAATACCAGATCCGTCCCAAAAATATTTCTTTTATGGGATTTAGCATAATATAGTCCCGTATTGAACATATATTTTTCTCAGAATTTTTATAAATAAAGATGAATTTTCTATAAATATTAGTTTTGAATATTATGGAGTAAATTTGATATAATGTTATAGTTGTGGGGAATATTTATAAATTTTGCAAAGTAAGCAAGTTGTTATAAAATATTCGTTTGGTCTGGAGAATATTCTTTTTTTGTTGGGAATATTAGATGCACGACCAAGACAATCATTAGTGGACCCCACAACGGAATTATTGCCGGATTGAGAAAATGACAAAAAATACTTTATGAAAATAACGACGGAGGTGTTACCGTTAAAACCTGCTGAATTACTACGGTAGTAAAAAAGTACGATGTCTGGCGTGGTTGCGTAGTAGTACGGTATTGATTATTGATGCTTACATTGAGAAGTCACTCAACTATACTCAATTATTGCTACAAAGAATTGTTGATCATCATATCTCTTAAATTATTGATTCAATTATTGCCACAAGATTATCTCAGATAATATGTTATATTATTAAATCAATAATTGAGACGACAAGTTATAAATGATTAATAATTGTTGAAAGATTAAATATATGTTGATTAAAAATAAAATGATTTGTGGTAATATTTATTCAATCCTTCTTTGTATATAAAGAGTCTATTATGAGGCGTTTGTGGTAAGTTTGGTTATTTTATGGGGGGCATATATGTCATCTAAGAGTCTCTTCGTCAATAGTAATTACCTTCGTTAATAGTAATTATCTTCATCAATAGTAATTACCTTCGTCAATAAGTAATTATCTTAAATCAATAGTAATTACCTTCGTCGATAGTAATTACCTTCATCGATAGTAATTACCTTTACCAGACGTCAAACCACTTGCCTTAGTTTCATATTACAAAGCGCCGAACCAATTGTCGTTTCATATTAAAGGCTAAACCACTTGGTGTTTCACATTACAAACATCAAACCACTTTTCTTTTCACATCACCAACCGTCAAGCCACTTGCCTTTTCACATTTCAAGTGCTAAGCTAGAAATCTTCTATAAATAGAGGCCTAGTGCTTCATTATTTTCAAGAATTCATTCAAGCTTATAGAGAGAAAGTATATAGAGAATAAAGAGAAGAAGAAGAGTATTACTCACTACTACACTACTGCAGTATTCAACTGCTACTAATGTAAGGGGTGTTATTCTTTCTTATTATTGAAGAGAAGCTATTGTTATTCCATTACTTATTATTCTGTTGGAATAACCGTGTACGCAGTTTACCCTATACTTGGTGACATTCTTCTATTATTCTGCATTGGAACATCCTATCGTGTGTTTTACGGACCGGTTAAAATCTTTTATTATTATTCTGTTGGAACATCCACATGCGTGTGTTTTACACCGACACCGGTTAAAATCTTTATTATTACGTTGGAACATCCCGCTTGCAAATTTTGCGACTGGTTCCGTTATTATTATTCTGTTGGAATAACTCGCCTACGCCAAGCAATCGCGCGCATGGTGATTTCTTTTGTTATTCCATTCTTTATTATACTAAGTTGGTTAAAGTTTTAACTTCTATACTCCATGAAATTAGTAGAATATCCTTGATATTTGCGCTTCATCCAGTATCTTTTCATGAAAATATTCTTCTGATCATTATTGAATTTTACTCTACAAAGCAGTATCATGTTGACAATTTGGACATTATTAGTTCCTAGATAAATTAATTCTTGAACTTGTTTTATTGAATTCTTATATCATTGTCATCATCCTCATGTTTATATTATGTTGAAAGTCATATGTGGCCTGTAGTGCATAGATGGACTTGGTATGATTATGACCAGGGATTATTCGGTATAATCATGACTAAGCTGACTCGGAAAGATACAAAGTTCGGTTGGAGCGAAGAATGTAAGAAGAGTTTTCAAGAACTCAAGAGGAGACTCATTTCAAAGACTTTTATTACAATACCATCCTCGACTCGGAGGGATTTGTCATCTACAGTGAGGCTTCGGGCAAAGGGTTGGGATGTGTTCTCATGCAACATGGGAAAGTCATAAGAATATGAGAGGAATTATCCTACTCATGATCTAAATTTGGCAGCTGTTGTCTTTGCACTTAAAATTTGGAGGCATTACTTGTATGGGGAGAAGGTGGAGATCTTTACGGATCATAAAAGCCTCAAATATTTCTTTACTCAAAAGGAACTCAACATGCGACAACGACGTTGGCTTGAACTGTTGAAAGATTATGATCATACCATCCAATACCATCCCGGAAAAGTGAACGTGGTAGCTGACGCATTGAGTAGAAGATCATATGCAAGTACGAGTGCGATATTGTCAACGCAAATGCCCATTTTGTGTGACTTGCAAAGGATGGAGATATAGTTAAAGACTCCAGGGACCCATGTGATAATGGCGAATATACGAGTAGAACCGACTTTAATCGATAAAGTTAAAGCTGCTCAAGTTACAGACTTGGAGCTGATGCGTATGAGGAGGAAAGTGTAAGAAGGTGCTATGTCGGAAGCAAGAATCGATGAAGAAGGAATACTTCGAGTTAACTCCAGACTTTGTGTTCCTAACGACCCTGATTTAAAGTATAAAATCATGATGGAGGCGCACAACACAGTTTGTAATCCATCTAGAGTACCAAAATGTATCATGATCTTGACATACATTTTGGTGGGGCAATATTAAGAGAGATAATATTTGTTTATCTCAAGGTGTCTAACGTGTCAACGAGTCAAGCGAGCATCAAGTACCAAAAGGTCCATTGCAACCACTTGAAATTTCGAATAGAAGTGGGAGCACATTACCATGGATTTCGTTACTGGTCTTCCCAAAGTTTCTCAAGGCATAGATGCGATTTGGGTCATTGTTGATAGATTGACCAAGTATACTCATTTCTTACCGATACGAGAAACTTATACACTTGAACGTCTTGCTCGTATGTATATAAACGAGATTATAAGATCGCATGGTATGCCCAGATTCATAGTTTACGATCGAGACCCAAGATTCACTTCACGATTTTGGGTTAGTTTGCAAAAAGTTATGGGCAGCACAGACTTACGATTTAGTTCGGCGATATATCATCCTCGACGGACGGACCGCTTGGAGAGGACTATTCAAACTCTTGAAGATCTATTAAGACTCTATGTCCTTGATTTCAAGGAAGGTTGGGACAAGTTCTTACCATTGGTGGAGTTTTCCTACAAATGAATGATTATCAAGCAAGTATTGACATGGCTCCATTCAAGCGTTGTATGGAAGAAAGTGTCGTTCTCGGTATGCTTGGATGAGGTGGGTGAAGCAACATTGTTGGGACCGGAGTTGTATGCATATGACTAGGGAAAAGATTCAAACGATCCGACAACGTATAAAAACCTCACAAGATCGATAAAAGAGTTATGTTGATCTTCATCGAAAGGACGTGGAATTCGATATAGGAGATCATGTGTTGTTTGCGTGTTGCTCCATGGAAAGGAGTTACGAGATTTGGAAAGAGAGGAAAACTCAATCCTCGATTCATTGACCCATTTTCAATCCTCGAATAGAGGTAGGAAGCTGTGGCTATAGACTCGACTTTCTACCGCCAAGTATGTCTCGTGTTCATAACATTTTTCACATATCCATGTTACATAAATATGTGAAAGACCCGAACCACATTATTGAATTAGAACCGGACGAAATAGCGAAAGATTTGACGTATGAAAAGGTTCCTGTTCAAATTTTGGATAAGAAGGAACATATTGTACGCTCCAAGGTTATACCTCAAGTCAAAGTTTTGTGGAGAAACCACGATGTTGAGGAAATGACTTGGGAGTTAGAAACTGAAATGAAATCAAGGTATCCTTACCTCTTGACATACATACCAGTCGTACCCTAATTTCGAGGGCGAAATTTCATAAGAAGGGAGGTTGTAAGACCCCAACTTTTATAAATAAAGATGTATTTTCTATAAATATTATTTTTGAATATTATGGAGTAAATTTGATATAATGTTATAGTTGTGGGTAATATTTATAAATTTTGCAAAGTAAGCAAGTTGTTATAAAATATTCGTTTGGTGGGGAATATTCTTTTTGTCGGGGAATATTAAATGACGACGGCAGACAATCATTAGTGGACCCTACAACGGAATTATTATCGGATTGAAAATGACAAAAATACTTTATGAAAATAACGGCGGAGGTGTTACTGAATTAAAGCTGTTGAACTACCCGGTAGTAAAAAAACGATGTCTGGCGTGGTTGCATAGTAGCATACGATATTGATTATTGATGCTTATGTGAGAAGTCACTCACTATACCCAATTATTACTCTGAGTAAATTGCGATCATATCTCTTATATTATTGATTCAATTATTGTCACAATATCATACGTGATAATATGTTATATTATTAAATCAATAATTGAGACGACAAGTTATAAATGATTAATAATTGTTGAAAGACTAAATATGTGTTGATTAAAAATAAAATGATTTGTGGTAATATTTATTCAATCCTTGATGTATATAAAGAGTCTATTATGAGGCGTTTGTGGTAAGTTTGGTTATTTTTATGGGGGGCATATGTCATCTAAGAGTCTCTTCGTACATAGTAATTACCTTCGTTAATAGTAATTATCTTCGTCGATAGTAATTACCTTCGTCGATAGTAATTATCTTCGTCAATAGTAATTACCTTCGTCAATATAGTAATTACCTTCGTCGATAGTAATTACCTTTACCAGACGTCCAAACCACTTGTCGTTTCATATTACAAAGCGCCGAACCAATTGTCGTTTCACATTACAAAAGGTAAAACCACTTGGTGTTTCACATTATGCATCAAACCACTTTTCTTTTCACATCACGGTCGTCAAGCCACTTGCCTTTTCACATTTCAAGTGTTAAGCTAGAAATCTTCTATAAATAGAGGCCTAGTGCTTCATTATTTTCACTTAATTCATTCAAGCTATAGAGAGAAAGTATAGAGATAATAAGAGAGAAGAAGAGTATTCTGCTACTACACTACTACGATATTCAATCTCCTACTAATGTGGTGGGTGTTATTCTTTCTTATTCATGAAGAAAAGCTGTTGTTATTCCATTGCTTATTATTCATTGGAATAACTTTTGTATCTGTTGTTTACCTATACTTGGTGACATTCTTCTATTATTCTCGTTGGAACATCCTGTTTTGTGTGTTTTACAGGACCTAGTTTCGCCTCTTTATTATTATTCTCATTGGAACATCCACATGCATGTGTTTTTTAGGACACGGTTAAAATCTTTATTATTATTCATTGGAACATCACATGCATGTGTTTTACAGGACGTCCCGCGTCTTTATTATTACGTTAGAACATCCTTTTCGATTGTAAATTTTGCACGACCTAGTTCCGTTATTATTATTACATTGGAATAACTTTGTCATCCAAGTACCGCATGCATGGTGATTTCTTTTGTTATTCCATTCTTTATTATACTTAGTTGGTTAAAGTTTTGTCTCTATACTCCATGAAATTAGTAGAATATCCTTGATATTTCAAGGCTTCATCCGAGATTTTTCATGGAAATATTCTTCGATCATTATTGAATTTTACTCTACAAAGCGAGATCATGTTGACAATTTGGACATTATTAGTTCTGGATAAATTAATTCTTGAACTTGATTTATTGAATTCTTATATCATTGTCATCATCCTCATGTTTATATTATGTTGAAAGTCATCCGTAGTTCTGTAGTGCGTAGATGGACTTGGTATGATTATGACGAGGGATTATTGATTGTAATCATGGACCGTAATGTTAGAAATGATGTGGTAAAATTTATCATTGGCCCGTAGTACATTGATGGACAGTTGTTGGAATGATCATGATCATTAATGAATACACGAATGTTCTTGGTTTTAGTGCATGGATAATTTATGATCGTGATACTAAAGAATATCCTTGGCCGTAGTGCAGGGGTGATTCGATGATGTGGATTATTTATTAAGCTGAGTCCCTGCGATAAAAGTCATGAAAAACCTTTTAAATCATAAAAGATAGTAGATTTTATTCTCTACTTGACTCTTTTAATGGATTACTTGTTCCGCTGCAGTTAAACTTGATGTTGTTATATTTTATCAGTTTAACACCGTTGAAGGCTAACGATAATTTATTCGCATTATCTTAGTCATAATATTTCTTCGGGCTAGTTGAGCTCACCTTTCTTTTTCTTTATTCTCTTGTGAAATGAGAACATAGCGAGGGACTAGTCGGGGAGCGAGTGGCGGTCCGAAGGATAGCATTAGTAGTCCTCACTATTTACGTGAAATAGTGTGTTAATAATTGTAATGAGGACTCCTTTTGAGTTTATATAATCTCTAGTAGACAATAATTGTATTCAAACTCACAGTTATGTTTTGTCGTATTATATACTACTACAGTTGTATTAGTAAGTTGTATTTGAATTTTGTACCATGTATCTGACGACCCAAGATGGGTGATGTATACCTAATTTTGGGGGCGTCACATTGTGTGTCGGTGGACCCCATTTCTTGACTGAAATTTGATTATAGCCTGTAAAATCGTCCATATGTGGATTTTGGTCAATTTCTGTTTGGAATTTGGAAAAACTTTCTTTTGCAAAGTTGTAGAGAATTGAATTTCCTATAAACATTTGCGAGATTCGAATTTTCTGATAAAAGGGCTATTTATTATGAATTATTGAAGTTCCATAGTTCCGAAATAATTGATTTTTGGAAGTTTTAATTATTATTTTTAAGAAAAACGTTTTTTTTTCATTTAAGGAGCATGTGTTAAATGGTTGCAATCAGCTGGTGGTGTGCTTAGGAATTTTGTTTATAAATAATTTTATTATATTCAATTTTTGGCTTTGGTGTTCTAAGCAATTTCCTATAAATAGGTGCTTAGGTTAGAATTGAAAATCACACCAGAAACTGAAGTTTTCTCTCTCTATATTATCGAGCGTATTCTTGTGAGTAATTTGATATTTTGAGTGTTGCTATACGGTACAAGTTCCTTCAGCACTATACCCAGTATTCCAGTCAGAAGTACTGTCTTTTTAGAGGTCAGGGATGGTAAGGGATTTTAAGAGATTGTAAGGGGTGTTATTTTCTTCATAAAGATATTATTTCTTCAATATCATTATGCCGAAATATTGGTTGGAATTTTTATCAAATTTGAAACTTTTTCTGTCGGAGTTACTATTCACGAGTTACTATACACGAGTTACTATTCACGAGTTATCTGCGTCCTGGATGGGAAGAGAAATTTTAGAATCACAATTATGATTATGAGTTATTCATATGATTGTGGACCGTAATCATTGATTGATGTTACAAGGATAAAACATTATTGGTGGATTTTAACATAGAAGATAATAGACTTTTATGGTCTATTTGACTCTTCTAATGGATCGCTTCATTCACCGCGAACTATGGTTGAAAAGTTTTATCATCTACCATCATTTCTAAATATCCGATTTACATTGTTGATGGCTATTGATAATTTATTTATCTTTAGTCATGATATTCTTTACTGAGCTAGTTGTGCTCACCCTTTTGTTAGGTTTGTAATATTCATGAACGCAATCAAATTACAAAATTAATGCGGAAACGTATAAAATCAGAGTTTTAAAAATTTTACAAACCATATACCCGGATCACCCTTTATGCACAATTATTAATTAAACGAAAAGATAAAGAATAAAATCATACCCTTGAAGATCGAGCTTCCTCAGTACAAGTTCACCTCCAAATCCTTTTCGCTCAATCTTGAATCCACGGGTTTTGTTCCTTCCTTTGATCAACGTTAGCCACCCATATGTTTGGCCTCAGAGGTGATCCACCAAGGAATAATAAGAATTCAAGAAAGGGTATTGGCTCAAATCCTAGTTTTCTATCTCTATAGAAAGTATGCGTCTCTCCAACAAATTGGAATTATTAATGCGTTGTAAAAAGTCAACAACCCCACCACCCATAATAAGACTCCTCTTATTTATAGATGTGGGCAACCCACCTTAACAATTAAGGAATTGGGATTTATTTAATTAATTAAATTCTTTTAATTAATTAAGCTCCTAATCTTATTAGGGATAATTAATTAAACTCCTTTAACTAATTTTCCTTCCTAATCCAATTAGGAATAAATGAGAATACATATATTAAATTAATTTCTAAACTCTTTTAGAAATTAAAATAATAATAATAATTGTAATAATATTAATAAGACTCCTCTTATTAATTTATATTTAATATTTCTAAAATATTAAATAATAAATATTAAGCTATTTAATTTATTCTATCACCATAGATTAAATTAAATATACTTAACATATAATTACGATTATGCCATTAACTTCTTAAATAATTATTCTTCCTTTTATGGTGTGACCCTTTAGGTTCTCCATATTAAACCGGTTGTGAATAAATCAATTAGAACAATTCTAATCTTATTTGAATAAATAAATTAAACAATTAATTTATTTAAATAAATAATATTTATTCTACAATAGGATAAGCCTCCCAGCGATCAACGACTTTCCGGATAATATAGATTTCAACATTAATCATTAAAGAACCTTTGAGTAAATAGTTACAGTATAATTCAATCCTTCCACCATACAATGTCCCAATTAAATATAAGACATTGGAATTTTTGTCAAGTCTTATTTTATTTAATTATATGTATTTCGACTCTTAAATGCACAACTCAAATAATGCAAATTAGAAACTCCTTTCTAATTTCATTACGCTTGCCAAGGACTCTTTGGGTTGTCATTTATCGAATCACATATGACATTTCTCTTCTTTTATTGAAGTGGTAGATTCTTTCTTGATCATACATTATCTCCGTATACAACTTATTATACCCAAACATACCCTTTGATATACCCTAAGGGTCTTAAGGAATAAGTCAAAGTATAACTCATCATACACAAGATACTATGATGATCTCAAGTCCAAGGATTACTTGATTACTATCACTCTGAGGAATTCCTATTGACAGCAAATAAAACTCCATTAGGTATTCCTTAGCGAGCCACGCTCAATTGAACTTATTCTCTAATAAGCACCTACATACTGCTTTTAGTGTCTCCACACAAATGATCATGAGATCAATCATCCTCATCCAATGAGCAAACAACGTATGTACCAATCTATCGATTTACTAATCCCCAATTTAGTAATCCAACGATTGGGAACTATTTTAGTTTTAAGCTTTCTAAGAATTTAGATCTCATTAGAATGATCATCATCATTATTCTAAAAGCATTGCTTAAAACTATGGGTTTATCACATATTATAAAACAAAGATCATGTAGATAATTAAAAGCCTTTAATAAATTAATACTTTTATTAATAAATGAATAAGATTGTTACAAAGTATATGCTTTATCATCAAACATGATCAAGTCGTAATGCATACTACTTTCACCTTTTGCTTCACAATTTCTTTCGAAGTAATAAGAGTGTAGAATTTGGGTCGGCGGGGTAATAGGGAATAGAAGCGGTGGTCATCATTTAGTAGTTATATTTGGTGAATCAATTAGGGTGAGGCGAACCCAACGTTGGAAGGTGTTTTGCCACTATCATACAAGATGTCTAATGACATACCACCACCTCGTGTCATCATAAGATGCGGTTGTGTTTCATCCACTTCACGAGTATATTTACAAGCACTACCTATATAATCTTGGTGTTTGTTTGGAGTATAATACCCAATTAGAGCAGTGGAGATAATGATATGTCAAGAAGACTCACCATTGGAAAGAATATGATAGTAATTTTCTCATTTTTCTTTGGGGTCTATTGGTCAACCAAGAATAATTCGTGGCCATATGATATCTATCATAACCTGCACGCATGGCCTCCCATATACGAAGGTTTCTTGAGCACTTCCCAAAGATTTAAATTTCTAAAAGCAGGTTTTCACTATACCTTTATGTAAGGTGTCATTATTAGAAGTCATTCTGTAAGACCGACAAAATTTTTATAAATAAAGATGAATTTTTCTATAAATATTATTTTTGAATATTATGGAATAAATTTGATATAATGTTATAGTTGTGGGTAATATTTATAAATTTTGCAAATTATGCAAGTTGTTATAAAATATTCGTTTGGTGGGAATATTCTTTTGTTAGGGAATATTCGCATAACTACCAATCATTGGTGGACCCTATAATGTAATTATTGTCGGATTGAGAAAACGACAAAAATATTTTATAAAAATAACTACGAGTGTTACCGTTAAAAGCGTTGAACTACCCGGTGGTAAAAGTACAAGAATACTGGCGTGGTTCGTAGTAAGCACACGTTATTGATTATTGATCTTACGTGAGAAGTCACTCAAACTATGCTCAATTATTATTCTGATAATTCACGCATCATATCTCTTATATTATTGATTCAATTATTGTCACAGTATCATCGTATAATATGTTATAGTATTAAATCAATAATTGAGACGATGAGTTATAAATGATTAATAATTGTTGAAAGATTAAATATGTATTGATGAAAATAAAATGATTTGTGGTAAGTTTGATTATTTTTTGGGGGCTCATATGTCATCATCTAAGAGTCTCTTTGTCGATAGTAATTACCTTCGTCAATAGTAATTACCCTTATGAATAGTATTTACCTTCAATCGATAGTAATTACCTTCATCGATAAGTAATTACCCTTGTGAATAGTATTTACCTTCATCAATAGTATTTACCTTCGTTAATAGTAATTACCTTTACCAGACGTCGAACCACTTGTCGTTTCACATTACAAAGCGCCAAACCACTTTTCTTTTCACATCATTAGTCGTCAAGCCACTCGCTTTTTCACTAAGCGGTGCTAAGCTAGAAATCTTCTATAAATAGAGGCCTAGGGCTTCATTATTTTCACTTAATTCATTCAAGCTATAGAGAGAAAGTATAGAGAGAATAAGAGAGAAAGAAGAAGAGTATTTTGTTACTACTACCGCTGCAGATTCAATCTCCTACCAAAAGTAAGGGGTGTTATTCTTCTTATTCATGAAGAGAAGCTGTTGTTATTCCATTGCTTATTATTACGTTGGAATAAACTCGTATAAGTGGTTTACCCTATACTTGGTGACATTCTTCTATTATTCATTGGAACATCCCATGCGTGTGTTTTACAGGAATTCTGTTCCGTCATTATTATTATTCTGCTCGAACATCCTGCATCGTGTGTTTTACAGGACACGGGTAAAATCTTTATTATTATTACATTTGGAACATCCATGCTGTGTTTTACGTGGGACGGGTTCCATTCTTTATTATTCTCATTGGAACATCCTATCATGCGTTTTTACGGGACTGGTTCCGTTATTTATTATTCTATTGGAATAACTCGCATGCGGATTCTATCGCATGCATGGTGATTTCTTTTGTTATTCTATTCTTTATTATACCCGGTTAGTTAAAACTTTGACTTCTATACTCCATGAAATTAGTGGAATATCCTTGATATTTGCGTTTCATCCGATATCTTTTCATGGAAATATTCTTCTGATCATTCTTGAATTTTACTCTACAAAACAAAGATATCATGTTGATGTCTTGGGATGCTCCGAGGAGCAAAAGGTTCCCTTCACGCCTTTATGTATGCTAGCGGAGAGGCGATTCATTGGTGGGAATCCAGAAACGTACTCAACTTTCTTTCATCAGATGAAGATATCTTGGGAGAAGTTCCAGAGTTGTTTCAACGACAAATACTTTCCGAAAGTATTCGCCACATGAAGGAGGTGGAGTTTATCAAGTTGGAACAAAACAATACGACCGTGTCGCAATACAAGGCAAAATTTGCGGAGTTATCACGGTTTGTGTCCCACTTGGTGGATAATGAAGAGAGAATGGGCGAATGTTTTTAAGAGGTTTGAAGCCGGAGAATACGCCAACATCTTATTTCTCATAAAGCGTGTTTGTATTCAGATGTTGTAAACAGGCTCGATTAGTGGAGTAGCGATAATGAGTCAACGCAACTAAAAGAGAAGGTGAAACGACAAAATTATAATACCGGTGAGTAGAGTCATCAAGTGGTGACAACAAATCAGGAGGGAATCAACAGGCGGATATGGTAACCACTTCCGGTGGTAATCGGCCAAAACAATAAGAATGGACATTTCAAGAAACGGAGATTCAACAATGATGGAAAGACGTCGACCAAAGACCCATTGTTAAGGAAGAAGAAAGACCACCAATCATATGCTTCAAATGCGGAGGAGAGGGACACATCACCAAAGCTGCCATAAATGCAGTCAAAACATGTTATAATTGTGGAAGAGAAGGTCACTTAGCTCGATTTTGTGCGTTTACCAAAGACAAATTCAAATTTAGGATGGAGGCACCAAAGGCCATCCAGAAAATTCAAAACCCAGTAGTGCAAGTGGAGGAGGCGTTTGTTGTGACCTCCCAAAGAGCAAGGAATCCGAATGAGGTCATCACTGGTAAGCTTATCATAAACTCTAATGAAGTCTATACTTTATTTGATCTGGGTTCTACCCATTCTTTTATTTCTCCTACTTGCGCTCATCCATTAAATTTGACTCAGGAGAAATTAGACTTTGACTTATCTGTGGAAACTCCGTTGGGAGAAACCTTCATTACATCCACTTTGTTTATAAGTCTTGTTTGGTTCAAAATCGGTACCCTCACATTACTCGTCGATCTTATTTCATTAAAAATACTTGCATTTGGACGTGATTCTGTGGATTGATTGGTTAACTACTTATCATGCAAAAATTGATTGTTTTCGTAAGGTTGTTAGCTTTCATATTCCTAATCAACCTATTATGCTTAATTCAAACGACCAAACCATTAAAATCAATCACGGTCATCTCAAGCCATAAAGCTATTCGTTTATTGAAAAGCGGATGTCAAGCTTTCTTAGCTCATATCATGATTTAAACAAAATATGTCGGTTTTGAACGATATTTCTATTGTTAATAAATTTCACGATGTATTCCCAGAAGAACTTCCGGCCTACCCCGAGCGTGAAATTGAATTTTGTATCGACCTTGAACCCCAGACAAAACCTATTTCCAAAGCCCCATATCGAATGGCTCTATTGAACTTCGTGGAGTTAAAGACCCAATGCGAGGAATTGTTAGATATTGGCTTTATTCGTCCCTAGTACTTCTCCTTGGGGTGCTCGCATTATTCGTGAAGAAGAAAGATGGGAGTATGCGACTTTTGTATTGATTATCGGGAATTGAATCATGTCACCATCAAAAATAGGTATCCATTGCCACGTGATTGATGACTGTTTGACCCGGTTGCAGAAGAGCCAAATTCTTTTCAAAGATAGATCTTCGTTAGGATATCACCAATTGAAGATTAGAACCACCGACATTCCAAAAGCGGCTTTTCGGAACTCGATGCGGGCATTATGAATTCCTAGTCATGTCCTTTGGATTGACTAATGCTCCCGGCGCCTTCATGGATATGATGAAACGAGTATTCAAGGAATATTTAGATCACTTTGTGGTCGTCTTTATTGATGACATCCTTATTTATTCCAAAAGCCGTGAAGATCATGAGCAACACTTGAAAGGTGACACTCCAAAAGCTTCGTGAATATAAGCTTTATGCCAAGTTGAAGAAATGTGAGTTACGGCTTGAAGAAGTAGCATTCCTTGGCACGTGGTATCAAGTCATGGAATATCGTTGACCTAGCAAAGATTGAAGCTATTCAAAGTTGGGAACAACCTAAATCGATGGCCGAAGCACGTAGCTTTCTCGGTTTATTTGGTTATTATCGGAGATTCATGGAAGGATTTTCTCGAATCGCTACTCCATTGACTTCGGTGACTCGGAAAGATACAAAGTTTGGTTGGAGCGAAGAATGTGAGAAGAGTTTTGAAGAACTCAAGAGGAGACTTATTTCAAGACTGTTACGACAATACCATCATCGGCTCGGAGGATTTGTCATCTCTGATGATGCTTCGGGCAAAGGGTTGGGATGTGTTCTTATGCAACATGGAAAAGTTATAGCCTATGCCTCGCGACAACTCAAAGAATATGAGAGGAATTATCCTACTCATGATCTAGAGTTGGCATTTGTTATCTTCTTGACTTAAAATTTGGAGGCATTACTTGTATGGGGAGAAAGTGGAGATCTTTACGGATCATAAAAGCCTCAAATATTTCTTCACTCAAAAGGAACTCAACATGCGACAACGACGTTGGCTTGAAGCTCATTGAAAGATTATGATCATACCATCAATACCATCCACGGAAAAGCGAGCGTGGTAGGCGGCGCATTGAGTAGAAGATCATATGCAAGCACGAGTGCGATATTGTCGTAAAGGCCCATTTTGTGTGACTTGCAAAGAATGGAGATAGAGTTAAAGACTCGAGAGACGCATGTGATGATAAGCGAGTATCTGAGTAGAACCAGACTTTAATCGATAAAGTTAAAGTTGCTCAAGCTTCTGCACTGGAGGCGATGCGTATGAGGAAGAAAGTGCGAGAAGGTGCTTATCTTAGGAAGCAAGAATCGATGAAGAAGGAATACTTGAGTCAACTCCGGACTTTGTGTTCCTAACGACCACGACTTAAAGTATAATATCATGATGGAGGCGCACAACACACCATTTGCAATCCATCACAGGAGTACCAAATGTATCATGATATTAAATCATACATTTTGGTGGAGCAATATGAAAGAGAGAGATATATTTGTTTATCTCAAGGTGTCTAACTTGTCAACGAGTTAAAGCGGAGCATCAAGTACCAAAAGGTCCATTGCAACCACTTGAAATTCCGAATGGAAGTGGGAGCACATTACCATGGATTTCGTTCACGGTCTTCCTAAGGTTTCTCAAGGCATTGATGCGATTTGGGTCATTGTTGATAGATTGACCAAGTCTCCGCTCATTTCTTATCGATCGAGAAACTTATACACTTGAACGTCTTGCTCATATGTACATAAGCGAGATTGTAAGGCGCATGGTATGCCGGTATCCATAGTTTACGATCGAGACCCAAGATTCACTTCACGATTTTGGGTTAGTTTGCAAAAAGCTATGAGCGCAGACTTACGATTTAGCTCGGCATATCATCCTCGAGACGGATTTGACAGACAATCGGAGAGGACTATTCAAACTCTTGAAGATCTATTAAGACTCTGTGTCCTTGATTTCAAGGGAAGTTGGGACAAGTTCTTACCATTGGTGGAGTTTTCCTACAACAACAGTTATCAAGCAAGTATTGGCATGGCTCCATTCGAAGCGTTGTATGGAAGAAAGTGTCGTTCTCCAGTATGCTGGGATGAGGTGGGTGAAGCAACGTTGTTGGGACCGGAGTTAGTACGTATGACTACGGAAAAGATTCAAACGATCCGACAACGTATAAAAACCTCACAAAATCGACGAAAGAGTTATGCTGATCTTCATCGAAAGGACGTGGAATTCGATATAGGAGATCATGTGTTGTTAAGAGTTGCTCCATGGAAAGGAGTTACAAGATTTGGAAAGAGAGGAAAACTTAATCCTCGATTCATCGGTCCATTTTTAATCCTCGATCGAGTAGGAACAGTGGCCTATAGACTCGCTCTACCGCCAAATATGTCTCGTGTTCATAACGTTTTTCACATATCTATGTTACGTAAATATGTGAAAGACCCGAACCATATTATTGAGTTAGAACCGGACGAAATAGCGGAAGATTTGACGTATGAAGAGGTTCCTGTTCAAATTTTGGATAAGAAGGAACATATTCTACGCTCCAAGGTTATACCTCAAGTCAAATTTTGTGGAGGAACCACGATGTTGAGGAAATGACTTGGGAGTTAGAATCTGAAATGAAATCAAGGTATCCTTACCTCTTCGACATACCAGGTACGTACCCTAATTTCGAGGGCGAAATTTCATAAGAAGGGGAGGTTGTAAGACCCAAACTTTTATAAATAAAGATGAATTTTTCTATAAATATTATTTTTGAATATTATGGAATAAATTTGATATAATGTTATAGTTGTGGGTAATATTTATAAATTTTGCAAAAGTATGCAAGTTGTTATAAAATATTCGTTTGGTCGGGAATATTCTTTTTGTTAGGAATATTCATACAACAAATTTCAATCATTGGTGGACCCCTAATGTAATTATTTGTCGGATTGAGAAAACGATAAAAAATATTTTATAAAAATAACGGCGGAGGTGTTACCGTAAAAAGCTGTTGAACTACCGGTGGTAAAAAACACGAATGTCTGGCGTGGTTGCGTAGTAGACACGCAGTATTGATTATTGATGCTTTACGTGAGAAGTCACTCAATTTATGCTTTCAATTATTGCTACGATAATTAACGCATCATATCTCTTATATTATTGATTCAATTATTGTCACAAGATATCATCAGTATAATATGTTATAGTATTAAATCAATAATTGAGGCGACAAGTTATAAATGATTAATAATTGTTGAAAGATTAAATATGTATTGATGAAAAATAAAATGATTTGTGGTAAGTTTGATTATTTTTTGTGGGGGCTCATATGTCATCATCTAAGAGTCTCTTCGTCGATAGTAATTATCTTCGTCAATAGTAATTACCCTTGTGAATAGTATTTATCTTCGTCAATAAGTAATTACCTTAAATCAATAAGTAATTACCCTTGTGAATAGTATTTACCTTCGTCAATAGTATTTACCTTCGTTAATAGTAATTACCTTTACCAGACGTCGAACCACTTGTCGTTTTTCACATTACGGTGCATCAAACCACTTTTTTTTTCACATCATTAGTAAATCAAGCCACTTGCCTTTTCACACGGCGAGGTGCTAAGCTAGAAATCTTCTATAAATAGAGGCCTAGGGCTTCATTATTTTCACTTAATTCATTCAAGCTATAGAAAGAGAAAGTATAGAGAGAATAAGAGAAAGAAGAAGAGTATTTTGTTACTACTGCTCGCCGTAAAGATTCAATCTCCTACCAAAAGTAAGGGTGTTATTCTTTCTTATTCATGAAGAGAACTGTTGTTATTCCATCGCTTATTATTACATTGGAATAACTTTTGTATAAGTGGTTTACCCTATACTTGGTGACATTCTTCTATTATTACTGTTGGAACATCACATGTACATGTGTTTTACAGGACTGGTTCCGCTCTTTATTATTATTCTACATTGGAACATCGTATGCGTGTGTTTTTACCGGACACGGTTCTGTCTTTTTATTATTATTACGTTGGAACATCACGTCATGTGTTTTACGTAGGACCTAGTTCCATTCTTTATTATTCATTGGAACATCCTATCTGCATGCGCTTTTCTGGCCAGGACTGGTTCCGATTATTTATTATTACATTGGAATAACACACTTTGTCATGATTCTATCGCATGCATGGTGATTTCTTTTGTTATTCTATTCTTTATTATACCCGGTTGGTTAAAACTTTGACTTCTATACTCCATGAAATTAGTGGAATATCCTTGATATTTGCGTTTCATCCGAAGATCTTTTCATGGAAATATTCTTACGATCATTCTTGAATTTTACTCTACAAAAAAGATATCATGTTGATAATTTGGACGTTAATAATTCTGGATAAAATAATTCTTGAACTTGTTTTATTAAATTCTTATATCATTGTCATCATCCTCATGTTTTTATTATGTTGAAAGTCATCGTGGCACAGTAGTGCATAGATGGACTTGGTATGATTATGACAGAGACTATTCGGTGTAATCATGGTAGTAATGTTACAAATGATGTGATAAAAATCCTCGATTGGTAGTGGTGCATTGGTGGATGATTGTTGGCATGATCATGACCATTAATGAATACACAAATATTCTCGCCCGCAGTAGTGCATGAATAATTGTGGTCGTAATACTAAAGAATATCCTCGGCAGTAATGCGGGGTGATTCGATGATGTGGAATATTTATTAAATTTGAGTCTCAACTATAATGATGATGAAAAACCTTTTAAAACCTAAAAGATAGTAGTAATTTTATTTTCTACTTGACTCTTTTAATGGATTGATATTCATTGCAGATTAAACTTGGTTGTCTATTGTATTTTTTCGGTTTAACATTGTTGAAGACTATTGATAATTTATTCGCATTATCTTAGTCATAATATTTCTTCTTGGGCTAGTTGAGCTCACCCTTTCTTTCACTTTATTCTCTTCTTGAAATGAGAATATATTTGGGACGAGTCTGGGAAAGCGAGTGATAGTCCCGAAGATAGCATTAGTAGTCCTCACTATTACGTGAAATAGTGTGATAATAATTGTAATGAGGACTCCTTTTTGAGTTTGTATAATATCTAGTAGGCGATATTTGTATTTAAACTCACAGTTTATGTATTAAGTTGTATTTAAATTCTGTACCATGTATCTGACTACCCAAGATGGGTGATGTATACCTAATTTGGGGGCGGCACAATTGTCCATGGTTGGGACATGAGTCGTGATTGGTATATATTTGTATTTAAACTCACGTTTAAGTGTTGTCGATCTTCGTATTGACAATTGTATTAATAAAGTTGTAGTTGTTTTCTGTACCATGTATTGGCGACTCAGAAAGGGTTGGATGGAATGGACCTATTTTGGGGTTGTCACAAAACACCCTTCCAAAGTTGGGTTCACCTCACCCTATTTGATTCACCAAATATAACTACTAAATGTTGTATATCTTTGGCTCGTAATGCAAAGATGACCTGTTGTTGAATATCTTTGACCCGTAGTGCAAAGATGAATTATTGATGAATATCTTTGGCATGTTGTGCAAAGATGGTCTGTTGATGAATATCTTTGGCCCGTAGTGCAAAGATGAATTTATTAGTATGATTATGAGCAGAGGCGTGATTTGGTATAACCATGATCTTTGATGTTTTTGTGTAAAGGCATGTGATGAAAATTATCTTCATCCTGGATGCGAAGAAAAATTTAGAATCACAATTATGATTATGAGTTATTCATATGATTGTGGACCATAACTGTTGATTGATGTTACAGGGATAAAACAGAATACTTTTATTAAGTTATTCGTTTTATTAGACTAATAGTAAAATTTTTATATAAAATGAATACTTTTATAAAGTTATCATTTTTATTAGACAATAATTAGAATATATTATATTTTATTATGCATAGTATTTGCATAGTAAAATCTTTTATAAAGTTATTCGTTTTATTAGATTATAAATAGAATATATTATATTTTATTTAAAAGATTTTGCTTTAAATATGGACCGTCAGATTAAAGTAAATCAATCTGGACCGTTCATGAGTTAGTTACCATGCAGTCCATTTTTCTATAAATAGAAGCTCATTCCTTCATAATTTCTTATGAATTCACTGAAACTCTAGAGAGAGAAATTATAGAGAAACTATAGAAAAGTATTCTGCTACTTCCCTACTCTTATATTCAGTTTCTTTTACGGTAAAGGGTATTATTCTTTTGTATTCATGAAGAGAACTTACATTATTCCATTATTTATTATTCATTGGAATAACTTTGTATACATGAACTACCCTATACTTGGTGAAATTCTTGGTTATTCCATTCTTTATTATTCTCGTCGAGAATATCACATGCATCAACGTTACTTGGGACTGGTTCCATTATTTATTATTATGTTGGAATAACTTTTTTATAAGCAATCGCATACATAGTGAAATTCTTACATTATTCCATTCTTTATTATTACTGTTGGAACATCACATACATGCTTTACGCATTTGATTCTGGTTCCATTATTTATTATTCTCGTTGGAATAAACTCGTCATGCGATTATCTATCGCACGCACGGTGAATTCTTACATTATTTTATTATTTATTATTACATTTGGAATTTCACATGCGTGCGTTTACGCATGACCCGCTTACATTCTTTATTATCCTGTTGAAATAACTCATCATGTGGATTACCGCGTGCATTGTAAATGATCTTTTCGTATTCATACGAATAGTATTTTCATTAAAGGGGGTTTTACGTAGAAGCGGGTTTCGTAATTTTTTACGACCCTCAAAAATTTTGAAAAAATTGAAATGATAATTTGATGAGTTTTTAGATTGTGTCCAAAATGGCGATTTTGGATGTATAGATTAAGAGTTATGGATTTTATAGGAAAAGATTATTTTAAAATTAAACCCTTATAACGCCTTGTGGTTAACTCCAAAATTGGTAAAATTTTTATTGGGAGTACATGTATATAACAAGAGTATATACCTGTAAATTTTAGAATTTTTGGACAAAGTACAATTTATGATAAATGTCTAAATATTAAAGTAGCTTCAAATTTATATGAAAAATAGTAAATGAATTTTAAAAATTTTGAGAAAAATATATGTTCAAGATGGAACTATATTCTGCTAAATCTCAGAAAAGAAATATTTTTGGACTGATTTTGTATTTTTTATGAAAATGAACTAGTTATGAGTAAATGAATTAAATATGTTATGTGAAGTAATAAAATTGGAAAATATGATTTTATGGCTTGAAAATCCTATATAGGGTATATACATATTTTTGATGAGGGATTTGATCATTGATTATGAAATCTTATGAGTATGGCATTTTTGAATGATTAAATGCATTATTTGATAAAGTGTAAACAATTGAAATAAATTGTTTATAAGTTTAAGAAATGATTAAAATATTATTATAATATTAATGATATTAGATTATGAGATTATTAAGTGATTGATAACATTTGGTTATTATTGAACACTGGATAAATTGTATTATAAATGTTTAATATTTATCCTTTATCTCATTTGATTAATTCTTATATCATTGTCATCATCCTCATGCTTATATTGTGTTGAAAGTCATCTTTGGCCGTAGTGCATAGATGGACTTGGTATGATTATGACCAGGGATTATTCGGTATAATCATGACCGTAATTTTACAATTGATGTGGAAAAAGTCCTCATTGGCCCGTAGTGCATTGATGGACAGTTTTTGGTATGATTATGGCTATGGATTCTCTTCGGCCGAGGGTGCAAAGATGAATAGTTTTATGGCATGATCATGATCGTTGATGAAAACACGATTATCTTTAGCCCGTAGTACATGGATAATTCGTGGTCGTGATATTAACGAATATCCTTAGTCGTAGTGCATGGATAATTCAGTGATATAGATTGATTATCGAGCTGAGTCTCAGCGATGAAATATAAATTCATGGATGTGATATTAACGAATATCCTTGGCCGTAGTGCAGGGGTGATTCGATGATGTGGATTATTTATTAAGCTGAGTCTCAATGATAAAATATTTATTATACACTTTTAATTCGTAGAAGATAATAGATATCATGCTCTACTTGACTCTTCTAAAATACAGTTGTATGTCTTTGGCATGTAGTGCAAAGATGAATTGTTAATGAATATCTTTGGCCGTAGTGCAAAGATGAATTTATTAGTATGACTATGAGCAAGAATTCTGATTTGGTATAACCATGATTTTTGATGTTTCAGATGAAGATAGGTGATGAAAATTATCTTAAATCACAGTTTACGAAGAGGAATTTAGAACCACAATTATGATTATGAGTTATTCATATGATTGTGGACATGAACTATTGATATATTTTACATGGATAAAAACAAGATTGGTGGACTTTTAACATAGAAGATAATAGACCTTATGGTCTATTTGACTCTTCTAATGGATTGCTCGTTCATTACCGTAACTATGGTTGAAAAGTTTTATCATCTACCATATGTTCTAAATCTCTGATTTATTATTGATGAAAGCTATTGATAATTTAATTATCTTTAGTCATGATATATTCTTTACTGGGCTAGTTGTGCTCACCCTTTCTGCTTCACAATTCCTTTCAGGTAATAACAGGGGAATAGAACAGTGGCCTCTAGCTGTGGAGGTCCTCCCTAAACAGTATAGAAAAGTGTGTTGTATTCTATACAACATTTAGTAGTTATATTTGATGAATCAAATAGGGTGAGGTGAACCCAACTTTGGAAGGGTGTTTTGTGACAACCCCAAAATAGGTCCATTCCATCCAACCTATTCTGAGTCGCCAAATACATGGTACAAAAAATAACAACAATTTTATTACAACAATTGTCGTACAAAATACAACAACACATATGCCGTGAGTTTGGATACAAATATATACCAACTGTGACTCTCATCCCAACCTTGGATAACACGTCACTGTGACGCCCCCAAAATAGGTATACATCACCCATTCTGAGTTGTCAATACATGGTACAGAAACAACTATAACTTTATTATTACAACAGTAAAACTGTGAGTTTGAATACAAATATTATCTTCTAGACAATATCTATACTCAAATAAATCCTCATCACATTTATTGATACATTATTTCACAAAAATGGTGAGGACTACTAAACAACTCTCTAGAACCTTCATTCCATACCCCAGGCTCGCATCGCTTATATTCTCGCCTCCCGAGAAGAAAAATGGAACAAAAAGGAAAAGGGTGAGCTCAACTAGCCCAGATAAATAATATTATGACTAAGATAATATACAACAAATTACCGTTAGTCTTCAATCAGGAAAAATCTAATAGAATACAATAGACAACAAATTTTAAATCAATATTCGCAGTTGAAATAATAATTCATTAGAAGAGTTAAGTAGAGAATGCAAACTACTATCTTCATGTATGAATTTAAAATTTCATAAATCTATCTTTTATCCCCTGTAACATCAATCAATATACATACGGAATCAAATATTCATCTTTGCACTCTGGGCCAAAGATATTCATCGATTAGTCATGTTCATCTAAACACTGCTCATCTTTTGCACTACTGACCAAAGATATTCTTTAGAAATCATTCATCTTTTGCACTGGTGCCAAAGATATTCAATAATATCATCATTTAAGACCGAGGATGATGAAAATATTTTTAAAGAAAACGAATCCGGTGAAACAAAATGACAAGGATTAAGGATTAAGGATTCGTACTTTGTTTTATCCATGTTCAAAAATACCTCAAAAAATAATCATAGTGGTGTAAAATTCAAGAATGATCAAAACATGGATACAATCAAAGCTAGTATCCGAATAGATATTTTGGACAAAAAGAAAAAATTTTATTTTTCTATTGAATAGTGCTTAGTATGTAAGACCCCAACTTATTATTAATGAAATTTAATTTTCTATTTATTATTTTGAAATAGTAAGGGTTGATTTGATTAATGTGGATAGTTAGGGTTAAATACGCAAATATTTCAAAATAAGCAAGTGGTTATAAAATATTCATTGTTGTCGGGGAATATTCGTTTGGTCGTGGAATATTAAATCTTTCTGGGAATATTAAATGACGACAGTACAAATGTGATGTGTTGTCCCATAACGAAAAAGCGATTGGATGAGGAAAACGACAAATATAAGTTGTTTAAAAATAACTTGGCGTAATTGTTACCAATTAAGACTGTTGGAATACCCGTTGGTTAAAATACTGATGTCTGGCGTGGTTGCACAAGATAGCTTTGCAGTATTACACAATATTGTTGAATTATTGATCCTTACGTAAAGAAGGCTTTACTCAATAATTTTTCACATGAGTTATTCTTATTCGGTATTTTATTTTATTGATTCGATAATTCTTTGCGTTGATATTTTATATTATTGTTGTTCAATAATTGTCACGCGCATTATCTCCATTATCGGATCAATAATTCATATTATTTGAATAATATTATTAGATAGCATTATTGGTAATGTCTAGAAAGTTACGTCGAGGAGAGGTTTGGTCACCTAATTGCGCGCCAAGAAGGAGAGATCCTTATTGGAAAGCCCCTCTTTCCGGGAATGACGACTGGTCATCATAAATGTGTGATTCAGTAATATTATTTGGGAATAATTAATTATTGATTTATATGATAAGAAAATATTTATTTGATATGGATATAAATGATGGATTTATTATATGTGGTTATAATTGAAGGATTTAATGTTGAGGTGTTTTATCAGTATTTTTGTCGGAATGGAGGTATTAAAAATCAAATCAGTATTTTTACGATATATTGCGTGAGTTATAATTTTTAATCTGACCGTTGGATCGTTGCGATTTTTGGATATGTTATACATATATAAGTTGAGTATATGTCTACAAATTTTGAACCGTTAAAAATGAGCGAATGATTTGTTATAAATTTTAAGAGGTGTTTGATTCGGAAAGTAGGGTTATAATTGATTTTGGTGGAAAATTCTAGAATTGAGTGGGCCCCACTTGTGGGTTGGAAAAAATGTGCTGAATTTTATTTCAAATGTGGTGGGTGGCAATAGTAGCGGTGTAAAGCCATCGTGCAAAAGCAGGTCAAGTGCGCTTGGTGCTGGCTAACATTTTCCTATAAATAGAGGGCTAAGTTAGAATTGAAAAATCACACGTAAACAAAGTTTTTCTCTTTCTCTCTATATTATTGAGCGTATTTTGTGAGTATTTAGATACTTTGAGAGTTCTTTGTCAATCTAAGTTTCATTCAAAGATCACTTGACCTTTCCTTTAGAAATCTTGATTCTTTGAGGTAAGGGATATTATTTTTTTAAGTAATGATATTATTTCTTCAATATCATTATCTTTGAAATGTTGATCTGAAGTTTTTATCAAATTTGGAACTTTTTTATGTCGGGTTTCTACTTATTCATGAGTTACTATTCACGAATTACTATTAATGAGTTCTTATTCACGAGTTCTTATTCACTTAGTACTATTATTCAAGCGTGAAGATGTTTTTTTTTTTGTGGAATTTCTATCTTTTGGTGTCTGAGTTACTTATTCACGATACTCAAGACTATTCACGATATCTGACATTATTCAATTAAAAATAAAATTTCTTCTTTTCGTCAAAATATCTATTTTGGATACTAGCTTTGATTGTATCCATGTTTTGATCATTCTTGAATTTTACACCACTATGATTATTTTGAGGTAGTTTTGAACATGGATAAAACAAAGTGCGAATCCATAATCCTTAATCCTTGTCATTTTGTTTCACTAGATTCGTTTTCTTTAAAAATATTTTTCATCATCCTCGATCTTAAATGATGATATTAAAGAATATCTTTGGCACTGTAGTGCAAAGATGAATGATTTCGAAGAATATCTTTGGCTGTAGTGCAAAAGATGAGCAGTGTTGAGATGAACATACCGATCGATTAATATCTTTTGGCCGTAGTGCAAAGATGAACAGTGTTTAAATGAACATGACCAATCGATGAATATCTTTCGTCCGTAGTGCAAAGATGAATATTTGATTCCAGATGTTTATGGATTGATGTTACAGGATAAATGATAGGCGATGAACTTTTAAATTCATACATAGAAGATAGTAGTTTGCATTCTCTACTTAACTCTTCTAATGAATTATTATCTCCATTGCGAATATTGATTTAAAATTTGTTGTCTATTGTATTCTATTAGATTTTTCCTGTTGAAGACTAACGATAATTTGTTGTATATTATCTTAGTCATAATATTCTTTTCTTGAGCTAGTTGAGCTCACCCTTTTCCTTTTTGTTCCATTCTTCTCGTGGAGGCGAGAATATAAGCGAAGCACTTAGTCGGGTATGGAATGAAGGTTTTAGAAAGGATTGTTTAGTAGTCCTCACCATTTTGTAAAATAATGTATCAATAAATGTGATGAGGATTTATTTGAGTATAGATATTGTCAGAAGATAATATTTGTATTTAAACTCACAGCTTTTCTTGTTGTAATAATAAAGATGTAGTTGTTTACGTACCATGTATTGACAACTCGAGAATGGGTGATGTATACCTATTTGGGGGCGTCCGGTTGGTATCGAGCTTAGGATATGATCTCTGGCGGAGATCGGGGAATAGTACTAAGAGGGAGAGGCGAGTAAATCCTTCGCTAAAGGTGTCCTACCTAAGCTTATTTGTTAGTTGGTCGGTATATAGGGATATTATGTGATATATTGATTTCTTAATTAACCCTTGTTTTTATGACAAGATTTGAGAATGTCGAATCGAGAATATTAACAATGGAAATGAGACCGTGGAGACGCTTTGTACTCACCAACGAGGAGAACGTGCAACAGTTGGCAATGTTCCTCTGTGAACAACACCATTGGAAAGCGATGATGAACGAGTGGATGTTTAGAAGTTTTTGCGATTCATGCAAAATCGAGACGAGGAGACTCGTGTTCAAAATACTGAGGAGAAATGATAGCAATTCACGGATTATCACGCCCAAGCAGATTCAAAGAGTTGGGACCACCGAATTTAAGGGAAAGCCAAATCCGATCGCGGCGGAAACATGGGTCAAACAAATTACCAAGATATTCGATGTCTTGGGATGCACGGAGAACGAAGGTTCCATTCGCCACCTTTATGTTAAAGTGGTGGCGGCGATTCATCGGTGGAGAGTCGTGAAGCGTACTCCATCCGGTACCTTTTCAAAGATGTCTTAGAGACGTTTCAGAGACTATTTAATGACAAATACTTTCACGAAAGTGTTCGTCATATGAAGGAAGTGGAGTTCATCGATTAGAACAAAACAAATGACGGTGTCTCGAAGACGAGGCAAAGTTTGCAGAGTTATCCGAGTTTGCACCTCATTTGGTGGAGAATGAGGAACGATGACGCGGATGTTTCTTAGAGGTTTGAAACCCAAGATACGTCAAGATCTCATTTCTCATAAACTTTCTCTTTATCAGAGATGTTATAAATAGGGCTCAATTATTAGAAGCGAGATAACGAGTACGGTCGGTGAGGACCATAACCGAGGATCGTACCAGAGATAGCGTCAACAATGAATAATGATAACTGCGGAGAAAAGAAAACAGACGGATGAAATGGTAACCACTCGTGGTGGTAATCATAGCCATGAAAATAGAAGAAGCGAGTCGGGGAGGAGATTTTAAAAAGAGGAGATTTAACAACGACTATGTGAAGACGATAAAGTCTTGCAAAGAATCGGGTTCTAAGGGAGAGAGAACGACCACCCGGTTATATGCTACAAATGCGGAAAAGAGGGACATATCGGTCAAAGCGCCTACAACAGATTCAAGGTATGCTATAGTTGTGGAAAGGAAGGACATATCGCTCGAGATTAGACGGTAGCGAAACCTAGTTCAATGGGACGGTGACTCAAAAGACATCCCGTAAAAGTCAAAGTCAACGATTCGGGAAGAGCGTTTGTTGTGGGATCGGTCATAATGCGAGGAACCCAAACGAGGTTATCACGGGTAAGTTTATTTATAAATTCTTTGCGAAGTTTATACCTTACCAACTGGGGTCTTTACCCATTCATTTATCTCCTGCATGTGCTCAACGTTTAAACTTGACTCTAGGAGAAATTAGACTTTGACCTATCTGTGGAAACTCCGTTAGGAGAAACTTTCATCACATCCATTGCTTATAAATCTTGTTTGATTCAAGTTGGCACCATCACCTTACCGTTGACCTTATCTCTTTAAAGATACTTGCTTTTGATGTAATTTTAGGGATTGATTGGTTAACTACTCATCATGCCAAAATTGATTTTTTTTCGTAAGGTTGTTAGTTTTCATATTCCTAACCAACTTTGGTGTACTAATTCAAGCAACTAAACCATTAAAATCAATCACTATTATATCTAATCATAAAGCTATTCGTTTATTGAAAAAGCGGATGTCAAGCTTTCTTAGCCCATGTTATGGATTTGAATAAAGACACGTCAAATTTGAATAATATTCTGTTGTTATTGACTTTCCGACGTATTTCTAGAAGAACTTCCGGCCTACCCCGTAGCGTGAAGTTGAATTCTTTATTGATCTTGAACTGGTACAAAGCCCATTTCTAAAACCCCATATCGAATGGCTCCTATTGAACTTGAGGAGTTAAAGGTCCAACTCTGAGGAATTGTTGGACATCGGTTTCATTCGGCCCCTAGTACATCTCCTTGGGGTGCTCTCTGTTTTATTCGTAAAGAAGAAAGACGGAGTATGCGACTTTTGTATTGATATTATCGGGAATTGAACCATGTCACCATCAAGAATAGGTATCCTCTACCTCGTATTGATGACTTGTTTGACCGATTCTGAGGGCACAATTCTTTTCAAAATCGATCTTCGATTCGGATATCATCAAATTTGAAAATTAGAAATGAGGATATTCCAAAGACGCGCGAGAACTTCGGTATGGGCATTATGAATTCTTAGTCATGTCTTTTCGGACTAACTAATGCTCCCTGTGGCTTTCATGGATATGATGAACCGAGTATTCAAGGAATATTTAGATCGATTCGTTGTTGTCTTTATTGATGACATCCTTATATATTCCAAAAGTCGTGAAGATCATGAGCACCATTTGAAATTTGGTACTCCAAAGGCTTCGTGAAAACCAACTATATGCCAAATTGAAGAAATGCGAGTTCGGCGTGAGGAAGTAGCATTTCTTGGGCATGTGGTGTCAAAACATGGAGTATCTGTTGATCCGTGAAGATTGAAGCAATACAAAGTTAGAGCAAACCAAGTCGGTGGATGAAGTCGTAGTTTTTGGGCTTATTTGGTTATTATCGGAGATTCGTGGAAGGGTTTTCTCGAATCGCTACTCCATTAACTCACCTAACTTTCGGAAGGATACAAAATTCGTTTGGAATGAAGAATCGAGAAGAGTTTCCAAGAGCTTAAGAGGAGACTTATTTGGCACTGTTTCTAACAATACCATCTGGTTCGGATGGATTTGTTATCTACGATGATGCTTCGTGCAAAGGGTTAGGATGTGTTCTCATGCAACGTGGGAAAGTCATAGCCTATGCCTCGCGACAACTTAAAGAGTATGAGAGGAATTATCCTACTCATGATCTAGAGTTGGCAAAGCGATGCTTTTCCGTTAAAGATATGGAGGCACTATCTATATGGGGAGAAAGTGGAGATATATTCGGACCATAAAAGCCTTAAATATTTCTTCACTCAAAAAGAACTCAACATGCGGCGGCAATGACGTTGGCTCGAGCTATTGAAAGACTACGACCACACTATTCAATACCATCCCGGTAAGTTGAACGTGGTAAATGACGACGCATTAAGTAGAAGATCATATCTTGCGGAGCGAGTGCGATGATGTCAAGTATACGCGTAGAGCCAACTTTAATAGAAAAAGTTAAGGTTGCTTTCGAGCCAAGGCCGGAGTCGATCGCGTATGAAGAAGAAAGTACAAGAAGGAGCTATTAGGGCGAGAATTGATGAAGAAGGAATACTTGAGTCCACTCTAGACTTTGTGTTCCTAACGACTCGATTTGAAGAACAAGATTATGATGGAGGCACACAATACACCATTTGCAATCCATCACGGAAGTACTAAAATGTATCGTGATCTTCGACATACATTTTGGTGGAACAATATGAAGAGAGAGATTGCAAAGTTTATCTCAATGTGTTTAACTTGTCGGCGTGTAAAGCGGAGCATCTAGTACCTAAGGGTCCGTTGCAACCACTTGAGATTCCGGAATGGAAGTGGGAACACATTACCATGGATTTCGTTCACGGGTCTTCCTACGGTTTTCAAGGCATCAATGCTATTTGGGTTATTGTTGATAGATTAACCAAGTCTCCGCTCATTTTTTGCCGATACGGAGACTTATTCCTTGAACGTCTTGCTAGTATGTACGTAAATGAGATTGTGAGGTTGCATGGCATGCATGTATCCATAGTTTGGATCGTGACCCAAGATTCACTTCAAGATTTTGGGTTAGCTTGCAAAAAGCTATGGCACGGATTTGCGATTTAGTTGAAGATACCAACCCCAAAGCAGACGGACAATCGAGAGAGGACTATTCAAACTCTTGAAGATTTATTAAGACTCGTGTCCTAGACTTCAAGGGCGGTTGGGATAAGTATTTACCATTGGTGGAATTCTCCTACAACAACAGGTTATCGAGCAAGTATAGGTGTGGCTCCATTCAAGCATTATATGGACGAAAATGTCGTTCTCAATATGTTGGGATGAGGTGGGTGAAGCAACATTGTTGGGACCCGAAGTTAGTACGTATGACTACTAGAAAAAAATCCAAATGATTAGACAACGTATACAAAGCGGCACAAGATCGACAAAAGAGTTATGCGGATCTTCATCGAAAGGACGTGGAATTTAATGTAGGGGATCATGTATTTGTTGCGAGTTGCTCCATGGAAGGAGTTACAAGATTTGGGAAGAGAGGAAAGCTCAATCCACGATTTATTGGTCCATTTCAAATTCTTGACCAAGAGTAGGAAATGTAGCCTATAGACTTACGTTACCTCCAAGTATGTCTCGTGTTCATAATGTGTTTCATATATCGGTACTTTGTAAATATGTGAAAGACCCGAACCACGTTATAGAGAGTTAGAACCAGGACGAGATAGCCAAGACTTAACGTATGAGGAGGTACATCAAGATTTTGGATAGGAAGGAGCATGTCCTACGCCAAGAAAGGTCATACCACAAGTTAAAGTTTTGTGGAGGAATCATGCTATAGAGGAAATGACACAGGAATTGAAAGCAGATATGAAAGCGAGGTATCCTCACCTTTCGAAAACACCAGTGCACGACGTCAATTTCGAGGACGAAATTTCATAAGGAGGGAGGTTGAAGACCCCAACTTATTATTAATGAAATTTAATTTTCTCTATTTATTATTTTGAAATAGTAAGGGTTGATTTGATTAATGTGGATAGTTAGGGGTTAAATCATAAATATTTCAAAATAAGCAAGTGGTTATAAAATATTCATTGTTGTCGGGAATATTCGTTTGGTCGTGGAATATTAAAGATTGTCGGGGAATATTAAATGCTGACGGTGCGACCGTATGTGGGCCCCATGTGAAAGCGATTGGATGAGGAAAGCGACAAATATAAGTTGTTTAAAAATAACAGGCGTAATTATTACAATTAAGACATTTGGAATACCCGGTGGTTAAAATACTGATGTCTGGCGTGGTTGCGTAGAAGACACCAGTGTTATTGCGATATTGTTGAATTATTGATCCTTACGTAAAGAAGGCACTTTACTCGATAATTTTCACAAGAATTCTTATCAAGATATTTTATTTTATTGATTCAATAATTCTTTGCGTTGATATTTTATATTATTGTTGTTCAATAATTGTCACCGCACATTATCTCCATTACCGGATCAATAATTCATATTATTTGAATAATATTATTAGATAGCATTATTGGCAATGTCTAGAAAGTTACATCGAGGAGAGGTTTGGTCACCTAATTGCTGCGCCAAGAAGGAGAGATCCTTATTGGAAAGCCCCCTTTCACGGGAATGTACTGGTTGTCATTATAAATGTGATTACGTAATATTATTTGGGAATAATTAATTATTGATTTATATGATAAGAAAATATTTATTTGATATGGATATAAATGATGGATTTATTATATGTGGTTATAATTGAAGGATTTAATGTTGAGGTGTTTTATCGGTATTTTTGTCGGAATGGAGGTATTAAAAATCAAATCAAAGATTTTTACGATATATTGCGTGAGTTATAATTTTAATCGACCATTGGATCGTTGCGATTTTTGGATATGTTATACATATATAAGTTGAGTATATGTCTACAAATTTTGATTCGTTAAAATGAGCGAATGATTTGTTATAAATTTTAAGAGGTGTTTGATTAGGAAAGTAGGGTTATAATTGATTTTGGTGGAAAATTCTAGAATTGAGTGGGCCCCACTTGTGGTTGGTGAAAAATGTCTTTGAATTTTATTTCAAATGTGGTGGGTGGCAATAGTAGCGAGGTAAAGCCATCAGTAGCAGTCAAGTCCGCCTTCTACGGCTAACATTTTCCTATAAATAGAGGGCTAAGTTAGAATTGAAAATCACACCGAAACAAAGTTTTCTCTTTCTCTATATTATTATTGGCGTATTTTGTGAGTATTTAGATACTTTGAGAGTTCTTTATTCAATTACAAGTTTCATTCAAGATCACTTCCGACCTTTCCTTAGGAAATCTCGATTCTTTGAGGTAAGGGATATTATTTTTTTCGTAATGATATTATTTCTTCAATATCATTATCTTTGAAATGTTGATCTGAAGTTTTTATCAAATTTGGAACTTTTTCATGTCGGGGTTACTTATTCATGAGTTCTTATTCACGAGTTCTTATTCATGAGTTACTATTCACGAGATTCTTATTCACGAGTCTTATTAAATGAAGCGTGAAGATGTTTTTTTTTGTGGAATTTCTATCTTTTGGTGTGAGTTCTTATTCACGTATACGGACTATTCACGATATCTGACCACTATTCATAGAAAAATAAAATTTCTTCTTTTCGTCAAAATATCTATTTTGGATACTAGCTTTGATTGTATCCATGTTTTGATCATTCTTGAATTTTACACCACTATGATTATTTTGAGGTAGTTTTGAACATGGATAAAACAAAGTACGAATCCATAATCCTTAATCCTTGTCATTTTGTTTCACTGGATTCGTTTCTTTAAAAATATTTTTCATCATCCTCAGTCTTAAATGATGATATTAAAGAATATCTTTGGCCTGTAGTGCAAAGATGAATGATTTCTGAAGAATATCTTTGGCTTTCGTAGTGCAAAAGATGAATGATTTCTGAAGAATATCTTTGGCTGTAGTGCAAAGATGAAGCAGTGTTGAGATGAACATGATGGATCGATTAATATCTTTGGCTCAGAGTGCAAAGATGAGCAGTGTTTAAATGAACATGACCGGTGATGAATATCTTTGATGTCAGTAGTGCAAAGATGAATATTTGATTCCGGATGTTTATGGATTGATGTTACGAGGATAAATGATGAGCGATGAACTTTTAAATTCATACATAGAAGATAGTAGTTTGCATTCTCTACTTAACTCTTCTAATGAATTATTATCTCCATTGCGAATATTGATTTAAAATTTGTTGTCTATTGATTCTATTAGATTTTTCCTGTTGAAGACTAACGATAATTTGTTGTATATTATCTTAGTCATAATATTCTTTCTTGAGCTAGTTGAGCTCACCCTTTTCCTTTTTGTTCCATTCTTTCGTCGGGAGGCGAGAATATAGCGCGAAGTACGTAGTCGGGGTATGGAATGAAGGTTTTAGAAAAGGATTGTTTAGTAGTCCTCACCATTTTGTAAAATAATGTATCAATAAATGTGATGAGGATTTATTTGAGTATAGATATTGCCAGAAGATAATATTTGTATTTAAACTCACGCTTTTCTTGTTGTAATAATAAAGATGTAGTTGTTTACATACCATGTATTGACAACTCTCGAATGGGTGATGTATACCTATTTTGGGGCGCCACATCAGATATCGTGAATAAGTAACTCAGACACCAAAAGATAGAAATTTCCCAAAAAACATCTTCACGCTTCATGAATAGTACTCGTGAATAGTAATTCATGAATAAGTAACTTCGTGAATAGTAATCGTGAATAGTAACTCATGAATAGTAACTCATGAATAGTAACCCAGACATGAAAAAGTTCCAAATTTGATAAAAAGTTTCAACCAATATTTCAAAGATAATGATATTGAAGAAATAATATCATTTGAGAAGAAAATAACATCCCTTACCTCGAATGATTAGTACTTTCAATTTGGAATCTAAAGGGTATAGTCTTTGAAGGAAACTTTGCTTGATCTAACAATACTCAAAGTATACTCACAAGAATACGCTCAATATATCGAGAGAGAAATAGAGAGAAACTTGCTTTTTGGTGTATTTTTCAATTCTAACCTAAACACCCTATTTATAGGAAAATGCTTAGAACACCAAAGTAGAAAATTGAATATAATATTAATATATTTTTCACATTTTCTTTAGCCCTATGAGACAAATGATCTCAGCCTATTTGAATCACATGTGAGGCCAACTTAGTTGCAAAAAACGCGTTTTCTCAAAATAATTAACTAAAACTCCCAAAAATTAATTATTTGAACTTGAACTTCAATAATTCATAATAAATAGCCCTTTCATCGAGAAAATTCGAATCATGCGAGTTTTTATAGGAAATTCAATTTCTACAACTTTGGTAAGAAAGTTTTTCCAAATTCCAAATAAAAATTGACCAAGAAATCCACAAACTACCGATTTTAGGTGCTATAATCAAATTTCGGTCAATAAATGGGGTCCACCATCATATTTAACATGTTTTAAATATTTATTGCAACAAAAATACTCTTCCTCCTCGTATACTCATATATCCCACATTCGTTGTAAAAATATCACCATTATTATATTATTAAAATATAATAATATATTTAAATGAATTATTTTATCGAGAAAAAGATAAAATTTCAATTTTCAACAATTGTCACATTAAAATTTTTCTCCATCTATATCCACATAAAATCAATATTTTCCTCATCATATGAATCAATAATTAATTATTCACAAATAATATTATGAGAATCACAATATTGACAACCAGGCGGTTCTAAGTAAAGAGGGGCTTTTCAATAAGAATTTCTTCTTCTTGGTGGCGCGCAATTAGGTGACCAAACCTCTCCTTAGATGTAACTTTCTAGACATTGCCAATAATGTTATCTAATAATATTATTAGGATAATATGAATTATTGCTTCGATAATGAAAAAATCTTGTGTAATGACAATTATTGAAACAACAAAGAATATAAAATATCAACGCAAAGAATTATTAACTCAATAAAATCATTGAGCGGTAATTATCGTAACCATTATTGAGTAGTGCATTCTTACGTAAGAATCAATAATTGGTGCAATACCGAGTAATCTTCTTGTGTTTTAACCATAAGGGTATTTTAAATGATAATGCTGTGAATAACCACGCCGTTATTTTTAAACCATTTATATTTGTCGTTTTCTTCATCCAATCGCTTTTTAGTTATGGGGCCCACACATGGGTCTGGCGTCGTTTGAATATTCCCCACAAGCGATTACGAATATTCCACGACCAAACGAATATTCCCAAACAACAATGAATATTTTATAACCACTTGCTTATTTTTCAAGTATTTTGCGTATTTTACCCCTAACTATCCACATTAATCAAATCAACCCTTACTATTTCAAAATAATCAATAGAGAAAATTAAATTTCATTAATAATAAGTTGGGGTCTTCTGATCCATGATGACACCTTACATAAAGGTATAGTCAAAAAGCTGTTTTAGAAATTAAAATCTTTGGGAAGTACTCGAGAAACCTTCGATACGTGGAGGCCGTGCGTACAGGTTATGATAGATATCATATGGCCACGTAATTATTCTTGGTTGACCCTAATAGACCCCAAAGAAAAACGAGAAGATTACTATCATATTCTTCCCAATGGTGAGTCTTCTCTTGGCATATCATTATCTCCATTGTCTCTAAATGAGAATTATACTTCAAACAAACACCAAGATTATATAGGTAGTGCTCAGTAAATATACTCAAAGAAGTGGATGAAGACAACCACGTCTTATGATGACACGAGGTTGTATGTCATTAGATATCTTGTATAATAGTGGCAAAACACCCTTCCAACGTTGGGTTCGCCACACCCTATTAGATTCACCAAATATAACTACTAAATGAAGACCACCGTTCTATTCCCCTGTTACCCCCGCTCGACCCAGCTACACTCTTATTACCTGAAAGGAATTGTGAAACAGAAGGGTGAGCACAACTAGCTTAGTAAAGAATATCATGACTAAAGATAATTAAATTATCAATAGCCTTCATCAATAATAAATCAGAGATTTAGAACATATGGTAGATGATAAAAATTTCAACCATAGTCATAGTGTGAACGAAGCAATCCATTAGAAGAGTCGAATAGACCATAAAGTCTATTATCTTCTCTATGTTAAAAATCCACCAACAATGTTTTATCCCTGTAACATCAATCAACAGTTCTGGTCCATAATCATATGAATAACTCATAATCATAATTGTGATTCTAAAATTTCTCTTCGCATCCAGGACGAAGATAATTTTCTTCACATGTCTTTTCCTGAAACATCAAAGATCATGGTTATACCAAATCACAGTTCCTGTTTATAATCATACTAACAATTTCTTCTTTGCACTACGGGTCAAAGATATTCATCAATGAGCCATCTTTTGCACTACTGTGCCAAAGATATTCAACAACAGTCATACGTGCTACACGGCCAAAGATATTCATCAACAATTCATTTTTTGCACTACAGCCCAAAAAAATATTCCCCAATAGTTCATATTTGCACTACTGAGCCAAATATATTCATCAACAGATTCATATTTGCACTACAGGTCAAATATATTAATATCTCAAAGAAATATATAATTATTTGAATTTATATAAACAATTATAACCATGTTGATCATTTCACCTTTGCACTTAAACTAAAGATATTCAATTATAAATTCAATGGTCATGATCATACCAGTCAACAATTCAACTTTACACTACTGGCCAAAGAGAACCCATAGTCATGATCATACCAAAAATCTACCCATCTTTACACTAAAGTCAAAGAGAAATATCATCATTAGGGTTATAAAAATGCTATATATGATAATAAAAATAATATGATCAACATATAGTTTTAATCTCAAGAGTAATATTCATAAATCAACTATAATTTGGTTTAGAAAAAAAAACCAATTTTATGCTTGAATAGTAACTCGTGAATAAGTAACTCATGAATAGTAAACCCGACACAAAAAGGTAGAAATTTCACAATAAAATTCATACCAATATTTCGGTATAATGATATTGAAATAACATTTCTTAAACTTATAAACAATTCATTTTAATTATTTACACTTTACTAAATAATGCATTTAATCATTCTAAAATGCCAAACTCATAAGATTTCATCACCAATAACCAAAACCCTCATCAAAAATCTGCATATAACTCATGTATGATTCTCAAGCCATAAAATCATATTTTCCAATTTTCTTACTTCACATAACATATTTAATTCTTTTACTCATAACTAAACAAATTTTATGAAAAATACCAAATCAGTTCCAAAAATATTTCTTTTATGGAATTTAACAGAATATAGTCCCATATTGAACATATATTTTTCTCATAATTTTTAAAATTCATTTACTATTTTTCATATGGCCAAAACCGCCGAATATTTAGACATTTATCATAAATTGTACTTTTATCTAAACATTCCGAAATTCACAGAGTACACTGATATTATATAGATGTACTCCTAATAAAAATTTCATCAATTTTGGAGTTAACCACAAGGAGTTATAAGCGGTTACTTTTAAAATAGTATTTTCTCATAAAATTCATAACTCTTAAACTATACATCCAAAAATTACCATTTTTGGACACAATCAATAAAACTCATCAAAATATCTTTTCAAATTTTACCAGAATTTTTTGAAGGTCGAAAGAAGTACAAACTGAAAAATATAATAACCCTTAAAATCTCATACCTCGAAAGAGCAGTACTTCTGACTGGAATATCGGATGAAAAGCTGAAGGAACCTTGCACCGAATAGCAACTCTCAAAGTATCTAAATACTCTCAAAAATATGCTTGATAATATAGAGAGAGAAAACTTATGTTTCTGGAGTGATTTTCAATTCTAACTTAAGCTTCTATTTATAGGAAAATGCTAGAACGCCAAAGGAGACTAAAATAATATAATAATATTATTTCTTTTCTTCATTCTGCGCCACTTCACCAACCAAGCCACCAGCAGCCATTAAGGAAGAAAATTCAGCAGCCCACATGCTTATAACATAAGTGGGTCCCACCCATAATTTAATAAAAAAATCATTTTATTTTCTGAAACTTCAATAATTCATAGAAAATAGCTTGGTTATCAGAAAAATACAAATTTTATGTCCATTTTGCCTGAAATCGAATTCTCTACAACTTTGCAGAAGAAAGTTTTTCCAAATTCCAGACCAAAAATATCAGAAATCCATAAACGGATGATTTTAAACACCATTTCAACACCTTTTAAAATTCATAACAAATCATGCGTTAATTTTTAACGGTTCAAAATTTGTGGACATATACTTAACTCATATATCTATAATATATCCAAAAATCACAACGATCCAACGGTCAGATCAAAATTATAACTCACGAAATAGAGCTTTAAGAACACAAATTTGATCTATTAATACCTCCAATCCGATAAAATACTGATAAAATACCTCAACAGTAATTCCTTCATTTATAACCACATAAATAAATCCATCATTTATATCCGCATCAAATAAATATTTCCTTATCATATAAATCAATAAATAATTATTCACAATAATATTACAGAATCACAATAATGACAACTAGGCAGTTCCCAGGAAAGAGAGGGCTTTCCAATAAGGATTTATCCTTACTGGCGCACAATTAGGTGACCAAACCTCTCATTGACAGAACTTTCTAGACATTGCCAATAATGCTATCTAATAATATTATTCAAATAATATGAATTATTGATCTGATAATGGAAAATATTGTGCAGTGACAATTATTGAAACAACAATAATATAAAATATCAACGCAACAATTATTGAACCAATAAAAATAAAATATTGAACAGTAACTACTGTAATAATTATTGAGTAGTGTCTTCTTACGAAAGGATCAATAATTTCAAAAATCATCGTGCAATATTGTGTCTTTCGCAAAAACACGCCAGACGTATTATTGTATTTTAACCATAGGAGGTTATCTAGAAGGGGGGTTGAATAGATATTTGAAAATCTTTTCTCTTTAAACTTGTTCTTAGATAATGATTAAAACTTAGCGGAATTAGTATTTGTTTTAATCTTCTTTACCAAACAATGGAGTTATGAGCGAGTAAGGCAGTTATGGCAGATTTAACATGAATATAAACGACACAGTTGTTTTTAAGTGGATCAGAGCACTCAAAGCTCCTAGTCCACTCTTCTACTCAACGAGTAGGATATCCACTAAGGATGTCTTTTATAATCTTCTGAATCACACAGATTCCTTCTGCATCGGTGAGCTCAGAACTTCTACAGTTCACTCTTTAACTCTTCAAGTCCAACTGACTTGGCTTTCTTATAGTTCACTACGAACTCTTCAAGTTCAGCAGACTTGGTATTCTTCTTCAGTTGATTGATAGTTGTTGAGTTCTTGATGGTTGCTACTCAATTGCTGTGTAAGCACTAGTTCGTTAAAAACTGAGTAGCTGAGCAAGCTTTGCAATATCTCAAATCGAAGAGTTGAGCTTGAGAGATATGTTCACGTTGTTTGATTAATGCTTGCTTATACTCTCTCATCTATCTGATCTGTATATATGTGATGTTGAAAACTATCCGTTGGATCCATCCGTTGTGGCATTAAATGCATCTGAACTTTTTGTACTGTGATGGAGACATTTCTGCACATCTTCTGAATTATGCATTCTGGCCCACTGACACTGTAGGCTATTTTCTCACCTACCACCTGAAAAGGTATTTTGTCTCTCTTACCCATGTTACTATCCTTAGCTTCTTCACTACGCTTCTTTGTTGCATACTAAGGATATTTCATATATTCGGGATCGATGAGCACCGCAAAGGCATCGGGATCCATTCTCACTTGTTGAAAACACGGATCACGAGAGGCTCGACGTTTTTCGACATGAGACGAGATGATGCTCTACGATTTGGATCGTGATGTTCTACAATTTAGATCGTAGTGTCTTTGACATCTTTGCATACTTATGAAGCTATTAGTTCGAGAGCACTCACGATTTCCTTCATCCTTTCGCAGACACCACGATCTTCTCTTGCTCGTTTGTTGACTTTCTACGTTCCGAGAGCACACTACGATCGTTGAGTTGTAAAACTTCATGTTTCCTTTAGCATACTGCGATCGTAGAGTTGGCTCGGCAAACGTTGGGACCACTCTACGATTTCCGAAGAGTCCCCTTCAAGGCAGGCACACTACGATCTTTAGGCTCTACGTTTTCTGCCTTGACTTCTGCAATGTTGATCAGATGGATGCACTACAATTTCTTCAAGACTAATCTATTACATCTTAAGATCAACCTAACAGTTTTGATCTTTCTATCTATACATTCTTTATCAGAATGGTACACATTGAAAGCTTAGATCAACCTAACAATTTTGATCTATCACTAAGTCCTTGTACATATATTCATTTAAGGACCTTATAAATAATCATGAACATATACATTTAAAACATCAAATATAATATGCATTCTCTCAACAATCTCCCCCTATTTGATGTTGACATAGCCAAGGAGATTTGTTGTCATGATTATTAGTGACTAGATGCATTTGCAGGAATTTTAAACATGACTTAGTATTTCAGTGAGCAACTGAAATTTCTAGAGAATAAGTATGAATTTATTGATGATCAGAAGATATTACAATTCAGCATTACATTAATAGGAAATTTAAGTTTTAACTTATCTCTGTTACCTTGACCTCTTATTTGGAGGTGGTTTGGCATACTCCTCAGCCCTTCTTTTCCTTTGAGCTTCCACATTTCTTGCTAACTCTTCCATTTCGCCAGACTTAGAGGCTGGATTCTCTTTTCGTATACGTGCATGAATGCAGGATCTCCAATTGGCATTCTTATGCATATAGTAGACACTTCTTGTGAGCTAGGAGTTGGCTCCTGATGACTCAGAGGAATAGCTGTTACAATTACCTGCTGACCAGATCGTTGAGCCTGATGATGTGTTAGTCTTGCAGGAGGGCTTCGTGATGTCTGAGCATGTAATTGACTTCTTCCCCTTTCTTGAGTTTCATGACCTCTTCCTCTGCCTTGACCTCCTTGATCTCCTTTCCTTTTCTTATTCTCCCCCTTTATTTCAACATCAAGGGTTCGAATATCTGTAGACAGGCGATTAACTCCTTGGACAAGCTCGCTCAGTTGGCTTTGGGTTTAAGCGATGTCCTCCCTATTTTCCTTAATCTATTTTTCAGATCTTGCTTCTTTATTTTGGAGGGCTGACAGAATCATATCATTATGTTTCTCCTAATTTGCATAAGATGTGACGCCCCCAAAATAGGTCCATTCCATCCAACCCATTCTGAGTCGCCAAATACATGGTACAAAAATAACTACAACTTTATTATTACAACAATAAAACTGTGAGTTTGAATATAAATATTATCTTCTAGACAATATCTATACTCAGATAAATCCTCATCACATTTATTGATACATTATTTTAAACAAATGGTGAGGACTACTAAACAACTCTCTCTAGAACTTTCATTCCATACCCCGACTCGTACTCGCTATATTCTCGCCTCCACGAGAAGAAAAATGGAACAAAAAGGAAAAGGGTGAGCTCAACTAGCCCAGTAAAGAATATTATGACTAAGATAATATACAACAAATTATCGTTAGTCTTCAAATGAAAAAAATCTAATAGAATACAATAGACAACAAATTTTAAATCAATATTCGCAATGGAAATAATAATTCATTAGAAGAGTTAAGTAGAGAATGCAAACTACTATCTTCTATGTATGAATTTAAAAGTTCATAAATCTATCTTTTATCCTGTAACATCAATCAATATATATCTGGAATCAAATATTCATCTTTGCACTACAGGCCAAAGATATTCATCAGTTGGTCATGTTCATCTAAACACCTGTTCATCTTTGCACTACGGGCCAAATATATTCTTCAGAAATCATTCATCTTTGCACTCTGTGCCAAAGATATTCAATAATATCATCATTTAAGATCGAGGATGATGAAAATATTTTTAAAAAACGAATCCGGTGAAACAAAATGACAAGGATTAAGGATTAAGGATTCGTGTACTTTGTTTTATCCATGTCAAAAATACCTCAAAAATAATTATAGTGGTGTAAAATTCAAAATGATCAAAACATGGATACAATCAAAGCTAGTATCCACAATAGATATTTTAGATTTAAAAGAGAAAATTTTATTTTTCGATGAATAGTCTTAAATGATTCGTGAATAAGTGTCGATATCGTGAATAGTAACTCGACACCAAAAGTTCCAAATTTGATAAAAACTTGATTAATATTTCAAAGATAATGATATTGAAGAAATAATATCATTACGAAAAAAATAATATCCTTACCTCGAAGATCGGTCTTCTTAAATTAAAACAGGATATAAAGGCTATGACTTGAACTTGACCGTAGTATAGTAATACTCAAAATATACTCAAAATACTCACAAGAATACGCCGATAATATAGAGAGAAAACTTTAGTTTTCGGTGTGATTTTCAATTCTAACCCAAGACCCTATTTATAGGAAAATGCTTAGAACATTGTAAAAGCGAAAATTTAATAAAATATTAATATATATTTATTAAATTCTTATGCACACTTTTTATCTCTTGAATTCAAGCATTCAACACAAGTAGCCCACCTCACAAAACTTTTAAAAAACGTTTTTCATAAAATAAATAATTAAAACTTCCAAAAATCAATTATTTCGGAGCTTCAGAACTTCAATAATTCATAATAAATAGCCCTTTTATCAGAAAATTCGAATCTCACGACTTTTTATACGAAATTCATTTCTCTACAACTTTGCAGAAGAAAGTTTTTTCGAATTCCAAACAAGAATTGACCGAAATCCACAAACAGACGATTTACTGGGTTATAATCAAATTTCGATCAATAAATGGGTCCCACCGACATGTTTAACATGTTTTAAACATTTATTGCAACAAAAATACTCTTCCTCCTCGTATACTCATATATCCCACATTCGTTGTAAAAATATCACCATTATTATATTATTAAAATATAATAATATATTTAAATGAATTATTTTATCGAAAAAAGATAAAATTTCAATTTTCAACAATTGTCACATTAAAAATTTTCTCCATCTATATCCACATAAAATCAATATTTTTCTCATCATATGAATCAATAATTAATTATTCACAAATAATATTACTGTAATCACAATATGACAAACGTGTAGGTTCCTAAAGAAAGAGGGGCTTTCAGATAAGAATTTCTCCTTCTTGGTGCCAATTAGGTGATCAAACCTCTCATTAGACAAAACTTTCTAGACATTGCCAATAATGTTATCTAATAATATTATTAGGATAATATGAATTATTGCTTCGATAATGAAAAAATCGTGTAATGACAATTATGAAACAACAACAATATAAAATATCAACGCAAAGAATTATTAAATCAATAAAATATCGAACAATAATTCATCGTAACCATTATTGAGTAGTGCCTTCTTACGTAAGAATCAATAATTGGTGCAATACGCAAAGCCATCTTCTTGTGTTTTAACCAAGAGTATTTTAAGATAATAGCAGAACAACTACGTTTGTTATTTTTAAACAACTTATATTTTTCGTTTCTTCATCCAATCGCTTTCAAGTTATGGGGCCCATAAAAGAGCAGGCGTGGTCGCATTTAATATTCCCTGACAAAGAAGAATATTCCACGACCAAACGAATATTTCCCAAACAACAATGAATATTTTATAACCACTTGCTTATTTTGAAATATTTGCGTATTTTACCCATAACTATCCACATTAATTAACTCAACCCTTACTATTTCAAAATAGAGAAAATTAAATTTCATTAATAATAAGTTGGGGTCTTACAACCTCCCTCCTTATGAAATTTCGTCCTCGAAATTGACGTCACGTACACAGTGTTTCAAAAGGTGAGGATACCTCGCTTTCATTTCTGTTTCCAATTCCCAGGTCATTTTCTCTATAGCATGATTCCTCCACAGAACTTTAATTTGTCGTATGACCTTTGCGCGTAGGACATGCTCCTTCCTATCCAAGATCTTAACAGGTACCTCCTCATACGTTAAGTCTTCGACTATTTCGTCCGGTTCTAACTCTATAACGTGGTTCGGGTCTTTCACATATTTACGAGGTACAGATATGTGAAACACATTATGAACACGAGACATACTCGGAGGTAACGCTGAAAGTAGTATGCACACAAGTCAATTATGTTTGATGATAAAGCATATACTTTGTAACAATCTTATTCATTTATTAATAAAAAGTATTAATTTATTAAAGGCTTTTAATTATCTACATGATGCTGTTTTATGATATGTGATAAACCCATAGTTTTAAGCAATGCTTTTAGAATAATGATGATGATCATTCTAATGAGATCTAAATTCTTAGAAAGCTTAAAACTAAAATAGTTCCCAATCATTGGATTACTAAATTGGGGATTAGTGAATCCGGATAGATTGGTACATACATCGTTTGCTTCATTGGATGAGGATGATTGATCTCATGATCATTTTGTGTGGAACACTAAAGCAAGTATGTAGGTGCTTATTAGAGAATAAGTTCCTTTGAGCGTGGCTCGCTAAGGAATACCTAATGGAGTTTTACTTGCTGTCGATAGGAATTCTGTAGTGATAGTAGTCAAGTGATCCTTGGACTTGAGATCATCATAGTATCTTGTGTATGATGAGTTATACTTTGACTTATTCCTTAAGACATATCAAAGGTTATGCTTGGGTATAATAAGTTGTACATGGAGATAATGTATGATCGATAAAGAATCTACCACTTTTATTAAAAGTTAAGAGAAATGTCTATGTGATTCGATAAATGACAACCCAAAGAGTCCTTGGCGAGAAGCGTAATGAAATTAGAAAGGAGTTTCTAATTTGCATTATTTGGAGTCATGCATTTAAGAGTTGAAATACATATAATTAAATAAAATAAGACTTGACAAGAATTCCATGTCTTATATTTAATTGGGACATTGTATGGTGGAAGGATTGAATTATGCGGTAACTATTTACTCAAAGGTTCTTTTTATGATTAATGTTGAAATCTATATTATCCGGAAAGTCGTTGATCGCTTGGGGAGGCTTATCTCTATTGTAGAATAAATATTATTTATTTAAATAAATTAATTGTTTAATTTATTTATTTAAATAAGATTAGAATTATTCTAATTGATTTATTCACAATAGGTTTAATATGGAGAACCTAAAGGGTCACACCATAAAAGGAAGAATAATTATTTAAGAAGTTAATGGCATAATCGTAATAATATGTTATGTATATTTAATTTAATCTATGGTGATAGAATAAATTAAATAGCTTAATATTTATTATTTAATATTTTAGAAATATTAAATATAAATTAATAAGAGGATTCTTATTAATATTATTACAATTATTATTATTATTTTAATTTCTAAAAGAGTTTAGGAATTAATTTAATATAAGTACTCTCATTTATTCCTAATTGGATTAGGAAGGAAAATTAGTTAAAGGAGTTTAATTAATTATCCCTAATAATATTAGGGAGCCCCTTTAATTAAAAGGGTTTAATTAAATAATACCTTATTTTAATAGGGTTACTTGATATCTTTATAAGAGGAGTCTTATATCGGATATCAAGACGACGTTATTCCAAATGGTTGGAGAAGACGCTCCTTTTCTATAGAGATAGAAAAACTAGGGTTTAGCCAACCACCCATCTTCTTGAATTCTTCTTCTTCCTTGGTGGATCACCTCAGAGGCCAAACACTTGGGTGGCTAACGTTGATCAAAGAAAGGAACCAAACCCGGTGGATTCAAGTTGAAGCGAAAAGTGTGAGACCCCGTATTTTATAAATAAAGATTTAAATTTAGTGAAATAATTTTTAATATTATAGTGTGAATTTGAGATAATATTATAGTTGTGGGTAGTATTTATAAATTTTGCAAAGTATGCAAGTGGTTATATTATATTCGATTGGCCTGGGAATATTCGGTTTAGCGAGGAATATTCGTGATAACGGCTCAATCATTGGTGGACCCCACAATGTAATTATTGTCGGATTGAGAAAACGACAAAAATATTTTATTGAAATAACGGCGGAAGTTTTACCGTGGTTCTTTGTTGAACTACTTCTCGGTAGTAAAAAGTACGAAGAATACGCGTGTCGTTGCATAAAATACTGCAGTATTGATTATTAATGCTTATGTGAGAAGTCACTCGGTTTGATTCCATTATTGTCGATTAATAATATGAATTATTATAGCGATAATGACGTTTTGTTTTATTCAGTATTATTAACGTAATAAAATGAAACATCTTTTATATAAAATAGAATACTTTATTAAAGTTATTCTATAAATAGAATATATTATATTTTATTACATAGTGTTTTGCATAGTGTTTTGCATAGTGTTTGCATAGTAAAATGTTTTTATATAAATAGAATATATTATATTTTATTTAAAAGATTTTTTCTTTAAACATGGACCGTCGATTAAAGTAAATCAATCGGACCGTTCATGGATTAATTCTTATGCATTCCATTTTCCTATAAATAGAAGCTCGTTTCCTTCATTATTTTCTTACGAATTCATTGAAACTCTAGAGAGAGAAATTATAGAGAGAGAAGTTTATAGAGAGAAAATTATAGAAAGAAGAAGAAGAGTATTCTCGCTACTTCACTACTTCTATATTCGTTCTTTTTACTGTAGGGGTGTTATTCTTTCTTCTTGAAGAGAACTTACGTTATTCCATTCACTATTATTACATTGGAATAACTTTGTAAAAGTGGCATACCCTATACATAACTTGTATACACTGCAGATACCCTATACTTGGTGAAATCCTTATGTTATTCCATTGCTTATTATTCTCATTGGAATAACTTGATATGCCGGTTTACCCTATACTTGGTGACATTCTTCTATTATTCATTGGAACATCACATGCGTGTGTTTTACACCGACCGGTTCCGCTTTTTATTATTCTCATTGGAACATCCATGCTCGTGTGTTTTACAGGACCGGTTCCGCTCTTTATCATTCTCGTTGGAATATCCTATCGTGTGTTTTACACCGGATCTGGTTCCATCTTTATTATTCATTGGAACATCCCGTCATTGTGAATTTCACCGACCGGTTCCGTTATTATTATTCTCATTGGAATAAACTGCCTACGCTAAATACCGCATGCATGGTGATTTCTTTTGTTATTCCATTCTTTATTATACTCGGTTGGTTAAAACTTTGACTTCTATACTCCATGAAATTAGTAGAATATCCTTGATATTTGCGTTTCATCCAAAGATCTTCTCATGGAAATATTCTTTCCCGATCATTCTTGAATTTTACTCTACTTAAACAAGATTATGTTGACAATTTGGACGTTAATAATTCATGGATTAAATAATTCTTGAATTTGTTTTATTGAATTATTATGTCATTGTCATCATCCTCATGTTATATTATGTTATCTTTCGCTTACGTGCATAGATGAACTTAGTATGATTATGACTGTCAGGATCAATCCAGTATAATCATGACTTGATATAAATGATGTGACAAAAGTTCTCGAGTGGCTTTGTAATGCGTTGATGGATAGTTTTTGGTATGATTATGACCGGGGTGATTCTAAGTATAGTCATGACCATTGATAACTTGATGAAAATCCTGACCGTGGTACGGGGATGATTAGATGTGGTGGTTTATTTATTGTCGAGTCTCAAATGATAAAAATTGATAAAACCTTTTAAAACCTAAAAGATAGTAGATTTTATTCTCTACTTGACTCTTTTAATGGATTGCATATTCCACGCAGATTAAACCGGTTGTCTATTGTATTTTATCGTTTAACATTTGTTGAAGGCTAATGATAATTTATTCTCGCATTATCTTAGTCATAATATTTCATTGGGCTAGTTGAGCTCACCCTTTCTTTCACCGTCTCTTCAGAAATGAGAACATATTTGGGACGAAGTCTGGGAACGGAGTAATGGTCCAGAGGATAGCATTAGTAGTCCTCACTATTCTCGTGAAATAGTGTGATAATAGTTGTAATGAGGACTCCTTTTGAGTTTGTATAATATCTAGTAGACAATATTTGTATTCAAACTCACGATTTTATGTCAGATTGCATACTACGTTATATTAGTAAGTTGTATTTGAATTTATGTACCATGTAAGTGGCGACCCAAGATGGGTGACGTATACCTAAATTTTGGGGGCGCCACGATTTGGTATCGAGCTTAGGATATGATCCCACGGCTAAGATGTGAGAATAGTACTAGGAGGGAGAAACGGGAAATTTTTCGCTAAGTATGACCTACCTAAATTTATTTGGTATTTAATTGGCTCATCGAGTATAGTGATAATATGTGATATGTTAATTAACCCTTATTTTATGGCAAGATTTGAAAATGGCATCCGAGAATGTTGAGAATAGCAATGGAGCACAGGAGATCTGTTGATTCTCCACGATCAATAATCAGACAATGTACAAATGGATGGCGATAATCCTCCCGTAAATAACAACACCGATCAATCGATTAACGACATGATGACGTTTAAAAGGTTTTAGAATTCATGCAACATCAAAGCGAAAGCGACTCTGTTCAAAACGTAGGTGGAAACACGGAAAACTCTCTCGGCATCACCGCTAAACAATTCAAGGAGTTGGGACCACCGGAGTTTAAGGAGAGCCAAAACCACTTCAAGGAAGCATGGATTAAGCAGATTACCAAGATATTTGATGTCTTGGGATGCTTCGAGGAGCAAAAGGTTCCTTTCACGCCTTTTATGTTTGGCGGATAAGCAGATTCTTGGTGGGAATTCCAGAAACGTACTCAACCTCTTTCAGATCAAGATATCTTGGGAGAAGTTCCAGAGTCGTTTCAACGACAAATACTTTCCCGAAAGTATTCGCCACATGAAGGAGGTGGAGTTTATCAAGTTGGAACAAAACAATACGACCGTGTCGCAATACGAGGCAAAATTTGCGGAGTTATCACGATTCAAGGCGTCCCACTTGGTGGATAATGAAGAGAGAATGACGCGAATGTTTTTAAGAGGTTTGAAGCGCAGAGATACGTCAACATCTTATTTCTCATAAACCGTGTTTTTATTCGGATGTTGTAAATAGGGCTCGATTAGTGGAGCGCGATAACGAGTCAACGTTAACTAAAAAGAGAAGCGCCAAGCAAAATTATAATACCAATGAGAGTAGTCATCAAGCGGTGACAACAAGCGTGGAGGAAATCAACGGGCGGATATGGTAACCACTTCGGTGGTAATCGAGGCCAAAATAATAAGAATGGACATTTCAAGAAAAGGAGATTCAACAATGATGGAAAGACGTCAAGACCAAAGACCCGTTTCAAAGGAAGAAGAACGAACCATTGGGTTATATGCTTCAAATGCGAGGAGAGAGGACACATCAATCCGAATCTGCGCCACGCCGTCCAAAGCATGTTATAATTGTGGAAGAGAAGGTCACTTAGCTCGATTTTGTCGTTTACATCAAGACAAATTCAACTAGGATGGAGGCACCAAAGATCGTCCCTGCACAAACCAAAGCCAGTAGTTTAAGAGAGCGTTTTTTTCTCGTGACGAGGAACCCGAATAAAATTATCACGGGTAAGTTAATCGTAGCTCTTGCGAAGTCTATACCGTGTTAGATACTAGTTCTACCCACTCTTTTATTTCACCTAGTTGCGTTCAACGTTTAAATTTGACTCGGAGAAGTTAGACTTTGACTTATTGGTTGAAACTTCGATAGTAGGAGCCTTCGTTATCGCTACTATTTTTAAATCTTGTTGTTTCAAATAAACACTTTCACGTTACCTGTCGATATTATCTCTTTGAAAATACTTGCCTTTGATGTGATTTTAGGAATCAATTGGTTAGCTACTCATCATGCTTTTCGTAAGGTTGTTAGCTTTTATATTTATAACAACCTGTTATATACTAATTCAAAGTAACCAAACCCTAAAGTTAATCATTGTCATATCAAGCCATAAGTAAAGAGCCCCGAACCTTTCGTTGTTAACTTCCTTGTGTGGAATGCACCAAGCCGGGCTTCAGAGGCGACATCGTGAATGAAGATGGCAAGTTTATAGGTATCATTGTGAGGTACTATCTAGGTTAAGGGATAGAAGTCACAAGTTGGTATCAATGTGACGTCTTATCCAAGTCTTGGATAAAAGAATGATTTTGAATGATATTTCTATCATTAATAAATTTCTTGACGTATTCTTGAAGACTTTCTAGCCTACCCTAGAGCGTGAAATTGAATTTTGTATTGACCCCAGTACAAAAACTCATTTCTTAAACCCTCAAATATTTCTTCAACTAAAATGAACAGTTTACGTGGTTTATGATGAAAGTCATAATAAAAGCATAGGACTAATGAAAATCATGGGTATATGAGGTATTAGTAAGTTTTATGATGAGTTATGTTGGTTATTATGTGAAAACATGAAAGTTTCATAGAAATCACAAAGAGTTGAAAATCAGATTTTGGTGAAAAACGTAACATAAAATTCAATTGACCATATCTCCTATTATATTTTGAATTTTTGAATGTGGTCAAGTCCTAGAGTTAGATCTATGAGTTACCTAACTAATCCAAGTGGAATTACTGGAAAAGGTGTTGTAGATTTTTGTGTGGACTGATTTTAGCAAAGGAGGTAAAAGCTGTAAATTTCGAAAATGCTACTGCCCAGAAACTTTAAGGGACTGTTTTTGGCCACTTAAATTATGAGAAAAATTCTGGCCTTTTGGGACATGAAGGTATATGGTATAAAGTACCTCCTGTCCAAAAATGAGCTCATTCGACTTAAAATGAGCAAGTTATGACTATTTCAATATTTAGGTTTTTCCGATTTAAAAACGCTATAACCGGAGTTCTATAACTCCGATGACCATGAAATTTAAACTGAAGCTCACGTTACCATGTGTAAGGTCCTGCCAAGATTTGGGCATTTTTGGAGTTAAACTTGAGGTAGCTAATTTCTTAAGGAATTAAGTGGAAATTAATTTTAAAAAATAGTAAATGAATTTTAAAAATTCTTAGAGAAAAATATATTTTCATTATGGGACTATATTATGCTAAATCCCAGAAAAGAAATATTTTTGGGGCTGATTTGGTATTTTTCATGAAAATAGTTTAGTTACTTAACATATGAGTTAAATATGTTATGTGAAGTAACAAAGTTGAAAATAGAATTTTATGGCTAAAGAATCCTATATAGAGTATATGCATATTTTTTGATGAGGATTTGATAATTGGTGATGATATTTTATGAGTATGGCATTTTGAATGATTAAATGCATTATATGGTAAAGCGTAAACAATTGAGATAAATTGTTTATAAATTTAAGAAGTGATTAAAATATTATTATAATATTAATGTTATTAGATTATGAGATTATTAAGTGATTGATAACATGGGGATATTCTTGAATCTCGGATAAATTATATTTATAAATGTTTAATATTTATCCTTTATCTCATTTGATTGATTCTTTATATCATTATCCTCATGTTTATATTATGTTGAAAGTCATAAATACATGGCTTCTGTAGTGCATAGATGGACTTGGTATGATTATGACCACGGATTATTCGGTATAATCATAATCAGTAATTGAAAACACAATTATCTTTGGCCGTAGTGCATGGATAATTTGTGGTCGTGATAATCTTGATGAATATCCTTGGCTTTGTAGTGCGGGGATGATTGACGATGTGGATTAATTATCGAAATGAGTCTCAAAGAATGAAATATTAATTCATGGATGTGTTCAAAGTCATCCGTGGCTTACGTGCATAGATGGACTTGGTATGATTATGACCGAGGATCATTCGGTATAATCATAATCAGTAATTGAAAACACAATTATCTTTGGTAGTAGTGCGTGGATAATTTGTGGTCGTGATACTAATGAATATCCTTGGCACCAGTAGTGCGGGGATGATTCGATGATGTGGATTAATTATTGAAATGAGTCTCAAAGAATGAAATATTAATTCATGGATGTGTTCAAAGTCATCCATGGCTTACGTGCATAGATGGACTTGGTATGATTATGAATTGAGGATCATTCGGTATAATCATGGATCAGTAATTGAAAACACGAATATCCTTAGCCAAGAAGGTATGGATAATTCATGGTTGTGATACAATTAAGCTGAGTCTCAGTATTATTGGTTTTACAGTTATATATCTTTGGCCTGTAGTGCAAAGATGAATTGTTAATAAATATCTTTGGCCTGTAGTGCAAAGATGAATTGTTAAATGAATATCTTTGGCCGGATTGCAAAGATGAATTTAATGTTTTCAACGATAAAGGTATTCAAGGTATCCTCACCTCTTTATCATACCAGGTACGTACCCTAATTTCGAGGGCGAAATTCCATAAGGAGGGGAGATTGTGAGACCCCATATTTTATCAATAAAGATTTAAATTTAGTCGAAATAATTTTTAATATTATAGTGTGAATTTGAGATAATATTATAGTTGTGGGTAGTATTTATAAATTTTGCAAAGTATGCAAGTGGTTATATTATATTCGATTGGTGGGGAATATTGGTTTAGCGAGGGAATATTCGTATAACTACTCAATCATTGGTGGACCCCATAATGTAATTATTGTCGGATCGAGAAAACGACAAAAATATTTTATTGAAATAACGGCGGAAGTTTTACCGTAGTTCTTGTTGAACTACTCAGTAGTAAAAAAATGCGAAGAATACGTGTGGTTGCATAAGAAGCATTACCAGATTGATTATTAATGCTTATGTGAGAAGTCACTCGGTTTGATTCCATTATTGTCGATTAATAATATGAATTATTATAGCGATAATGACGTTTTTGTTTTATTCGTATTATTAACGTAATAAAAGCGAAACATCTTTTATATAAAATAGAATACTTTATTAAAGTTATTCTATAAATAGAATATATTATATTTTATTACGCATAGTGTTTTGATAGTGTTTTTGCATAGTGTTTGCATAGTAAAATGTTTTTATATAAATAGAATATATTATATTTTATTTAAAAGATTTTTCTTTAAACATGGACCGTCAGATTAAAGTAAATCAAACTGGACCGCTCATGGATTAATTACTATGCATTCCATTTTCCTATAAATAAGCTCATTCCTTCATTTATTTTCTTTTTAATTCATTGAAACTCTGTAGAGAGAAATTATAGAGAGAAGTTATAGAGAGAAAATTATAGAAAGAAGAAGAGTATTCTCGCTACTTCACTACTTCTATATTAGGTTCTTTTACTAGTAAGGGTGTTATTCTTTTCTTCTTGAAGAGAACTTTCGTTATTCCATTCACTATTATTACATTGGAATAACTTCCGTAAAAGTGGCATACCCTATACATAACTCAGATCACGCTGCAGATACCCTATACTTGGTGAAATCCTTATGTTATTCCATCGCTTATTATTCTCATTGGAATAACTTTTGTATATGAGTTTACCCTATACTTGGTGACATTCTTCTATTATTCTCATTTGGAACATCCATGCATGTGTTTTACACCTGGACTGGTTCCGCTTTTTTATTATTCTGTTGGAACATCCATGCATGTGGTTTTACAGGACTGGTTAAAATCTTTATCATTCTGTTGGAATATCCTATTCGTGTGTTTTTACCGGATCCGGTTCCATCTTTATTATTCTGTTGGAACATCCCGCTTGGTGTGAATTTTACCGACTTTGGTTCCGTTATTATTATTCATTGAATAACTTTCTATGGCGCAAGCACCGCATGCATGGTGATTTCTTTTGTTATTCCATTCTTTATTATACTCGGTTGGTTAAAACTTTGACTTTATACTCCATGAAATTAGTAGAATATCCTTGATATTTGCGTTTCATCCAAAGATCTTCTCATGGAAATATTCTTACGATCATTCTTGAATTTTACTCTCTTAAACAAGATTATGTTGACAATTTGACGTTAATAATTCATGGATTAAATAATTCTTGAATTTGTTTTATTGAATTATTATGTCATTGTCATCATCCTCATGTTATATTATGTTATCTTTGGCTTACGTGCATAGATGAACTTAGTATGATTATGACGAGGATGATCAATTCCAGATAATCATGACTTGATATAAATGATGTGACAAAAGTTCTCAATGGCCCTGTAATGCAAATGATGGATAGTTTTGGTATGATTATGACCGGGGTGATTAAGTATAGTCATGACCATTGATAACTTGATGAAAATCCTTGGCCGTGGTAGTGCGAGGATGATTAGATGTGGTGGTTTATTTATTTGTCGAGTCTCAAATGATAAAAATTGATAAAAACTTTTAAAACCTAAAAGATAGTAGATTTTATTCTCTACTTGACTCTTTTAATGGATTGCATATTCGGCTGCAGATTAAACCGATTTGTCTATTGTATTTTATCGGTTTAAATCTTTGTTGAAGGCTAATGATAATTTATTTCGCATTATCTTAGTCATAATATTTTTATCGGGCTAGTTGAGCTCACCCTTTCTTTCTTTATTTTCTTGTGAAATGAGAATATAGCTGGACGAGTCGGGAAGCGGAGTAATGGTCCAGAGGATAGCATTAGTAGTCCTCACTATTCGCGTGAAATAGTGTGATAATAGTTGTAATGAGGACTCCTTTTGAGTCAGTATAATATCTAGTAGACAATATTTGTATTCAAACTCACGCTTTATGTCGTATTATATACCTACGCTTATATTAGTAAGTTGATTGAATTTATGTACCATGTAAGTGGCGACCCAAGATGGGTGACGATACCTAATTTTGGGGCGCGCCACAAAAAGGATGGAGGTGAACTTGTACACGAGGAAGGTCGGATCTTCAAAGGTATTTTTTATTCATTTTTTCGTTTAATTAATAATTGTGCATAAAGGGTGATCAGAAGGGTATATGGTTTGTAAATTTTTAAACTATGATTTTATCTCGCTCGCTTAATTTTGTGCAATTTGATCACATAGAATAATAATATTACAAACCTAATAACGGTGGTATAGAGCCAAACCTTTATGCTTAATTATTAATTATTTTAATTTGATATGTATATTGATATGTGTTTAGAACAATTTAATTGGGCATAATTTTATTGTATAAAATTTAATTTACATTGCCGAAAAAAAATAAAAAACGTGGAATCATGCTTCACTATCTTGCTTCGGTAATTTTATTTTTTTTTACCATTCCGTCATGTGGCCAGGATAAGGAAAGATAGTTTATATATATATTTATAATCTATATTACAAACATAACAAGCAATCAATCATTATAAGGAATCCTGTTGCTTTATTCACCTAATACCAAGCATGATGGTCGGTGTTATTTTTTTTTCCAAAAGTTGGTTTCACGTGGTGGATTAATACCATAAAAAAAAAATGCATGTGATTCGTGGTTTCCTGTTCTCACGTGGTGGATTAATACTAAAAAAAAAAAAAAAAAAAAAAAACACGAAAGCGTGTTAATGTGTTTTACAAAAGTATACAAGCGGTTAATATAAATACCGTATATATATATTTTAATATTATATGGTTAATATATATATATATTAATTATTTTATAATTAAAATAAAAGTTTATTTTAATTTTAAAATAAAAAGTTTATTTTAATTTTAAAATAAAAGTTTATTTTAATTTTAAAATAAAAGAGTTTATTTTAATTTTAAAATTAAATTTCATGATAACTAATTAGAGTTGGAATTGGATTCCATGATAACTAATTGGAGTTGAAATTGTATTCCATCTTTATTTAAATAAAGGAGTTTATTTAGATATGAAATTAGATTTCATATTATTCAAAATAAAAGAGTTTATTTGTGAATTGGAAAAAGAAAATTCGTGTTTTCTTAAATAAAGGAGTTTATTTAAATATGAAATAAGATTTCATATTATTCAAAAATAAAGGAGTTTATTTGTGAATAGGAAAAGAAAATCCGTGTTTCCTTTAATAATTTTTTTTTTATATACATGGAATTGGATTCCATAATTAATTAAAATAAAAGAGTTTATTTTGATTAAAGATTTTGATTAAAATAAAATAGTTTATTTTATTCAAAATTGGATAAATTAAAATAAAATAGTTTTATTTTGATTTAAATTTGGATTAAAATAAAAAGTTTATTTTGATTCAAAAATAGATTTTATACTAACTAAATTTGCCCATTAAATGATATCAATATATATATTGAATGTTTATTATTCATAAGAAGATAATGTTATTTATTGATGCATATGGTGATGTGTATGATAATAAATGGGATTGATTATGGACAATTGACCAATATGATTGGATTTTATTTTAGTTGGATGCATGAATGTATGGGTTTTATTAAATGGGGTCTCAGACCTCGCCTTTCTCTAATTTTTCTTAATGTAAATTCTATCTCTCTCCTATGTACTTCCCTCGATCGCTAATCAAGGTTTCTATTTATTTTAAATAGTTTTGTAATAGGAATAGTTAGAATTAATTTTGAAAAATTAGAGATCAAGGAGCAAAGGAAGCAGCGTGAAGACCCGTTTGTAATGGAGCCGGGTTTAAATGTAATAGTTATATTTAAATATTATTTCTCGCACCCTTGGGAGGTTTGACCTTTTGGTTCACTTGGTAGCTCTAAAGTGAACCAAACTAGAATAAAAGTCCATAATCAATCCGGGTAGAATATAGTATTCTATATATGCATACTTATACTATATATATAATATATATTATGCAAACATGCTTCTCATATGTTAATTAATATACGATGATTTTTTTATATATATATGTAAATGCGGGCTAAATAAGATGAGACAAATTAATAACAAACCCTCAATTTTTATATTAAGTCCTAAGCGTTCAAAGATATTTGGAATATCGAACGTCGCTTTCTAGCATGATAAAATTAATAGAGTATTAAATATTTAATATGAGTTTGTTGTGTCACCACAAGGCAAGTATTAAGTATTTAAGATGTTAATTTATCACATTTGATGCTTATAAAGAAAATTGAACAATATTGTTTTGTTGTGTCACCACAAGGATGATATTTTCTTTTTGAATATATGGAGTGCTAGGTCGGACTTAACTTGGATAATTTTAATTTGGATGTGCCACCACTGATCAAAATAATCTAAGAGGCAAAAGACAAGGAGTTGCATAGTTGATGTATTTGACAAAAGTTGTCTACCTATTTATTTATATATAGTTTGTTGTGTCACCACAAGGCTATATACATTTGAAATGGGATCCTTATTCTCACTAGCAAATCTTTAATTAGATTTTGCGAACTATATAAGTGAGGGTAATATAGTTTGAAGAAAATAGTGGGAGATACCAATTTAAAACAAGACCTAAATTATTTTGGTAATTAATAAAAGAATGTATGTTAAAATGTTGTTAATTACAAATTCATTTACGTAATTTTACAATGTCTAAAATTACTATCATCATGCGAAGCATATTAGATGCTAAATTAACCAGACCAAATTAAACGGATTGGTTAAGGAATTTGAGAATAGTTCTCATGGCTGAAAAGCTATCTTATGTCCTTAATACGCCTATCCCTGCAATGGTTGCGCATAATGCCTCCGAGGAAGAGATTGCTACTTTTAGAAAGTGGCAAGATGATGCCTGATTGGCTCAACGCATCATGCTCGCATCCACGAAAGTAACGAGCTTCACGTCACAAGACGAAACTATGGATGCTTCTACTATATTCCTGCACATCAAGTAGTTGATGGTGAGGAAAGTAGGACTCATAGATATCAGATATCTAAGGAGATCTTCCGATCCAGAATGGCCAATGGCACTATAGTACAGACAAAAAGTTCTTAAAATAATCAATTTGATTGATAAATTAGGACAACTGGTTTTGTCATGGATGGAGAGTTGAGCCAAGATTTGATCTTTCGCACTCACTCTGGGACTCCTTTCACAATTATTGTGAATTTTTCATATGAATAAGCTAAATATCACCTCATTGATTTGCTTAACATGTTGAAAAATGTTGAGAGTCACTTTCCAACCAAGAAAGACCAAGTCTTATCGGTAGGGGCCAAAGGATCTTCCAAAAGAAGAACGATTCAAAAAGAAGGTAAATAGAAAGGCATAAACAAAGGATAATAAGAACAAAAGCGACACGGATAAAGAAAGGAGTTTGCTTTCCACCGCAATAAGCCCTCGACACCGGAAAGAAAAAGCTGCGAAGAAGCATCGCAGAGGCTAACCAAAGAAGCTTAGTGAAGTTTGATGTTAATACGCTTTTTGTTCATGATTGAAATAAATTTTTCTTTAAGTCAAGGTTCTACTTGGGTATTGGATACCGACTTTGGTTATCATAAATATAGATTTATGAAGGGACCAAGCGAAGTAGAAAGCTAAACAAATATAAGTAATCCTATGTGTGGAAAATGAAGCAAAGGTCTTTGCATTAGCCATAGAAACTTATAGTTTAGCAATGCCTACGGGCAAATCTATTAAGTCAATAAGTTGTTATTGTATTCCAGTTCTTGTTAAAAATATTATTTCCATTTTATTGTTGGACAATGAAATCTTTGGTATTATAATTAAGAACAATCGTTGTTCTATTTATAATAATAATGTTTCGTATAGAACTGAAAGATTACTTAATAAATTTTGTATACTTGACTTACATGAAAATAATTTTGCATATTGAACAAATTAGTATAAGAAAAGGAGATGATCATTCAAAGAGTTGAATGTGTGTATTTGCTGAAATACAAGTGTGAATTATTTGAAAGGTTCAGATAATTCATAAGTTAAACAAATTGACAAAGTATTAAGATTCTTTGATTAGATCAAGGAATAAATACTTGAGAAATAAGTTTCAAGATCATCTTAAATGGTTTTCTCATAATGGACGCCTCCTGATACGCAATAATTGATTGATGTATTTGAATGGAAAAATCGTACCTTGTTGGACATGGTGCGGTCATAATGATTTTACCGACATTTCAAAGATCCCTACAGGGTCATGTCCTAGAAATGGCCGCAGATATCTACAAAAGGTAACCTCAAAATCCGGCTCCAAGACTCCATAAAAGTTATGGATAGGGAGGATTCCTAATCTTAAGTATGTTAAGATAAGGGGTTGTCCAACTTATGTGAAAATGTTTCAAAAAGATAAGTTTGGGACAAGATTTGACAAGTGTAGATTTGTTGGACATCCTAAAGTAAGTTTAGGGCATGTGTTCTATAATCCTACTTAGTAAAAGGTGTTTGTTCATGAAACACGCTGCCTTTCTAAGATAAAGGTATTTATCATTGAAAGGGCTAGTGGGAGGATAATAGATCTTGAAGAGTTCAAGAACCACAAAACACTATAAGTCAAATAAGAGGAACTCGTAGATGTAAGACTATTGTACCACAACCGAATCGTAAATGGAATAGTACCGAAGATACCTAGGAGGTATGGATTCATCATGGATGATGATGATGAGGTACACATCATAGAAGATGATGATCCAGAGTTATATACGATGAGGTAAGAGTTCTAGTGTGTACAAAAGGGTCAGTGGGAGCGTCGTGAAATTTCTAGTATTATATGTTGATATACTACGGATGAGGAATAACATACCAATGCTACAATCAGTAAAGATAAAGTTGTCTAAACATTCCTCCATGAATGATTTGGGAAGAGTATCATTATTGGGGATGCAAATCTATATAGATAGATTTAAAAGGATGCTCAACTTAACCCAAGGAACGTATATTCATTTGATGCTAAAGTCGTTTAGCATAGCAAACTCCAAGAGATGTCTCATGTTGATGAGCTATGGAGTGTATCTCTCTTTATAGTCCCCACAGACTCCTGAAAAGAGAGACCGCATGAGTGACTATCATATATGCAATGAAATATACAAGATGTAATGTTGATCGGTCATATTCTAGAGAAGATCACTGTAAGACAGTGAAAAACATCTTAAAGTACTTTACTGGCACTAAGGATGTGATCATATTTATGGTGGGTCTAAATTAAAACTAGAGGGCTTACATGACTCAAGTTTTTCGCATGCACTCAAGATGATGTAAAATCCACTTTAAGGTAAAGCGTTATCTTGACAAGTGGTGCAGTGAATTTGAAAGGTTCCAAACAGCAAAGAGTTGCTAGTTTAGTGATAAAGACAAAGTATATAGCTATAAATGAAGCTGTAAGTTGATTGTTTGGATTAAAAGTTCATTACAGAACTAGGAATAGTTCCTAAGTCTCATCTTGGATCTAAACATGTGTTGTGACACTTTCATTTGATTATTAGAATCATTGAAAAGATGAAAATCACTATACAGATAGTGGACCCTCATGAACAACATTACATATCCATTAACTAAAGCTTATCCAACAGCAGGATAATCGTCACTTAGAGAAGAAGGGTATGAAATACCATGGCGATTGGCTTTAGTGCAAGTGGGAGATTGAAAGTAGTATGCACACAAGTCAATCATGTTTGATGATAAAGCATATACTTTGTAACAATCTTATTCATTTATTAATAAAAAGTATTAATTTATTAAAGGCTTTTAATTTTCTACATGATGCTGTTTTATGATATGTGATAAACCCATAGTTTTAAGCAATGCTTTTAGAATAATGATGATGATCATTCTAATGAGATCTAAATTCTTAGAAAGCTTAAAACAAAAATAGATCCCAATCATTGGATTACTAAATTGGGGATTAGTGAATCCGGATAGATTGGTACATACGTTGCTCATTTCATTGAATGAGGATGATTGATCTCATGATCATTTGTGTGGAGACACTAAAACAAGTATGTAGGTGCTTATTAGAGAATAAGTTCATCGAACGTGGCTCGCTAAGGAATACCTAATGGAGTTTTACTTGCACCGTCAATAGAATTTCAGTAGTGATAGTAGACAAGTGATCCTCGACTTGAGATCATCATAGTATCTTGTGTATGATGAGTTATACTTTGACTTATTCCTTAAGACATATCAAAGGGTATGCTTGGGTATAATAAGTTGTACATGGAGATAATGTATGATCAATAAAGAATCTACCACTTTTATTAAAAGAAGAGAAATGTCCTATGTGATTCGATAAATGACAACCCAAAGAGTCCTTGGCGGCGTAATGAAATTAGAAAGGAGTTTCTAATTTGCATTATTTGAGTTGTGCATTTAAGAGTCGAAATACATATAATTAAATAAAATAAGACTCGACAAGGTAATTTCATGTCTTATATTTAATTCGGGACATCAGTATGGTGGAAGGATTGAATTACATTTTAAGTAACTATTTACTCAAAGGTTCTTTTATGATTAATGTTGAAATCTATATTATCCGGAAAGTCGTTGATCGCTAGGGAGGCTTATCCTATTGTAGAATAAATATTATTTATTTAAATAAATTAATTATTTAATTTATTTATTTAAATAAGATTAGAATTGTTCTAATTGATTTATTCACAACCTGGGTTTAATATGGAGAACCTAAAGGGTCACACCATAAAAGGAAGAATAATTATTTAAGAAGTTAATAGCATAATCGTAATAATATGTTATGTATATTTAATTTAATCTATGGTGATAGAATAAATTAAATAGCTTAATATTTATTATTTAATATTTTAGAAATATTAAATATAAATTAATAAGAGGAGTCTTATTAATATTATTACAATTATTATTATTATTTTAATTTCTAAAAGAGTTTAGGAATTAATTTAATATAAGTACTCTCATTTATTCCTAATTGAATTAAGAAGGAAAATTAGTTAAAGAAGTTTAATTAATTATCCCTAATAAGATTAGGGAGCCCTTTAATTAAAGGGTTTAATTAAATAATACCTTATTTTAATAGGGTTACTTGATATCTTTATAAGAGGAGTCTTATATCGATATCAAGACGACGTTATTCCAATGGTTGGAGAGTACGCTCCTTTTCTATAGAGATAGAAAAACTAGGGTTTAGCCAACCACCCATCTTCTTGAATTCTTCTTCTTCCTTGGTGGATCACCTCTAGAGGCCAAACACTTGGGTGGCTAACGTTGATCAAAGAAAGGAACCAAACCCAGTGGATTCAAGTTGAACGCGAAAAGGATTGGAGGTGAACTTGTACCTGAGGAAGGTCGGATCTTCAAGGGTATGTTTCTTATTCATCTTTTTCGTTTAATTAATAATTATGCATAAAGGGTGATCCGGGTATATGGTTTGTCAATTTTTCAAACTTTGATTTTATCTCGCTTCCGCTTAATTTGTGTAATTTGATTGCGCACATTAATATTACAAACCTAACAAACGCAAGTCTATAGGCTACATTTTCTACTCGGTCAAGAATTTGAAATGGACCAATAAATCGTAGATTGAGCTTTCCTCTCTTCCCAAATCTTGTAACTCCCTTCCATGGAGCAACTCGCAACAATACATGATCCCCTACACTAAATTTCACGTCCTTTCGATGAAGATCCACATAACTCTTTTGTCGATCTTGTGCCGGTTTGTATAAGTTGTCGAATCATTTGGATCTTTTTAGAGTCATACGCATCTTAACTTTCGGGTCCCAACAATGTTGCTTCACCCACCTCATCCCAACATATTGGAGAATGAAATTTTCGTCCATATAATGCTTCAAATGGAGCCACACCTATACTTGTCTGATAACTGTTGTTGTAGGAGAATTCAACCAATGGTAAATACTTATCCCAACTGCCCTTGAAGTCTAGGACACAGAGTCTTAATAGATCTTCAAGAGTTTGAATAGTCCTCTCTGATTGTCCGTTCGTTTGAGGATGGTATGCCGAACTGAATCGTAAATTCGTGCCCATAGCTTTTTGCAAGCTAACTCAAAATCTTGAAGTGAATCTTGGGTCACGATCCGAAACTATGGATACAGCATGCCATGCAACCTCACAATCTCATTCACGTACATACTAAGCAAGACTTTCAAGGAATAAGTAAGCCAGTATCGGCAAGAAATGAGCGGACTTGGTTAATCTATCAACAATAACCCAAATAGCATTGATGCCTTGAGAAACCGTAGGAAGACCCGCAGAATGAAATCCATGGTAATATGTTCCACTTCCATTTCGGAATCTCAAGTGGTTACAACGGACCCTTAGGTACTAGATGCTCCGCCTTTTTACACGTGAAGTTAAACACATCGAGATAAACTTTGCAATCTCTCTCTTCATATTGTTCCACCAAAATGTATGTCAAGATCACGATACATTTTAGTACTTCCAAGATGGATTGCAAATGGTGTATTGTGTGCCTCCATCATAATCTTGTACTTCAAATCGAGTCGTTAGGGACACAAAGTCTAGATTGGACTCAAGTATTCCTTCTTCATCAATTCTCGCTTTTGGAATAGCTCCTTCTTGTACTTTCTTCTTTATATACGCATCACTCAAGATTGATTGGCTCGAGCAACCTTAACTTTTTCTATTAAAGTTGGCTCTATGCAGATACTTGACATCATCGCATTCATTCCCCAAGATATGATCTTCTACTCAACGCGCGTCTACTACCACGTCAACTTTACCGGGATGGTATGAATAGTGTGGTCGTAGTCTTTCCATAGCTCGAGCCAACGTCACCGTCGCATGTTGAGTTCTTTTGAGTGAAGAAATATTTAAGGATTTTATGGTCCGAATATATCTCCACTTTCTCCCCATATAGATAAGTGCCTCCATATCTTTAAGCAATGAACGATCGGGCCGCTAACTCTAGATCATGAGTAGGATAATTCCTCTCATACTCTTTAAGTTGTCATGAGGCATAGGCTATGACTTTCCCACGTTGCATCGGAACACATCCTAACCCTTTGCCTGAAGCATCGTTGTAGATAACAAATCCATCCGAACAGGATGGTATTGTTAGAACAGGTGCCGAAATAAGTCTCCTCCTCCAAATGAATTTTGTATCCTTCCGAGTTAGTTTAGTTAATGGAGTAGCGATTCGAGAAAACCCTTCCACGAATCTCCGATAATAACCAGCTAGACCTTAAAGCTACGTGCTTGGCCACCGATTTCCGGTTGCTCCCAAATTTGTATTGCTTCAATCTTCGCTGGGTCCACGGATACTCCATATTTTGACACCACATGCCCAAGGAATGCTACTTCCTCAAGCCAGAACTCGCATTTCTTCAATTTGGCATATAGTTTGTTTTCACGAAGCCTTTGGAGTACCAGCTTCAAATGGTGCTCATGATCTTCACGGCTTTTGGAATATATGAGGATGTCATCAATAAAGACAACAACGAATTGATCCAAATATTCCTTGAATACACGGTTCATCATATCCATGAAAGTCATAGGAGCATTTAGTCATCCGAAAGACACGACTAAGAATTCATAATGCCCATACCGAAGTTCTCGAAGGCGTCTTTGGAATATCCTCGATTCTAATCTTCAAATTGATGATATCCGTAAGCGAAGATCGATTTTTGAAAAGAATTGTGCCTCACTTGAACTAGTCAAACAAGTCATCAATACGAGGTGAGGATACCTATTCTTAATGGTGACATGGTTCAATTTTCGATAGTCAATACAAAGTCGCATACTCCCCGTCTTTCTTCTTTACTTAATAAAACAAAAGCACCCCAAGGAGATGTACTAGGGGACGAATGAAACCGATGTCCAACAATTCTCGAAGTTGGACCTTTAACTCCTGAAGTTCAATAGAGCCATTCGATATGGGGTTTTAGAAATGGGCTTTGTACTGGGTTCAAGATCAATAAAGAATTCAACTTCACGTTACGGGGTAGACCAAGGAAGTTCTTCAGAAATACGTTAGGAAAGTCAATAACAACAGGAATATTATTCAAATTTGACGTGTCTTTATTCAAATCCATAACATGGGCTAAGAAATCTTGACATCCGTTTTTCAATAAACGAATAGCTTTATGATTAGATATAGCGGTGATTGATTTTAATGGTTTAGTTTCTTGAATTGCATACAACGGGTTGGTTAGGAATATGAAAACTAACAACCTTATTTAAAACAATCAATTTTGGCATGATGAGTAGTTAACTAATCAATCCCTAAAATAACATCAAAAGCAAGTATCTTTAAAGAGATAAGGTCAATGGGTAAGGTAATGGTGCCAACTTGAATCAAACAAGATTTATAAGCAAATTGGATGTGATGAAAGTTTCTCTAACGGAGTTTCCACAGATAGGTCAAAGTCTAATTTCTCCCGAGTCAAGTTTAAACGTTGAGTACAAGCATAAGAGATAAATGAATGGGTAAAGACCCCAGATCAAGTAAGGTATAAACTTCGCAAGAATTTATAAATAGCTTACCCGTGATCACCTCGTTTGGGTTCTCGATTTTGACCGACCACAACAAACGCTTCTTCCGGGAACCGTTGACTTTGACTTTTCTCGGGACGATCTTTTTGAGTCACCGTCCCTCTTTGAACTAGGTTTCGCTTCTTGCATAATCTCGAAAGCGATATGTCCTTCCTTTCCACAATTATAGCATATCTTGAATCTGTTGTGGGCAGTTTTGGTGATATGTCCCTCTTTTACAGATTTATAGCATATGATGGGTGGTCGTTCTCCTCCCTTAGAACCCGATTCACATCTTGCGTACCGATGTCTTCACATGGTCGTTGTTGAATCTCCTCTTTTAAAATCTCCTCCGACTCGCTTCTTCTATTTTCATGGCCATGATTACCACCAGAGTGGTTACCATTCTTGTCCGTCTGTTCTTTTCTCCATTGGTTATCATTATTCCGTTGATCGCTATCTACGAGTACGATCCTCGGTTATGGTCCTCGGTTGAACATACTCGTTATCTCGCTTCTAACAATTGAGCCCTGTTAACAACATCCGAATAGAAAAAAATTTATGAGAAATGAGATATTGTCGTATCTTAGGGTTTCAAACCTCTCGAAACATCCGCTCATACGTTCCTCATTCTCCACCAAATGAGGTGCAAACACTGGATAACTCATGAACTTCGCCTTATCTTTGGGACACCATCATGTTATTCTCGCTCCGATCTAATAAACTCAACTTCCTTCATACGACGAACACTTTTAGGAAAGTATTTGTCATTAAATAGTTTCAAATGTCTCCCAAGACATCTTTGAGTCGGTTGGATGGGTACGCTTCACAGACTCCCACCAAGAGTCTCGCCGCCACGGAACATAAAGGTGGCGAATGGAACCTTCGTTCCTCCGTGCATCCCAAGACATCGAATATCTTAGTAATTTGTTTGACCCACGTCTCTTCTTTAATTGGATCCGGCTTTCCCTGAATTCGGTGGTCCCAACTCTTTGAACCTTGCATTGTGACCACCCGTGAATTGCTATCATTTCCTCCTCGTATTTTGAACACGAGTCTCCCTCGTCCGATTTTTGCATGAATCGCAAAAAGCTTCTAAACATCCCCTCGTTCATCATTTGCTCAATTGGTGTTGTTCACAGGAGGTACATTGCCGACTTGCACAGACGTTCTCCTCGTTGGTAAAGTACATGCATCTCCACGGTCTCATTTACTCCTTTGTTAATATTCTCGGTCGACATTCTCAAATCATCGTCATAAAACAAGGGTTAATTAAGGAAATCAATATATCACATAATATCCCTATATCTTAACCAACTAACAAATAAGCTTAGGTAGGACACACTAGCGAAGGATTTACTCGTCTCTCCCTCCTAGTCTATTCCCCGATCTCGCCAGAGATCATATCCTAAGCTCGATACCAATTGTGGCGCCCCAAAATAGGTCCATTCCATCCAACCCATTACGAGTCGCCAAATACATGGTATGAAATAACTACAACTTTATTATTACAACAATAAACTGTGAGTTTGAATACAAATATTATCTTCAGACAATATCTATACTCGGATAAATCTTCATCACATTTATTGATACATTATTTTACAAAATGGTGAGGACTACTAAACAACTCTCTCTAGAACTTTCATTCCATACCCGACTCGTGTACTCGCTATATTCTCGCCTCACGAGAAAAAAAGGAACAAAAGGAAAAGGGTGAGCTCAACTAGCCAAGTAAAGAATATTATGACTAAGATAATATACAACAAATTATCGTTAGTCTTCAACAGGAAAAATCTAATAGAATACAATAGACAACAAATTTTAAATCAATATTCGCAATGAAATAATAATTCATTAGAAGAGTTAAGTAGAGAATGCAAACTACTATCTTCTATGTATGAATTTAAAAGTTCATCGCTCATCTTTTATCCCCGTAACATCAATCAATATATATCCGGAATCAAATATTCATCTTTACACTACAAAAGCCAAAGATATTCATCGGTTGGTCATGTTCATCTAAACACTGTTCATCTTTGACTACTTCGCCAAAGATATTCTTCTAAATCATTCATCTTTGCACTACTACAGCCAAACATATTCAATAATATCATCATTTAAGACCGAGGATGATGAAAAATATTTTAAAGAAACGAATCCGGTGAAACAAAATGACAAGGATTAAGGATTAAGGATTAGAGTACTTTGTTTTATCCATGTCCAAAAATACCTCAAAAATAATTATAGTGGTGTAAAATTCAAGAATGATCAAAACATGGATACAATCAAAGCTAGTATCCACAATAGATATTTTTAGATTTAAAAAGAAAATTTTTATTTTTCGATGAATAGGTCAGAGATTCGTGAATAAAGTGTCGATACATGAATAAGTAATCTCGACACCAAAAGTTCCAAATTTGATAAAACTTGAGATTAATATTTCAAAGATAATGATATTGAAGAAATAATATCATTACGAAAAAAAAATAATATCCTTACCTCGAAAGATCAAGTCTTTTAAATTAAACACCAGGATATAGGCTATGACTTGAACTTGCACCAGATATAGTAATACTCAAAATATACTCAAAATACTCACAAGAATACGCTCGATAATATATAGAGAGAAAACTTTAGTTTCGGTGTGATTTTCAATTCTAACCCAAGACCCTATTTATAGGAAAAATGCTTAGAACAACAAAGCGAAAATTTAATAAAATATTAATATATATTTATTAAATTCTTACTCACACTTTTTATCTCTTGAATTCACATTCAACAAAAGTAGCCCACCTCACAAAACTTTTAAAAAACGTTTTTCATAAAATAAATAATTAAAACTTCCAAAATTAATTATTTTGAGCTTGTAACTTCAATAATTCATAATAAATAGCCCTTTTATCGGAAAAATTGAATCTCGCAATTTTTTATACGAAATTCATTTTCTACAACTTTGCGAGAAGAAAGTTTTTAAATTCCAAATGAAATTAATGAAATCCACAAACCAGGCGATTTTACAAGTTTATAATCAAATTTTCAAATAATAAATGGGGTCCCAGAGCATGTTTAACATGTTTTAAACATTTATTACAACAAAAATACTCTTCCTCCTCGTATACTCATATATCCCACATTCATTTGTAAAAATATCACCATTATTATATTATTAAAATATAATAATATATTTAAATGAATTATTTTATCGTAGAAAAGATAAAATTTCAATTTTCAACAATTGTCACATTAAAAATTTCTCCATCTATATCCACATAAAATCAATATTTTTCTCATCATATGAATCAATAATTAATTATTCACAAATAATATTACGTAATCACAATATTGACAACTGTGCAGTTCTCAGGAAGAGGGGCTTTCCGATAAGAATTTCTCCTTATTGGTAGCGCAATTAGGTGACCAAACCTCTCCTTGATGTAACTTTCTAGACATTGCCAATAATGTTATCTAATAATATTATTCAGATAATATGAATTATTGCTTCGATAATGAAAAAAAATCGTGTAATGACAATTATCAAACAACAAAGAATATAAAATATCAACGCAAAGAATTATTAAATCAATAAAATATTGAGCGAAGAAATCATCGTAACCATTATTATTGAGTAGTGCCTTCTTCACGTAAGAATCAATAATTGGTGCAATACTGGTGTCTTCTTGTGTTTTAACCACCAGAGTATTTTAAAAGTATTAATTCAGAATAACTACGTTGTTATTTTTAAACAACTTATATTTGTCATTTTTTTTCATCCAATCGCTTTCAGTTATGGGGCCCATTAAAGAAGGCTGGCAGGTAAATGCATTTAATATTCTCAAACAAAGAAGAATATTCCACGACCAAACTAATATTTCCCAAACAACAATGAATATTTTATAACCACTTTGCTTATTTTAAAATATTTGCGTATTTTACCCATAACTATCCACATTAATCAACTCAACCCTTACTATTTCAAAATAGAGAAAATTAAATTTCATTAATAATAAGTTGGGGTCTTACATAAGATTTCTGAAAGTTGTACACAGAAGCTTTCAAGTTGAGAATATTGTCCAACATAATTTTATATTGAAGATCTTGGTGTTTCTGCATTTCGAGTACAGCCTCTCTTTGCTTGGCAGCAACCTGGAAGTAGATCTCATCTACATCGATATACTCTTCTTGTAATCTCTTTGATAATTTTCCTTAGCCTCTTTATGAACTCATTATTCATAGTGCTGGGAGATTATTTGCAATTTGTGATCATTTGATTTAAAGAATATTGATGAGATCGAGTGAGTTTCGTGCTTTCTTCTATAGACTTGACCATTTTTTCGTGAGGTGTCTTTCAAGTCATCCATGGTAGGCAGGCTTGGGAGAGTATCATTTTCTTGAGGATTGTTCATTGGAGGGGTTTTTGGGTGAGATTGATCTTGCAGATTGTAAAGAGCAAAATCAAGACTGAAGTAGTCATGTGATGAGGAGGATGGTATATCAGCTGGAGGGGCTTGGGTTTGGATATCTGGGATAGGTGACTCTACGATTTCAATATTGGACTCTATGATGTGGCTTGAGTTTGGAATCGTAGAGTTGGTGATTTGAGGGAGCAGGGTAAGGTTGACTTCTTCTGGTTCTTCAGTTACAAAATTTTGGGATTCTACAACTGGAAACTAATTTACTGGATTGAGAATCACTTCCAGCCATTTAGGAAATTCATAGAAATAGCTAAATGAAGATGATGGCATGTGATTAACTCTAAAACTGGTAGGGATAAACAATACCTCAGGTTTATCTTTTGATGAGGAATGGTTGGTAAGCAGCTTCTTGGCAAAGATGACTTTCCACGAAATCCATTAAAGAAGAATCGAGATTCTTTGGATATTCCTTGATGCTCTAGAATATGTGATCCCATGAGTTCAGGATTTGAGCTTGATGGTATGCCATCATGGGTAGGTAAGAAAACAGTTGAGTGTACATATAGCTCCTAAATCCATCTTTCCCTACACTAGTGATTTCAAGCTCATCATTATCATCATCTTTTTCTTCTTCATTTTCTTCTGAAGATTCCATTATCTCAATGGTCTCTGGAGGGTTTGGCATCGCTCAATTTCATCTTGAGCAAGGACCTCTTCTTGACCATTGGGATGTCGCGAGGCTCCCCCAAAGCATGAACATCTTCTTGAGCGATGAGACTTCTCCCCTCGGTGGTGTATACTCAATCATGAGAATTTTAGGGATCTCCCCACCATTTAGAAACATTTATCCCTTTTCGTTTGCTTGGGGCAGTTCTACTTTTACAACCATACTCTTGGCTTCCCTTTTCAGCACTTTTTCATTCTCAAGAATATACTTCTTGACCAGCTTTCTTTTTGCTTTGCTGGGTTTAGCCACAACTTCTGGACTCTCTTGAGTCTTAGCTTTGTCATGTTGAACAGCTACTATTCTTGAGGTAGCTTATTCCATTTTTGCCACACTTGGCCTCGTTTCAGAGAACAGCAGAGTCTCTACGATCGAAGAAACTGTTGGTCTTTTGGACTTATGACCAGTTTTGTTCTTCTTTAGGATCTGTGAAATGGTTGATTGATCCTCTTCAGCTTCTTCTTCCTGTTGCATCTTTCTTCGCCTTCTTAGAGTCTCTACATCAGAGGACTCTACAGGAATGTTAGTTGTAGATCCTTGAGGCTCTTCGAATTGTCTTGCCCTTAGCTTTCTCTTGCCCTTGCTTTTTCGGCAAAAGCGAGAGGCTTCTCCTTGTCTCGCTTTTTTCTTCTTCTTCAACATCCCCGACAATGCAGACATGTTTCCGGAATGCTCGTCCTTTAGTTCCCCAGTTCTCCCAATTGGATCGGGTCATCATTCTTACATACTCAAAGCAGGTTCCTTTCCTAGTTCTTAAACAAGCTCTTTGTGTCATTCTTCGATTTGGGTTGATGGCTTCTCCTTCATTATCCCCAATTTTCTCCCCAAAGGTCAGATTGCGAGAATGATGCTTATGAATCTCCCATACAAAGATCTTCTTGAGTGCTCTTTGATTTCTTGAGTTGACGATCCACTTGCCAATCCACTCGAGCAATACTGACCCCATAGTTGAGTTGTGTACCATGAATCACGGCGTATATGAGCTTAAGTTCGAGTCTCATTTATCGAAGTCGTGACACGAGCACTTGTAGCAGATGCATTTCCCAATAATGTCAGCCAAAAATTTGTACCTTTGAGGGAACTCCTTCTTTTTGTAGCCTTTCACAGAGGGATTATTCTTGTGGTGCATTTTCTTCAAGTCCTCTTGGAAGCTTATGCTGTCTAGAAATGGGTGCCCCGCGTTCTTGAAACCTAGGGCCAGATTGAAGTTTTCTTCCCTTAGCCTCATTTCAACTCCTCTTACTCGTGTAGTGATGGTGTTGTGTTCGTACACTCCATTCTTGTAGAACTCCTTCATTAGCTTGGGATAGATGAGGGTGTCGATTGCTCGGTAGCCTCTTGAGAGACTGCCTTCTTCAGAAGCGCTAAGGTCTTGTGAAATTTTGGTGGAGCATCCTTGAACTCATCGAAGCAGAAGTCAGTAGCCTAAAATTACATTTTCAAGGCGACCATTGATTACAGGTTGAGAAGTGGGATACTGATTGAGCTTTCTTTTGATTTAGGGTTTTGCTTTGAGAGAGAGAGAGATATAATCTTTTGAACTCCAGATTTAAAAAACACGGTTCCAATTTGTACTTGTAGCTTCCCTCTCTCTTTTTTGACTTAGTGGGACAGGTCTCGCCTTTTGCTTGTCTCTACGATTTTGACTGTGCATGAATGTACTGATTTACCCTTTGAGTCTTCAGAGCTGAGATGTCCTTAGGATGACTACGATCGTAGAGGTAGTCTTCTGGTCGTTGAGTCTGTCCTGCGATCGTCGAGTTTGTCCGGCAGTCGTTGAGTCTGATTACCATTCGTAGAGTCTGTCCTACGATCGTCGAGTCTGTCCGGCAGTCGTTGAGTTTGATCACCATTCGTAGAGTCTGTCCTACGATTGTCGAGTCTGTCTGGATCCTTGTGATGAGTTTTTGACTAAGCATTCTTTTTAAGGTAACTCAGGAAGGGCCAACCTCTTGGTGTGATTCAAGGGTTAGGTTTCTCCCTGAGGCACCTCTTAGAGAGATTGCTTTGATATGAAGCTTGTGTCATCGCTGGATTCACTTTTGCTTCATTGAAAGGGCTTTTGGTCATCGTCGAGTCTGCACTATGATAGTTGAGTCTTTGCTACGATCGTTGAGGTAGTTATCTGTTCGGCTCTACGATCGTGAACTTTCCTTTATCATGTCTACGATTTTGAGTACAGCCTTTATATTTTTAGTGGTTAGCACAATCTAGAGCATACATTTCATGGTTGAAGATTTAGCATGCCTAGCTCACTTATTAACTTGTTAAATCTGGATTCATCTAGTGGTTTTGTAAAAACATCAGCAAGTTGATTTTCAGTAAGGATATATTGTAAAGATATAGTTCCATTTTGCACATGATCCCTAGTGAAAAGATACCTTATTTCTATATGCTTGGTCCTAGAATGCATGACAGGATTGTGAGTTATTGTTATGGCACTTGTGTTATTACAGTGTATGGGAATAGATTTGAAATTGAACCCATAGTCAGCTAGCTAATTTCTCATCCATAAGATTCGAAAGCACAAAGAATTTGTCGCCAAAGAATATATTCAAATTTGCGGTTGAAGTAGACACCGAGTTTTTTTTTTGCTAAACCAGACACAAGTCTGCTTTTCAAGAAGTTGACAGTGCCATTTGGTACTTTTTTCTATCTATTTTGCATCCTGCAAAATCAGCATCTATGTATCCTATCAGTTCAAGTGAGGATTCCTTGGGATACCACAGCCCCAAGTAGGGTGTACCCTTGAGATACCTAAAGATCCTCTTTACAACAGACAAATGTAACTCTTTAGGGTTAGCCTCAAATCTAGCACATATGCATGTTGCAAACATTATATTTGGTCTACTGGCAGTTAGGTATAAAAGAGACCCGATCATACCTCTGTATTGAGTGATATCAATACTTTTACCTTTCTCATCCTTGTCAAGCTTGGTTGTAGGAGCAATTGGTGTTTTCATGGAAGAGACTGATTCCATGCCATACTTCTTTAGTAAGTCTTTGATGTATTTGGCTTGGTTGATGAATATTCCTTCATCAGTCTACTTCACTTGCAGTCCAAGGAAGAAATTCAAACTCACCCATCACGCTTTCATTTCAAACTTGCTCTGATTAGCTTAGAGAATCTCTTACATAACTTTTCGTCAAGAGAACCAAAAAATGATATCATCAATATATATTTGAACTAGTAAGACTTTGTCTTTATGCTTTCTAAGAAATAGTGTGGTATCTACTCTACCTCTAGTGAACCCATTTTCTATTAAGAAGTTAGTCAGTGTTTCATACCATGCTCTAGGTGCTTGTTTAAGACCATATAAAGCTTTATCTAATCTATAGACATAATTGGAAAGAGATGAATTAATGAATCCTGGAGGTTGTTCTACGTAGACTTCTTCTTGAAGCTCTCCATTTAGAAATGCACCCTTGACATCCATTTGGAAGACTTTGAACTTCAAGTGGGCAGCAAAGGCAAGAAAGATTCTGATGGCTTCTAGTCTGGAAACGGGTGCAAATGTCTCATCATAGTCAATACCTTCTTCTTGAGAATAGCCCTTTGCCACTAATCTTGCCTTATTTTTGGTGATGACCCCATCTTCATCCATTTTGTTCCTGAAGACCCACTTGGTTCCTATGACAGGATTACTCTTTGGTCTTGGTACCAATCTCCACAATTTGCTTCGTTCAAATTGGTTGAGTTCTTCCTGCATGGCTTCTATCCAACTGGAGTCTTCCATAGCATCCTCTATCTTCTTTAGCTCTATCTCATGTAATGTGAAGCTTAGATAGAAGCATTCATTCCGAGTAGTTGACTCTTGTTTTAACTCTTGACTTGGATCTCCAATGATTAGATCCCGAGTATGATCCCTTGCCCATCTGTTCCCTATTGGGACATCCGTCCCTGATGCCTTCACATCTTAGGTCTTCAAGGTTCATCTCTTCTTCTTGGAGTGGAGGCTTGCTTAGTCTTGGATGGACTCTCTACGATTTCATTATCATGCTTCACGATTTCATTTGCTTCAGTACTACGATCGTAGTGTCGAGCTCGACGATTGAATTCGTAGATCTCGCACTATCTATCGGTAAGAAGTGTTCAGAGGCACCGCTTTGTCTAAGTCGGTTTCATCAAAGATGATGTGTATTGAGACTTCGACATTCGGTGTCTTCTTGTTGAACACCACGTAAGCTTTGATGATGTCGTGGCATATCCAAGAAAGATCCTTCGTCGACTTCAATGGTGGAATTTTGTCGATACTATTTTCCATTGTTGAGAATATAGCATACATGTACCAAAGACATGGAAATAGCTGACACTTGGCTTCCTTCCTTTCCACAGTTCGTAGGGTGTCCTCTTGATCGTAGAGTGAATTAATGATCATTACGTATGTGTAACGTGCAATATTGATGACTTACCGCTGAAGTATTGAGCAGCAGGCAGTCTGCCGCTTAGTAAGTAGGGTCCTTCCAGCCTCTATCAGAGTTCTATTCTTTCTTTTAGCAACTCCATTTTGTTGAGGAGTTCGTGGAGCTGAGAAGTTATGACTAATGCCATTGTCTGAGCAGAACTTGTCTATTTTTGAGAAATCGAATTCTCTTCCATGATCACTCCTTATTGCCTTGATTTTCTCTCCTTTCTCATTCATCACCAGTCTGAACATCTTGATTAATTCGGAGCTCATTTCATCCTTTGAAGTTAGGAAGAATACCCATGTGAATCTGGTGTAGTCGTCGACTACAACCAGAGAGTATCTGTTTCCTCCAAGACTGGTTGTTGGGATTGGCCCAAAGAGATCCATGTGGAGCAACTGCAGGGGCTTGTCAATGGAGTTGGCAGTCTTGCTCTTGAATGAGCTTCTGGTTTGCTTTCCAAGTTGGCAGGCGTTACATGGCCTTTCTTTCACAAATTTGAACTTGGGTAGGCCAGCTACGAGATCTTTTGATGCCAGTTTGGACATGTTTTTGAAGTTTAAGTGAGATGACCTTTCATGCCATAGCCAAATTTTATTTCCTCGGATGCTTTGGCGTAAAAAATATTATTTCATCGAACTTAGTTGACCAAGATCTACTATGTAGACATTTCCTTCTCTTGTTCCGGTCAACTTTATAGCAAATGTCTTCAAATCTCTGACTTGACATTGATTATTGAGAAATGTTATTTGGTGACCCTTGTCGCAGAGTTGGCTGATGCTTAGAAGGTTGTGTTAAAATCCTTCCACATAAGCTACTTTGTTGAAAGATACTGCACCATTGCCAGCAGAGCCATATCCTCTTGTCTTACCCGAGCTGTTATCTCCAAAGATGACTGAGGGACCCTCCTTTTCTACATAGTTGGATAGTAGAGCTTTGTTCCCTGTCATATGCCTCGAGCAACCACTGTCTAGATACCATGTTGAGGTCGTGGAGCTCTTTTCTTGTCAAAACATTTGAACCTTCATTTTGGTACCCATATTTGCATGGGTCCTTCTTTGTTAGTGCCTTTGGGGACCCAAATTTGTCTAATCTTGGGTCTCATATGCATGGAATTATAATAACACTTTGTAGCCCTATGACCATATTTATTGCATATGAAACATCTATTATAATGCATGTCTGTGTGTGTGTGATGATTCATCTTCCACTTGAACTTGTGTGGTTCCTTAGTTAACCTTCTGTTAAACTGATTCTCTTTCTTCCACGTGTCCTTAGGTTTCATAAATAGTGATGAGTGTGCCTTACCTCTACTGTACCTTCCAGTTGATTCGTAGAGTTGTTTTTGTTTGACTCTACGATTCTTCGAGGTTGGTAAGTAGAGGTTGAGTTACTCTTTTCCTTGATGAAACCCAGACCAGCGTGAGATCCTTTACTTCTCTGAGTATAATTAGAGACAGTAGAACAAGGTTGAACTGGTTCTTCCAACTGTGAGGATTTCATAAAAGCGACGCCTCTACCAAAACTTGAGACATTACTAGTGCTAGTTTCCATTGTCTTTTCCACACTTAGCTCTGAGATGGATTTCCCAAAGCCTAAGCCTGTTTCTTTGAATGTGCTTCTCTGACTAGAGAGCAGGCAGTCCATGGATGATGAGGATCTGTTCCATGAAGAGATAGTCTTCTCTAGATCCTCAATTTTAGAGGTTAGCTTAGACTCTCTTTGTGCATGATGTGTGTTTGTCTGTTTTAAAGTTTCATTCTCAGCTTCAAGCTTGGAGAGAAGATTAGTACTTAGAAGGGGTTGTTTCAAGCTCTTTCGAACTTTCTTCTTCTCCTCTCAAGAAGTGAATGATCTTTAGACAAGACTCGAACCACTTCACGTATTGATGTAGTCGATGGTTATGCCATGCAAGCGGTTCTTAAGTCACTTATATCTACATCAGAGAATTAAAATCAAATACCTCATCGATACTTACATCATGTATGTTTAGGCTTTGTTTGTCCTTTCAGATGTTTGGCCATTAAGCACAGATTGGCTATATGTGGTTCTTCCTCATCTCCTGAGTCCGCATTTAAGTCATTATCCGAATCACTCCACGATCCTCCAAGAACTGTGCCCTTTGTCTTTTTCGAGGCCTCTTGGTTCCTTTGTATTCTTTCTTTGCATGAGATTTCTTCTTTAGTTCTTCTTTGATAGGCTTGTTTCAGTTGGCAATGAAATGACCAGGTTTCTTGCAGTTGTAGCATAAATCATTTATTTGTTCTCGGCCGACGTAGTTCTTGACTTTTCTTTCGCTTTTGGGATTACGCCTTTCGCATGAACCTTCTTAGTCTCTTTACCAGTATAGAAAAGTCATCGTCATCGTCTTCATCATCTTCAGAGTCAATCTCAGTTATGACTTTTGATACACCTTCATTTGCCTTGAGAACAATACCTTTATCCTTTCTTCTTCCTTCTGATAAGGTTTCGGCGCGTTGGATCAACTCCGGTCAGATGCGTCGGGGAGATTTCCATACATTTGTTGAACTGTCATCTCATTAAGATTCTTTGATTATCTTATCACGTGGTCTTTGCATCCCACGCTTTCGGGTAGGCTCTCATGAACTTTATGGTTAGATCCTTGTTAGGATAGATCTTCCCATACGCTCGTAGAGAGTTGAAGCGTAATGTTGAATCTTTCATAAGTTGCGATCCACGCTTTTCTCCCCGCATACGAGCGAACATTTCATACTTACGTGTCGAGAGACCGCTGTTTTCTCTCTCGACTTCTTCGGTTCTTTCGTGCATAATCGCAGTGCTTCCCAAACTTCCTTAGCTGTTTTGTTGTTTACAACATTTTCAAACAGATTGTCCTCTAAGGATTGGAAAAAGATGTTCTTCGCCTTTTTATCAAGTCGATGACTCTCTCTCTCGCGGTCTCATCCATTCTTCTTTAACTTTGATTTGTACTCTATTTGGATCGTCAATGGTTGGTGAAAGCTTTGTTGGTATATAGGGCCCATTAAGAAACGATCTCAAATAGATCTTCATCTATCGAGTCCATGTATGCTCAGATCCCGACTTTCCAGTTAGTAAATTTATCCTTGTTGCACATTGGTGGCTTGCTGCCTCCCCCGATCCTGGATTCGCTTGGTACGAGTGCCATTTGGATCTACTAAAATGTGTAAGCTATAAAATAGAACCCGCGCTCGATACCAATTGTTAGTTCTAGTAGGCACAAGTTATCTGTAAGAGGGGTTGAATAGATATTTGAAAATCTTTTCTCTTTAAACTTGTTCTTAGATAATGATTAAAACTTAGCGGAATTAGTATTTGTTTTAATCTTCTTTACCAAGCAATGGAGTTATGATCGAGTAAGGCAGTTATGGCAGATATAGCAGTTATAGCAGAGATATAGCATGAATGTAAGCGATACGATTGTTTGTAAGTTGTTCAGAGCACTCAAAGCTCCTAGTCCACTCTTCTACTCAACGCAGTAGGATATCCACTAAGGATGTCTTTTACAATCTTCCGAATCACATAGATTCCTTCTGCACCAGCCAGCTCAGAACTTCTAGTTCACTCTTTAACTCTTCAAGTCCAACAGACTTGGCTTTCTTCTGATTCACTTCTTAACTCTTCAAGTCCAAAGCAGACTTGGTACTCTTCTTCTTCATTGATTGATAGTTGTTGAGTTCTTGATGGTTGCTATTCGATTCTTTGTGTAAGCTTTGGTTCGTTAAGAATCGAGTAAGTGAGCAAGCTTTGCAATATCTCGGATCGAAGAGTTGAGCTTGAGAGATATGTTCACTTTGTTTGATTAATGCTTGCTTACTCTCTCTCATCCATCTCGATCCAGATATATGTGAAGTTGAAAACTATCCGATTGGATCCATCCGTTGTGGCATTAAATGCATCCGAACTTTCTGTCTTTGTGATGGAGACATTTTCGCACATCTTTTGAATTTCGTATTCGCCCACCGACACGCGCAGGTCGTTTTCTCACCTACCACCGAAAAGGTATTTTGTCCTCTTACCCATGGTACTATCCTTAGCTTCTTCACACTACTTCTTTTTGTTGCATACTAAGGATATTTCATATATTTTGGGACTGATGAGCACTGCAGCATCTGGGATCCATTCCTCACTTGTTGAAAACACAGATCATGAGGCTCGATGTTTTCTGACATGAGACAGATAATGCTCTACGATTTGAATCGTGGTGTTCTAAGATTTAGATCGTAGTGTCTTTGACATCTTTGCATACTACGAAGCTATTAGTTCGAGAGCACTACGATTTCCCTTCATCCTTCGCACACTACGATCTTCTCTTGCTCGTGTTGTTGACTCTACGTTCCCGAGAGCACACTACGATCGTTGACTTGTAAAACTTCATGTTTCTTTCAGCATACTGCGATCGTAGAGTTGGCTCGGCAAACGTTGGGACCACTCTACGATTTTCGAAGAGTCCCCTTCAAGGCAAGCACACTACGATCTTTAGGCTCTACATTTTCTGCCTTGACTTCTGCAATGTTGATCAGATGGATGCACTACGATTTCTTCAAGACTAATCTATTACATCTTAAGATCAACCTAACAGCTTTTGATCTTTTCTATCTATACATTCTTTATCAGAATGGTACACGTTGAAAGCTTAGATCAACCTAACAATTTTGATCTATCACTAAGTCCTTGTACATATATTCATTTAAGGACCTTACAAATAATCATGAACATATATATTTAAAACATCAAATCATAATATGCATTCTCCCAACAGAACATATGGTAGATGATAAAAATTTCAACCATAATTGCAGCAGAATGAGCAATCCATTAGAAGAGTCAAATAGACCATAAAGTCTATTATCTTCTCTATGTTAAAAATCCACCAACAATGTTTTATCCCTGTAACATCAATCAACAGTTCTGGTCCACAATCATATGAATAACTCATAATCATAATTGTGATTCTAAAATTTCTCTTCGCATCCGTGATTTAAGATAATTTTTATCACATGTCTTTTCCTGAAACATCAAAGATCATGGTTATACCAAATCACAGCCTCGTTTATAATCATACTAACAATTTCTTCTTCGCAGACTACGGCCAAAGATATTCATCAATGCACCATCTTTGCACTATGTGCCAAAGATATTCAACAACAGTCATCTTTGCACTACGGGCCAAAGATATTCATCAATAATTTATCTTTGCACTACTGTGCCAAAGATATTCCTCAACGATTCATATTTGCACCACAGCCAAATATATTCATCAACAGATTCATATTTGCACTACAGTCAAATATATTAATATCTCAAAGAAATATATAATCATTTCGAATTTATATAAACAATTATAATCATGTTGATCATTTCACCTTTCAGACTTAAGCTAAAGATATTCAATTATAAATTCAATGGTCATGATCATACCAAATCAACAATTCAACTTTTTCAGACCATGGCCAAAGAGAACCCATAGTCATGATCCAAAAATCTACCCATCTTTACACTCAAGTCAAAGAGAAATATCGTCATTAGGTTTATAAAAATGCTATATATGATAATAAAAATTGTAAGACCCCAACTTTTTATAAAGATTTAATTTCTCTAATTATTATTTTGAAATAGTAAGGGGTTGATTTGATTAATGTGGTTAGTTATGGGTAAAATGCGCAAATATTTTAAATAAACAAGTGGTTATAAAATATTCATTGTTGTCGGAGAATATTCGTTTGGTCGTGGAATATTCTTGCTGTTGGGGAATATTCGTACGACGGCGCAGCCTTGTGTGGGCCCCATAACGGAAAGCGATTGGATGAAGAAAATGACAAGTATAAGTTGTTTATAAATAATCTGTAGCGATTATATCAGCATTATCTTGTTGGAATACCCGGTGGTTAAAACACGATGAATGGCGTTGTTGTCAAGACAAGAATTTGCAGTATTGCACCAATTATTGATTCTTACGTAAGAAGGCACTACTCAATATTTGTTACAGTAATTAATGTTCAATATTTTATTTTAATGATTCAATAATTGCTACGTTGATATTTTATATTATTGTTGTTTCAATAATTGTCACTCTGCGGTATTTTCCATTATCTGAGCAATAATTCATATTATATGAATAATATTATTAGATAACATTATTGGCAATGTCTAGAAAGTTACATTCAAGGAGAGGTTTGGTCACCTAATTGCGCCAAGAAGGAGAAATTCTTATTGGAAAGCCCTCTCTTTCGGGAACGCCCCGTGGTTGTTAACATTGTGATTTTGTAATATTATTTGTGAATAATTATTTATTGATTTATATGATGAGGAAAATATTATTTTATGTGGATATAGATGGAGAAATTTTTTAAAGTGATAATTGTTAAAAATTGATATTTTATCTTTTCTGATAAAATAATATTTTATTATATTATATAATAGTGGTGATATTTTTTACAATGAATGTGGAATATATGAGTATATGAGAAGGAAGAGTATTTTTGTTGCAAAAGTTGTTTAAAACATGTTAAACATGTCTGTGGGCCCATTTCTTGACTGAAATTTGATTATAGCCTGTAAAATCGCCCGTTTATGGATTTCGGTCAATTTCTGTTTGGAATTTGGAAAAACTTTCTTCTGCAAAGTTGTAAAGAATTGAAATTCCTATAAAAAATTATGAGATTCGAGTTTTCTGATAAAAGGGCTATTTATTATGAATTATTGAAGTTCCGAAGTTCTAGAATAATTGATTTTTGGAAGTTTTAAATAATTTTTAAAAGAAAAACGTTTTTTACAAGTTAAGTGGGTCTCACATGTGTTACAAATGGGCTAAAATCAGATTTCAAAGATGGGCGTGAAAATTTTGTAAATATAATAATATTTTATTAAATTTTTTGCTTTGGTGTTCTAAGCAATTTCCTATAAATAGGGTGCTTAGGTTAGAATTGAAAATCACACCAGAAACTAAAGATTTCTCTCTCTTTCTCTCTCTATAATATCGAGCGTATTTTTGTGAGTATTCTAGTACTTTGAGTATTGTTATACGGTGCAAGTTCTTTCAACATTATATTCAGTATTCCCGTCAAAAGTACTATTCTTTCTAAGGTAAGGGATGTTATTTTATTCAAAAAATGATATTATTTATTCAATATCATTATGCCGAAATATTGGTGGGAATTTTTATCAAATTTATAACTTTTCATGTCGGGATTACTATTCATGGGTTACTATTCACGAGTACTATTCACGAAGCATGATGATATTTTTTGTGAAATTTCTATCTTTTGGTGTCGGAGTTACTATTTACGATACAAGACTATTCACGATATCTATTAATTATTCACAAATCGACATTATTCACGTAAAAATTAAGTTTTTTTCTCTCGTGTCCAAGATTGTCTGTTATGATTCCTATCTTTGATTGGATCTATGTTTTGGTCTTCATTCTTGAATTTTACTCCACTCTAGTTATTTATGAAGTATTGTTGAACTTGAGTTGTTTAAAGTACGAATCCTTAATATTTATTCTTTTGTTTCACTTGATTCGCTTTTTTTAAAATATTTTTCATCATCCTCAGTCCTAAATGATGATATAACTGAATATCTTTGGCCTGTAGTGCAAAAATGAATGATTTTCTGATGAATATCTTTGGTCCGTAGTGCAAAGATGAACAAGTCTTTAGATGAACATGACCAACTGATGAATATCTTTGGCCTGTAGTGCAAAGATGAATGTTTGATTCCAGATATATATTGATTAATGTTACAGGGATAAAATATCGACGATGAACTTTTAAATTCATATATAGAAGATAGTAGTTTGCTTTCTCTACTTAACTCTTCTAATGAATTATTGTTTCATTGCATTGTTGATCTAAAACTTGTTGTCTATTGTATTCTATCGATTTTTTCCCTGTTGAAGACTAAGGATAATTTGTTGTACATTATCTTAATCATAATATTCTTTCTTGGGCTAGTTGAGCTTTCACCTTTTCCTTTTTGTTCCATTATTCTTCTCGTGAGAGCGAGAATATAAGCAGAACTAGTCGGGGTGTGGAGTAATGGTTCAAGACAGTTATTTTAGTAGTCCTCACTATTTTGTAAAATAGTGTATCAATAATTATAATGAGAAATTATTTGAGTGTGGATATTGTCTAGAAGACAATATTTGTATTTAAACTCACAGTTTATGTGTTGTTGTATTTTGCACGACAATTGTATTAATGAAGTTGTAGTTGTTTCTGTACCATGTATTTGGCGACTCAGAATGGGTGATGTATACCTATTTTGGGGGCGTCACAAAAATAATATGATCAACATATAGTTTTAATCTCAAGAGTAATATTCATAAATCAACTATAATTTGGTTAGAAAAATAAACCAATTTTGTCATGAATAGTAACTCGTGAATAGTAACCCATGAATAGTAACTTCGTGAATAGTAACTCATAAATAATAACTCATGAATAGTTATAAACAATTTCGGTATAATGATATTGAAATAACATTTCTTAAACTTATAAACAATTTATTTTAATTGTTTACACTTTACTAAATAATGCATTTAATCATTCTAAAATGCCAAACTCATAAGATTTCATCACCAATAACCAAAACCCTCATCAAAAATCTGCATATAACTCATGTATGATTCTCAAGCCATAAAATCATATTTTCCAATTTTCTTACTTCACATAACATATTTAATTCTTTTACTCATAAATAGACAATTTTCATAAAAAATACCAAATCAGTTACAAAAATATTTCTTTTATGTGATTTAACAGAATATAGTCCCATATTGAACATATATTTTTCTCATAATTTTTAAAATTCATTTACTATTTTTCATATGGCCAAAACCGCCGAATATTTAGACATTTATCATAAATTGTACTTTTATCTAAACATTCCGAAATTCACAGAGTTCACTGATATTATATAGATGTACTCCTAATAAAAATTTCATCAATTTTGGAGTTAATCACAAGGAGTTATAAGCGGTTACTTTTAAAATAGTTTTTTCTCATAAAATTCATAACTCTTAATCTATACATCCAAAAATTACCATTTTTGGACACAATCAATAAAACTCATCAAAATATCATTTCAAATTTTACCATAATTTTTTGAAGGTCGAAAGAAGTACGAACTGAAAAATATAATAACCCTTAAAATCCCTTACCTCGAAAGAGCAGTACTTCTGACTGGAATATCGGATAAAAAGCCGAAGGAACCTTGCACCGAATAGCAACTCTCAAAATATCTAAATACTCTCAAAAATATGCTTGATAATATATAGAGAGAGAAAACTTATGTTTCTAGTGTGATTTTTAATTCTAACTTAAGCTTCTATTTATAGGAAAATGCTAGAACGTCAAAGGAGACTTAAATAATATAATAATATTATTTTTTTTCTTCCTTCTACGCCACTTCACCAACCAAGCCACCAGCAGCCATTAAGGAAGAAAATTCAGCAGCCCACATGCTTATAACATAAGTGGGTCCCACCCATAATTTAATAAAAAAATTATTTTATTTTTTGAAACTTCAATAATTCATAAAAAATAGCCCGATTATCAGAAAAATACAAATTTTATGTTCATTCTGCCTGAAATTGAATTCTCTACAACTTTGCAGAAGAAAGTTTTTCCAAATTCCAGATCAAAAATATCCGAAATCCATAAACGGATGATTTTAAATACCGTTTCAACACCTTTTAAAATTCATAACAAATCATGCGTTAATTTTTAACGGTTCAAAATTTGTGGACATATACTCAACTCATATATGTATAACATATCCAAAAATCACAACGATCCAACGGTCAGATTAAAATTATAACTCACGAAATAGAGCTTTAAGAACACCGAATTTGATCTATTAATACCTCCAATCCGACAAAATACTGATAAAACACCTCAACAGTAATTCCTTCATTTATAACCACATAAATAAATCCATCATTTATATCCGCATCAAATAAATATTTCCTTATCATATAAATTAATAAATAATTATTCACAAATAATATTACAAAATCATAATAATGACAACCAGGCAGTTCCCAGGAAAGAGGGGGCTTTCCAATAAGGATTTATCCTTACTGGTGCGCAATTAGGTGACCAAACCTCTCCTTGACAGAACTTTCTAAACATTGGCAATAATGCTATCTAATAATATTATTCAAATAATATGAATTATTGATCTGATAATGGAAAATACTATGCAGTGACAATTATTGAAATAACAATAATATAAAATATCAACGCAGCAATTATTGAACCAATAAAAATAAAATATTGAAGCAAGAACTATCGTAACAATTATTGAGTAGTGTCTTCTTACGTAAGGATCAATAATTTTAAAAATAATCGTGCAATACAAATGTGTTATTGTCGCAAAACACGCCAGACATCAGTATTTTAACCACGGGTATTCCAACAAGTGTTAATTCAGAATAACAACTACCTGTTATTTGTAAAACTCAAATTTGTCATTTTTTTATCAAGCGGTTATTCGTTATGGGGCCCACAAATGGCTGCGCCGTCGTACGAATATTCCCCGACAAAAAGAATATTCCACGACCAAACGAATATTCCCCGACAATTGAATATTTTATAACCACTTGCGTATTTTAAAAAATTCATATCTCACCCTTAACTTTAAACTTTTATCAATCTAACTATTTACTAAATAGTTATTATAAGAAAAATTGAATACTTTTATTTCATAAAATTCGGGGTCTTACATGTTTTGCCACTATCATACAAGATGTCTAATGACATACAACCTCGTGTTCTCATAAGACATGGTTGTGCACATCCACTAGCTGAATATATCTACGAGCACTACCTGTATGATCTTGGAGTTTATTTGAAACATAATTTTCACTTGGAGACAACGGAGATATTTATATGTTAAGAGAAGACTCACCATTGGGAAAAAGATGATAGTAATCTTCTCGTTTTTCTTTGGGGTCTATTGGGTCAACCAAGGATAATTATGTGGCCATATGATATCCTAGACGCATGGCCTTCCATGTACGAAGGTTTCCTTGAGCACTTCCCAAATATTTTAATTTCTAAAACAGTTTTTGACTATACTTTTATGTAAAGTACCATTGTAAGGTTGTGGTCGAGGTACCAGGAGACTTATATACATTTGTATTAAAACTCACAGTTAACTGTGGTCGTATTCTATACGACAACTCAACAGTTGTATAAATAAAGTTGTATTTGAATTTTGTATCATGTATCTGGCGACTCAGAATGGATGATGTATACCTAATTTTGGGGGCGTCACATCAACAGTTGGAGTCAATCAGTTGAACTTCAGTACAATTTGCAAGCACCCAAAGCTCAACAATATATCAGGAAGAGATATTTATCATTCCTACCCACATGTTACCTCAGTTTCTTTGTTCTATTTATTCTATGTGCCTACTTTTCCTGGTATCCATAGCGTTGATTCTTTTTCGGCCTAATCCTGATTTTGTTTTGCTTCTCCAGGTCGTCGAGCCTGATAGACTCGACTATTTTTCGTGTCTCCCGGTCCCTTTCTTCAAGTATGAATGGTTTAGTAAATTCATTCTGGAGCACCCAAGTGATGGTAACTGTAACGCCCCCAAAATAGGTCCACACAACCCATTATGGTCGCCAAATACATGGTACAAAAAATAACTAAAACTTCATTATTATAATTGTCGTGCAAAATATGACAACACATATGCTGTGAGTTTAAATACAAATATTGTCTTCTAGACAATATCCAAACTCAAATAAGTCCTCATTACCATTATTCATACACTATTTTACAAAATAGTGAGGACTGCTAAAACAACTGTATTGAAACATCACTCTACACCCCGACTAGTTCTCACTATATTCTCGCTTCCTGAGAAGAAAAATGGAACAAAAAGGAAATGTGTGAGCTCAACTAGTCCAGTAAAGAATATTATGGCTGAGATAATGTAGAACAAATTATCGTTATCCTTCAATAAATCAGATAAAATATGCTGGACAACAAGTTTTAGATCAATATTCACAGCGGAAATAACAATTAATTAGAAGAGTTAAGTAGAGAATGAAGTCTACTATCTTCTATGATTTAAAAGTCCATCATCAATATTTTATCCCTGTAACATCAATCAATATATATCTTTGAACCAAATATTCATCTTTGCTCTACGGGCCAAATGTATTTATTTGTATCACCAGTTGGTCATGTTCATCTCAACACCTGTCCATCTTTATACCACAGGCCAAATATATTCATCAGGTAATCATTCATCTTTGCACTACATGCCAAATATATTTAGTTATATCATCATTTAGGACTGAGGATGATAAAAAATATTTTAAAGAAAAGAATCCAGTGAGATAAAAGGACGAAGATTAGAGATTCGTACTTCAGTTTATCCAAATTTAAAAATACTCCATAATAATCAATTGTAGAGCAAAATTCATGAATGAATATCAAAACATGGACAATCAAATATAGTAACCATAATAGAGCACTTGGATAAAGAAAAGAAAATTTATTTTTTTTCTTGTGAATAGTGTCGTGTTCGTGAATAGTGCCGTATTCATTTATTAGGGATAAAACACCCTATACTCATTAATTACGGAGTCAATTTGGTATGTTACATGTCTTAATTTATTTCACCACCATTACAATAACCAAACTTAGTATGTTATAGTATCAAATGAGTTCATCATCACTATTGTTCAATTTATTGTTAAACACAAAATATAATATTTAAAATATACTTCTCTCATTCTTTAAAAAGACTGTCGTTTTAAACGAATTTTTTTTATAACTGACTGCTAAATAAAATATTTTATTATATTATATTGCATTGCTCACATACTACGCACACGTAAGGGATCTCAAAATATTTCGAATGGAAGGTAAAAAAAGTTAATGTTTAATGGTATAAAATTTTATTTATTTTAAATTAAGAAATCTGAACATAATTAACTCAAAAATATTACAAAATCTAAATCATAAAAAGATATATAAAAATTAACTTAAAGAATATTTAAAAAAATGAAAAATTTATCATAAAAAAAATAAATATAAATAAAATTTGGAAAAAAAGATTAAAATAAAACAAACCTTTTAAATCAAAAATAATATTATTTATTTTATTCAAAATACTATATAAAGAAAATATAACTAAAACTAAATATAAAATTAGGATAAGACATCGTGCTTTTCAAAATTTAAACTGTTTAATGGAAGGATGAATTCTAACTCTTGATTTGGCTGTTCTGACCTGACCACCCAAACAAACCTCACCCTTTTCCTCCCTCGTCTCGCTCTGTGCTCACAAGTGTCCTCCCAAAGTTTTTGAAACCCTAAAAATCTCTCCCTCAATCGAATACCCCCATTCACTATTCGTCGCTGTTTTTATTAAGTCCTCTCTATCTATTATATCCACTGCGCTTCTTGTCTAATCGACCGTCCGATGGCTGAAAGCAAGCTTGATCTCTCCGACGATTTCTTGTCTTCAAAGACGTCTGATCAGTTTTGGACCCCAAGGGGTAGACATCATTTTCGCTATTCGTGTTTCTCTCATTTTAATTTTATTTAATTTAATGATGTATTTCATTCTGTTTGTATTTATATTGGGTTAGGGTTCATTGATCTGAATACATTTGAGCTTATGATGATACTTCAGTTGACATCTAATTTTGACGTTTGACGTTTGACGTCTGGGGTTTCAGATCAGACACCTGTTTCTGTTTTCTTGTTTTGACTTTATTTTGGATATTACTCAGCATCGATTTGCTTTAGTTGTCAATGTATGAATAAAGTTTAAGGTTGTCTGATTGCGTTTTGTGAATTACAAGTATAGGCATTTTCTTGTTTTTTTTTTTTTTTTTCAAATTCACATGGTTTTTACTTTTAACGTTTATTGCTGGATTTAGTAATTAATTTTACCTTTTAACATTTTTTTGTATTTTGCAAGGAGTCTGTCCATGGTCTGATAAGAATTCTGTTTCTGTTGAATATGGCATGTATACGGTACTTGTAAAATGTGTACTTTGATTATGTTCAACCACTATTTTTCACGATTGAACCAGCAATCCTCTGTGTAATGAATTCTTTTTGAGATTTGTTTATCAGATCTATACCGTTGCAAGATCTATTGGCATTATCCATCTTTTTGTAGTTCATTTTGTTAGTTTTATATTTCTATATTGTTTATGTGATCCCATCTCTTTAAAATTCTTTGTTGTAATTTGCAATTTCAGTTGAATTAGTTAATTGGAGTACGACTATTTTTCTTGGGAGTTAATGGGAGTATGACTATTTTTTCTTTGTTATTTGGATTGATTTAACAACAGTGGAAGCATCTGGAGGAAATGATGACGAAAAGGCGATGATGGGAATGCTTGACGAGTCAAAAGGTAATTTATTTATACTGTTGTTGTATAAACCTGTCCTTAAATAGTGTAAGTAACAATATCTTCTTTGGTGTTGACTTATAGTAATTATAACCTTCTATGTTCCTTTCATTACTGCACTAGTGAAATTGTTACTCATGTTTGATGATTGCTTCGACAGATCAATTAGCATCAGAAAGCAGCATTCCTTTGTCCCCTCAGTGGCTTTATGCTAAACCAAGTGACACCAAGGCAGTGAGCGTCCAGTCTCTCTAAAAAATTTCATTTCATTTTTATAATGTTTTGTTGAAATGAATGATACAGCTGTTAATTCTATATTTTTTTAAAATCTTATCAGGAGATCTTACGTTATATAGTTTGCTATTGTGAATTGTTTTACCTTTTTTGTGTATCAGCGGTTATGATAGTCATTTGATTTGAGTTAATTTTAATGTTTGGGTAGCCTTCAATAATTTATTTATGGAAAGCTATCATCATACAACTGTTTAGTTAGATCTTGATTCTGATACAACCTTATTAACTTTTGTGTTATGTCCAGCAATTAGTAGTAATATGGTTGACCCCGTCAACATCATTTTTCAATCAGTAGACCCGTCTACTTCATTTGTCAACCAATAAACCCTTTCAGAGATATTTTTTTTTAATGATGATCAAATGCAGTCTTTACCTTAAAACTTTATTCCAATAATGACGTCGGAATAGGAAACTTTTTAAATACTCATAACTAAAAAAATGTTTTGGAAATCATGAACAAAGTAGGGATGTTTGAAGAGTATATTTCAGTTTATTTTTAGCCTCTATCTTTCTATATCTTAAACCAAAATAATTAGAAACATCATAATTCTTTTGTTGTTCATGTATATGACAGGAAATGCGGGCACCTAGCTCTCTGTCCCTTGGAAATTCTGTTGATTCCAATCAAAAGGAGGCTTGGCGTCCAGATGGAGTGGATGACAAAAAGGATTGGAGAAGAATTCCAACAGAGACCGAGAGTGGCCGCCGCTGGCGTGAAGAAGAAAGGGAGACAGGCTTGCTTGTCAGAAGAGATCGCAGGAAAACTGATCGTCGTGCTGAAAATGCTCCTGGAAGAGAAACTACTGATAATAGAGCTCTGCCTGCGACTGATAGGTGGCATGATGTTAGTAACCGCAGTTCCGGCCATGAAGTGAGGCGTGATAGCAAATGGTCATCTAGGTGGGGACCAGAAGACAAAGAAAAGGAATCTCGAACTGAGAAGAGAGCAGGGACAGAGAAGGAAAATGCTCAAAGTGACAATCAATCATGTGTGAATAACAGCCGTGCTGTTTCTGAGCGTGATACTGATTCTCGTGATAAGTGGAGGCCACGACATAGAATAGAAGGAAATTCTACTGGCCCAGGTTCTTACCGTGCTGCACCTGGATTCGGACTGGAAAGAGGACGGGTGGAGGGTTCTAATATGGGGTTTACAGTAGGACGTGGGAGATCTAACGTAGCACTTCTTCACTCTACATCTTCAGGTCCCATTGGAGCTGCAAATTTTGACAAAGATGAAATTGTACCTGGAAAACCAATCCTTTCCCCTGATGCATTTTGCTATCCGAGAGGGAAGCTTCTTGATATTTATCGTAGGCAACATCTTGATCCATTTTTTGCTACCATACCTGACAATCTTGAGGAAGTAGCCCCTATAACACAATTAACTGTTATTGAACCGCTGGCTTTTGTGGCTCCTAATGTGGAAGAGGAGGTAAGCTACGTAAATTTGCATGTTGAATTTATCTTCTTGTTGGCTGTGGTTGTGTCATTGACATCCATTAACATTATACAGGCCATTATTGGTGAAATATGGAAGGGAAAAGTTATGAGTAGCGGGGTGTCATATAATTCCTTTAGAAGGGGCAAATCAACTGATAATGTTTCGGGTAATTAACTATCGATTCAATTTTACTTGTCCAACTGCAAAAGTCTTTCTATTTTAGGGTGTGATTCAATTTTTGGATTTCTTTTCTATACTTTGGAGACATGGAAGCCACTAATGGAAAAGAAGGTATCTTTATCTCAGGTTTCTCTGAGGAGATGGTCGATGACTTTCCAAAAGAACAAAATAATGATGTATATCAGGCTGATAGCGATGGCATCTTCTACGGGGATGGTATTAAGATGAATCTGATAGATGGTGAGCAACAGAACCTTTTTATCTTTATAACCAAGTGTTTTTCAGTTTAGGATTTCTGAAGAAACTATATGTACTTTGTTTCAGACAGAGATGTTAATCATGACGGGGAACAAAATATTCCCAAGGCTGTTGTAGGGATGGATATTGATAAAACAACATCAGCAAGGTCAAATAGTAATGATGAGAGCCGCACACAAGAATTTAATGGTGCTTATCATAGCGCTTCACATATTAAAAATTTCGTTTCTTCTTTTCCCAAACATCCTCTTTTTGAGGAAAATGGGTCTGCCGTTTTGTTTAATAATGGTGTTAAGCTTCCTGATGATTCGAATCGGCCATCTTTTTTGCCATCTTCGGAGCAGTATTGGGCCGGCAATCTGCAGCCACCGGAAGGCAGTATTAGTGAAAATCAATCGGAAAGGAACATCCCCCCTGAAGATTTAAGCTTGTACTATTGCGACCCTCAAGGAGAGATCCAGGGACCCTTTCTTGGGGTTGACATCATTTCATGGTTCGAGCAAGGATTTTTTGGGGCAGACTTACCAGTCCGCCTGGCTGATGCTCCAGAAGAATTACCTTTTCGACAATTGGGTGAAGTTATGCCACACTTGAAAGTTATGCATGAGTATGCCACCAGCCCAGATTTTGAAGGGAAGTTGGAGGTTAAATTACCTTCTTCTGTTTCCGTTTCTGAAATCATTCATTCTGCTACCTTGGATGATCCACATTGGCAGTTGTCTGAGTTTGATGTTCTTTCAGCAAATAATGTTCAGTCAAGAATATCTGAGCATGAAGGTCCATCGAAACTCCCATATCCTGATGGTCAAAGCTTTCAAGATTATGTTGCTCAAGATGAAGGTTAGTTTTTCTTTTATTTTGTGACATCAATTTTCACTAGCATCTATATTATCTCAAGTCTGATCCTAGTCCTTTCTTCTGTTCTCACAGAAATTGTTTTCCCTGGAAGACCTGGAAGTAGTGGCAATCTTAGGGGAACTTTTAGGGGCACTAGCGATCCTTCTACAAATATGATTAGTGACCCTCCTGCAAATGAATTTAAAGACTCTCGCATGCAGACCTCAAAAAACTATCAGCTGCATCCTTTTGGATTATTATGGTCTGAGCTTGACGGAACATATTCCAGGAATGACCAGACTTTAAATACAGCTTTTAGTGGTGGGGTTCAGAATCAACATGTGAACCCTATGGCTGGAAGGGGTGCTCCATTAAATTCAATGCTAGATTCAAATCATGGAGCTGATACGTGGCCTGATATTTATAGAAAAAATATACTTTCTGAGCCAAGCTTGTATGAAGATGGCATGGATACTCACCAGTTATCTCATATGGATCAAGAATTAAAGCACTTTGATTTAGCAGAGAAGTTTTTGTCCCAACAATTTCACCAACAGCAGCTACAACAGCAGCATAATCTGTTGTCTTCTCATGGACATTTAAATGATTCCGTGTTGGAGCTAGTTCCAAATAGGAACCCGATGCACCAACAGAAGCAGTTAGCTAGTCAAACAGGGCAAGATCTGGAACACTTTCTGGCAATTCAGCTTCAACGCCAGCGGCAGCTTCAGCTTCAACAACATCACCAATTACAGCAGCAGCAGTTTCAACAACAACAAATGCTGTTGAAGGAGCAGCAGCAGTCTCAAGCTCGACAGCTGCTGCTTGAACAGTTGTTGAAGAATCAAATGCACGATTCTGTACGTGGGCAATCACACGTTGATGCTGTTAGATCTAACAATGCTCTCGATCAGGTTTTGTTAAAGCAGCACATACTAAATGAACTACAGCAACGTTCCCAACACCTTTCAAGGCATGCTGATCCATCTCTTGAAGATCTTATTCAAGCAAAATTTGGTCAAACAGCACATCAGGGGCATCAAAGTGATTTAATGGAGCACATACCACGTTTAAAGCATGGGCAGATGCAACCTTTGGAACATCAAATCCTTCAGCAGGACCTATTGCATGCGAGGCAGTTGCCAATGGATTTAAGGCAGCGTGTGGAAATCGAGGAGAGACAACTTGGCTCTGCCTGGCCTGTTGACGAGTCCAACCAGTTCCTCAGAAATTCTGCTGGTGCCCACCGATCCAACGCTGTAGGATTTGGCCAAATAGAATTTTACCAGCAGCAACAGAGACTGTCTCCTGAGGAGCATCTGAGTCATCTCAAACGAAATCTTTCATTACAAGATCGAATCCAGCGGGGCCTTTATGAGCCTGGCTTGTTGCCATTTGAGTGGTCAATGCCTTTGCCTGGTGGTGGTGGTCCTGGAATGAACCTGGATATGGTTAGTTCTATAACCCGTGGCCAAGGTTTAGATATGCAGGAGTCAAATGCACGAATGCATCCTGCTGGTCAAGTGGCTGGGTACTCTCATCACTCTCACCGTCCTTCAGTTTCAAATCAGTTTCACCCCTCTCATCTGGATGCAATTGAGGGACAGTGGTCTGAGAGCAATGGTCAGATGCCAAATGATTGGATGGAGTCCCGGATTCAGCAATTGCAGATTAATGAGAGACAGAAAAGGGAAGCTGAAGTTAGAAGGACTTCTGATGATTCAAGTTTATGGATGTCAACTGGAACCAGTGACGATACTTCAAAGAGGTTGCTTATGGAACTGCTGCACCAGAAATCTGGCCATCAGTCTACCGAGCCGTTGGATGTGGCCCGAGTATCATATGATAAAAGGCCACCTTCTAGTCATTATTCTGGGACAAGTTCGAATCATTCGTTCAATCTTCTCTCAGATCAAGAATCAGGTCAAAACCACTCATTTGCCGTGGGGTCTTATGGTTCTAATTCAGGTGGGCAACCACAGGTTCGAGTAGTTGAAGAGTTGGTTATTGGTCCGGAAAGCACTGAAAGATTGCCTCTTAGATCCAATTCTGGAGCATTCAGTGATAGAGGCCCACTGTTTTGCGGTATGAATGAAACCTCTCAGGCGATTTACACAAACTCTATCATGATAGGCACGCCATCTGCTGACTTCTTAGAGGTTGAGGGAAGAAGGCATGGTTTCAGGAGTGAAGGTGGTATGATAAAGGGGCCGACTTCAGAGACTCATGAAGGAATGGTTCAAAAGGAGGGTTTGACTGCTATTAATCTTGGAGAAATGCCAGTTAATGTCACTAGCAGGAATACTTCGCTTGGCGATGCTGGTAATTTTCAGTTTATCATTCCTTCGTGGCTTGCATTTTGTTCACACAAATTATGGTATGTTTGACTTGGTTTCAGGTGGGACTTCTGGCTTTTATGATGACAAAATTGGACATAAAGATTCTTTTGGAGAAGATGGCGCTAAACACCGGTAATGATAACTTACTAGTTTTTTTTATTACTGCTTTTTGATATAGAAAAATGTAGTTTGATTGATAGTAGGGACTTGTAGCGTATGCTGCTCCTTCTGTTTTGGGCTAGAGTATAAAAGTTTGCTTTTGATCTTGATCTCGATCTCGCAGACTTCATTACTAGAAATTTGGAAATTCTTTATGTCATTGTTTTCTCAATCAAGGAGTAACTACCAACAAGCTTATATATGTTTTTGTTTATGTGCTTTTATTACTTATCTCAAATTTCCTCTATTTTTATTACTTATTTTCTGATCTTTTCAATTTTTCCTCTATTGTTTTCCTGGACTATAAAGAGTGGAGAAGTATCTAAATTTTTTGGGAGTGATTTTGAGTCCAAACCCTGAGCTAGTTTGAGGACATATTGTTCATCAGGCTGAGCATTAATATTGTTTAGATACAATAAGTTCATTAGAAAGAAGAGACTATAAAGAGGGGAGAACAAGTGGTCAAGCTAAATACATAATGAAAAGCAAAGAAAAACTACTGAAGCACTAAACCAAATTACTCAATTTTTCATTGGGGTATTTCTTATTTAATAGGGAGTGCAGAGAAATCCTTACAGCTAAGAAAGGAGTCTTGATTTATTTATTCTTCTGATAAGATTTATATTATTTTTATTCTTTTTGAAGTGCCATTTACTTTTCCTAGACACTTGCTTCTCTCCTACAATGATATTTCTGTTATTAGAATGAAAATGGGTAGACAGTTGCAAAATATAAATGGATGAGTAGATTTTGAAATGAAGGGATCTAGTTTTCAGATTTAAATACTTGTTCTTGGTGCTGAATTGTTTGATTCAAGGGTTATAATACTGCATACAGTGAGAATGAAATTGTAGTAGTTTTAAATACCATCTTTACACGAGTTCAAGTAATCTCGTGTCCTTTGCTATTTTAAATCTATTCATGTGACATAGTTCAGTGTTGGATTTATCCATTTCTGTGGATCAATAGATTTATAACCTGTCAAGCATAGCAATGCTTATTGGATTTCTTGTATGTTTTCATTTCATGATTTTAGTTTCACCCTTGATAGGCTGCCTGCTGTACAATCTAAAAGGCCGGAAAATATATTGTTGAAACGTCCACCTGTCTCGAGAGCTTCCTCATCCCAAGAAGGCGTGTCTGCCTTACCCTCTGATCCTGTTACCAGAGGGAAAAATCTCTCGAGTATTATGGTGCCTTTGGAAGGTATGATCTATTAATATATATTCTACACCTTTTTCAAGAATATAGAAACTCATGAACATGAACATAGGTGAACCCATCGTTAAACCTAATTTTAAAATAGTATTCCCTCTGTTCCAAAACAAGATCAATACTTTCTTAAAGTCTTATTTGGAATATTTTCAAATTCAAAATTATGATTCATTTAGTTTTAGTCGATATATTTATGAATATTGTAAACTAATAAAAATATACTAATATTTATTAGCTATATTGTTTTCAAAACTAAAATGAATCATGTCAATTTTGAATATTAAAATGTCATAAAACGACTGTATACTTTTAGAAAGTAAATACTGATCTTATATTTTGGAACAGAGTAGTTGGCAAGGCACGTAACAAAAAGCATTATGTTTTCTAGGTTTTTGTCAAACAAGTAACTATTAGATTGTAGATATTTATGAATATGTTACAAATCAATAACCATGTCAAATTTGATAAAGGCACGTCGTGTTTGTTTAACATTTGATTAAGTTTCCATAAGATTTCCAAATTGGTTGTACTTCATTGATGTAAGTAGAACCCCCCCCCCCCCCACCCCCACCCCCACCCCCACCCCTTGCATGTGTACGGAAGCTGAAATTGTTAGTGAGCTGTCAAATTCTTGGGTATAATATTTGTATAATTTGGAATCCTTTAGGGGTAAGAAGCGAGGCAAGCAGAAATCCACCAAACACAGTATCCGACACTCTGGCCTCTGGAAAAAGAGACATGCGTTTCAGGAGAACCTCGTCTTGTGGGGACGCCGATGTCTCGGAGACATCATTCAGTGACATGCTTAAAAGCAATGCCAAAAAGCCACCACAACCAGAGAGTCATGTTGCTGCAGCAGCAGCTTCAGAATCATCTGATGGACAAGGAGGTCGTGGTGGCAAAAAGAAAGGGAAGAAAGGGAGACAAATTGATCCAGCTCTTCTTGGATTCAAGGTTACCAGCAATCGCATCATGATGGGTGAGATCCAACGTATAGATGATTAGTAACCATGTTTTGGCATCCATTTTTATTAGTAACTGTACAGGTTTAAATTTAGTGTAAAGCATTTGCAGTTTGTACGCCTCAGTTTCACCCTCGTTTGATCTGAAAATTGTGACATTGTGGGGTGATGCCAATTATAGTTTGTAAATTTTAGGATCCAAAGAGAACGTGGGAGGATAGAGTTGGGAATAAGCTAGTGTCTATCATAATTTGTAGATTTTAGGATCCAAAGAAAACTAGGGAGAAGAGTTGGGAATAAGCTTTGTATAAACATTTGTTTATAAATCATAAGATCAAGTGTAATGTATGTATACCCACTTTTGCTTGGTGCTTTGATCTAAGTTTCAATTTTGGCACTAATTTTTTCTGCTTAGAGCTGGACTCTAGTATGACTAGGCCTGTTCACGGGTAAATAACCGGTCCGTACCTGACTGAATCGAACCGGTTACTACCCAACTCGGTTAGAATTGTGCCCAGAATACCGTCTTCCAAAAGTTTGAAAAATGCTATTCATAAGCCTAAAAGACGAACAAAATATTAAATTATCAAGTTTGAAAATTGATGTTTCTTAATTTAATCAATAATGTCTGCGTGCAAATATAAATAAAGAATAGAATAAGTTAGAAGGATTGGATCAGGTGTCAACAATCAAAGGAAATGGAGGAGAAATAACAGTATATCATTTGGTTTATAATATTAAATTATTTCTACACTTTTCACCATTTGAAATTCGAGTATTTTTCATAACAGTCGTAGTTGTAAATTTTAGTAATTTTTTTGATCTCATTATCAATGAAATATCTATTAACATAGTTGGATCATTATGAACAAAAATGTTGAGATAAAACAAAGTGATTAATAGGTGTCGAGTCTAACTAAGTTTTATTTATAAAAAAAGGAAGTCTAATTAATTAAGCTGAGTATAATATTTAGAATATAATAATAATAATAATAATAATAATATTATTATTATTATTATTATTATTAATTTTTTTTGTTTTCGTAATAAGAATATTGTAAGATATTTCTTGTCATCTGTGATATTTTCTGTTTTTGTGTGAATTGAATGAATAATTAGAATTTGCAAATTCAAGCTAAGCTGTGTTTGATAACCGAGACCAGGCCAGATCCTGGCTGGCAAATTGTGTTCAATGTTCTTCACATTATAATATTATTATTGGATTTAACTTCGTTTTGAGTTCCTGAGGGTGTGAAGAACTTTTACAGATACACAAATAATTTTTGTTGGAACTTTTTTTATTGTGGGATCAGCTTTCGTGTCCTTATGTCTTGTAACTCGATCGGATAATCCGACCCGAATTTTCGATAGTCAGTTTTGATACCATCTCTGTAACACCTTGAACATGCTACACGTCGCACGCCTAAAGGCCTGCAATACAAAAATATCAATAACGCACAACTTAAACAAAACAACTCAACAATAATCCTAAATTAAAACCCAACAATAAATATCTTTCAATCCAATTCAAAATGAAAAATAACTAAATACCAAAATCGTATGCAACGCAACGAAACTAAAAGTTTTATCAAAAATCAACGACAAAAAAAAATAAACATCTTAAACTAAACTCTACCTATCAAAAATATATCAAACAAGTGCTCAACTATCAATGATGTAACCTGTAAAAATTTATGTCAGGTGCCACTAAGGTTGATGCATACTTGACGAGTTTTACAAATTGGACTTCATATTGAGCAACTGTCTTACTCCATAAATTCCCTCTCCTTTTGTACTCGGACCGTTCAAGGAAAGTAGTTGTTGCTAAATGATTTTTTGAACATGGTCCAAGTGTAGGGTTTGAGATTCTCATCGCTTTCTTCTCTTTTTAAGCCACCAATCATAAGCCCTAGCTGAATGTCAACTTATTAGCTTTACTACTTCTTAGCAAGTCAAACGTACGCTCACATACAGTAGTTTGGCGTAAACAAGTATATATGCATACGTCTTTCAATATTTTACCACAGTGCCAAAATATAGCTTGGCGTAAAAAGAAGATTTAGATTACTGCGATTGATCCAATCTCATCCTATCTATCATATAGATTAGCTTTTACCAGCTTTCATTATAAATTAATAAAAGGCAGGCAGGCTCACCATCTCATCTTGCATGCATGATCTCTATATGAAAATGGCGGCAGCAGCAGCAGCAGCAGCAGCAGCAGCAAATGTTGGAGTTAGAGTACTATATATATATATATATATATATATATATATATATATATATATATCTTGGGGCCAACAGTCTTGTCATCAGGGCAGGGCAGGGTAATTGACACCTCCCCTTGTGCGGTTCTTATACCGTCCTATATATACTCCTACCACCACATCATCAAGTTGTATAGGTCTCATTGAACGAAAAACTTTGACCTGAGCCTGAGACGCACCCATCAATTACTTTATACTATACATATACACAAATATATATATAAACATTGATAACAATATCCTATATATATATTATTAACTCATCCTCCAATATTGAAACAAGACACCTTTTCATTTCTGATGATATCTTCTTATTCATCCAAACTGCATGCAGACGGGTGTTTCCATGGCAAAAAGAGCCAGTATTTGAAGCAGATGGCTTTGCATTATGTCTCTGATTATCTCATATATAATTGTCAAAATAGCTGGAGTAATTAAATAATACCCCAGTTTTAAAATAAACTACCCTCCCCTTAATTCCTTGGGTGTCAGAAATTAATATATAACTTAAACTGCATTGAAATTAATACAGTATATAACTTAAACTGCATTGCATGGGTCGTCAGATTTAGCAGCTGAGGATCGATGATGCTCTCTACACCCTGTCCACTGTCCAGCCAGCCATTAGCCATTAGCCATTAGCCATTAGCCGAGGGAGGATGCAGAGAGGCTTGCGCATATATTTTACAGCATTTATAAATAAAATTAATTGCATGCAGGACAAGGAGAAAGTTGATACTTCCTCCATATATCCCAAATTGAGCATCATCTTAAAGACCACAAAACACATTTTCACCATGCTTATATAGCTAGTCAAAGTATATATCAGATACTCCTATTTTAAATGTTGTGCAATACTCTTTTAACAACTTTCTCTTTTTATTTTTCTGGTAGGTTAACATATATCCATGACAACTAAAAATGATCCCAATCCTCATATGTTATGTAGTCCTAAACCAACACATATTTGCTACTGATCCTTAGAGACATACACCATCTCTATCATCCATCCATTTTAAATTAACGAAATTAAAAAAGTCAAAATAGTCGTCCGAAACTAATAGTAGCGGACGGTTAAAAAAACACCTACCATCCGCTCTACTAATAGTAGCAAACGCTAATAAGAATAAATGTTTTAACTTTATTAATTGGTAGAGTTTATTAACTAGCCAGGTTTAGTGTTAATAAATCCTAAACCCTGGTTTAAAAAGAGTAAATAAACCTTAAACACCAATCATCCGGGTATCTTTGGACTTTTCTTTTCATCCACCGCTTTCTATTTAATCCTCTTTCAATCTTTTCAATGGAATTTATGCTCCCAATTTTTAATCTAAACAAAGGAAGAGGTGGAAGAAAAATGTCAAGTGTATTAATTTCGGTTTCATTTTCTATCGAATCAATGAAATACATGATAATGCTACTGCTGCTTCTTTATATATACTCCATAATTAAATGCATGTATATGTGTGTGTGTGTGTTTGTATGTATATGTATATATTCTTGTTGTTAATATTAGAAAAGTTGACTTAAATTTTGGGTGCTTTGGTTTTCATCTACTCTTACTTGCAAATTACACTTCCAAAGATCAAGTCGGTGTAATTGAATAAATTGTATTATATCATCAAAGAAGTGACCACCAAAATGAGAAAGGGTCGCGAATAAAATTTAGCTACAATTCCAGAAAGAATTACAACTACCCCCTCCCTCCTCCATACATGATACAACTCAACCATAAAGCCTGTCGTAAACACGTGTCTAGTGCAGGCTAGGCACATAAGAAAAGAATCAAAAAAATCGAAAGCAATGCAATGAAAAATCTCTCCCTTGTATCTATCTATCCTCTCTCTCTCTCCTAATTCCTAGGAAGGGATGATTGCATTGGAGATCGAAAGAATGATTACTTGTATTAGAATATCTTCTAAGCCACAAAACTGCAAATCAAAGAACCATTGCAACCTTCTCCATAGAAATAAGTGAACAAGGATGAGCAAAAACAGGTTCATAGTGATCAGCTCCAGCAGCACACCAACCTGTAAGCAAGCAAGAAGATATATATCACAATAGTTGAGCGCAAAATGAGTTATCCATCACCTCAAAGAAAACATAAAATTAGCCTGTAGAAACAAGTCTACTAGCAATACAAAGTTTATTACCACTAGAAAAACAGTTTTTTATACTCCAACAGTAGTTGAAAGATGACAAAAAATGTCCATTTACCTGTTCCTTTCATGAAGAGGAAAAACGGAGGGTCACAAATTTCACTCCTTGGACGATGTGGGAGGAAGAAAACACAATTTTCTTCATCAACCATTGCATCCGATCCATGTGCTTGCATCTGTAAATGATAGACCAAAATAAGCAGCTTGCTTAAGTTTAAAAATCCATTGACCCCAAGCAGTTAAACAAGAGAATGTGCCCAACAAGTTAAACAAAAGAATGTGGACAGAAACAAACATTTATTCAGGAAAGTGCATTGTAAAATAAACTCCTCACTACATATGATATTGCCCTATATAGCTTATTTGAGTTGACATTTTCCATTTGTTTCCTAGACGACCCCAATCACATCTAGAAAGTGGAGTATGTTCCATTGATCATATGAATTTATGTTTGAGGATTACAAGAAGGTCAAAATGGGACTCTTTTTTGGAAAGGACTTCTTAATGACAATGATGTACTGAAAATTAAGGATACTTCCAACATGCACATAATTAATTTACATCTTCTAGTACAATATATGTCAAAAGTTGATATAATCATCAGACTTGAGCATACAACAAATATTGCAAGTTATAATAAGGCCGTTCCAGCATTTCCACATATATCTTGTAAGGAATCAAAATCATCTTACCACATATCTCTCTCTTTTGAACTCAGTTGCAAGACACTCAATTGCTATGTCATCACCAAAAGCAGCTGCATGACCTTCTCTATTCTCATCTACACTTAATAAACCGTCCTCCGTATATTGCAAACTGATGATATTATATTCATCATCGGGGGAACCAGAGATTGACATATAGTGGGCACAATTTGGCCCATCTTCCACAGCAGTACATCTCTCTCGGTAAATAGACTCAGCAGCCAATTCTCTTCAATCACCAATCATAAATCTAATATCAGACAACATACATATATATATATATATATATATATATATATATATATATATATATATATATATATATATATATATATATATATATATAAACAACTCTAATGAATTGGAAAGAAAACCAATGAATTATAGCAACTTGAGAAAAACATATCCTAATTGGCTAATTCCTGTTATCCAAATTGTAATAAATTATCACCTGTGACCTGTTCATGTATATAGAAAATAAAATAAAAAAATGAATTAAAAATAGTTTATACCTCTGCATGCCAAGATGAAGAAGCTCATATATAGATAAATCTAAATCTTCTCGATCTTCCTTCTTGGCTAACAATTTCAACTCTTGAACCACATGAATCCCCCAGCCAGATTTCAAATCAGGGTAATACATATGCTTTATGGCCGCATCTATCATTTCTCTCTCATTGTTAGTCACAGATCCAAGATCCTCCGAGAACCTTCTCACCGTCCTCCGCCGTAGCTCTTTGGCGTCAATCACCTTCAATCCCATGGCCTTGTGCGACGCCGTGAATAGACAGTTACCGTCTGCCTCCACGTCTCCGCCGTGGCTCAGCCGGAACACCATCGAGTCCTCATGGTGATTCTTTGGGTGCTTCCACAGGACTCCTTTCGTTTGGAGTCTCTGTAAATTGTTTCTTTGTCGATCTTCTAAGCCGGACACGTTTTCCCAGGTGGAGGTGGGGGTGGCAACAGCGGCGACGGTGGAAATCTGACCTGAGAGATCGACGGTGCCGATTGAATCAAGAAGAGATGGAGGAGCTGAAGTTGGATCTTTACAAAGGATTGCCGGTGACGACGTCGTTGAATCGCAAATTAGCTTTCCCATTTAATATTATTTTTCTGTTTTTGGATTATTTTTTTGAAAATTTGTGGTGTATTTTCCTTCGGCTCTTCAATGGATGGAGGAATTGCAGAAGAGAGAGAGAGATTAGGGATAACGGATAGATTGACGGAGCAGGAGATTTTACACACACACGTGTCTGTAAGTATGTATCTGAGGAGCGAGGATTTAACCGTTCTAGATGTTTCGGATAGGAAATCAAAAGAGTACCATATATGTCCTGAGCCACTTGGCGTTAACTCATTGGTTTACTATTGAAACGTTTTTGGTGTGGAGGGGAGTACTTTTCTCGCGTGTGGCGGGACGAGGTTTAGATCCCCTGGGTTGCCAAGTTGATTTTTGTCAAAATACGAAAATAAATTTTCTCATCCTCCGCCTAATAAATTATTTTAATAGATTAAGGGAGTGTTTTATAAAAATTAAATGAATCTGAATCTGAATCTGAATTTGAATAATCTGCATCTGAATCTGAATGAGTTGAATCTGAATCTGAATGAAAAAATTTATTTGATAATTGATTTGTATGAAACATCTTAACAACAATTTTTTACTATTTTACCCTTTTGAACTATGTTGAGTGTATATAAGTATTAGCGTACTAAACAATAAGTTTAATACAATATTAATTATGTAATATTTTAATAATTCAAACAAATTGAATTGATTTTATTTTTTTTTAAGATTTTAACCATACTGAATTGAATATTCTTGAAAGTTGGCAAATTAAAAAAAATAAAAAAACATAATAATAATAACAACACAAACAACAAAGTAACCAAGCCTTTTCCTTATCTCTTCCCTCTCACCTAACCTTTTCCTTTATCTCTTCGTTACCTTTCCTTTATCTCTTCCCTCTCTCTAGCCTACTTTTCCTTCTTCCTTCTAATTTTTTTTTGGTCTAGGCGTTGTGCAGTGGTTGTTAATTTTGTGACGTGGTGATTCAATTTTTTTGAGACGGCGGTGGTTTGATTTTGTGAGGCGGTGATGCAGGGTGAAGAGTGGTGGTGAATGATTTTTTTTTTCTAATCTGACGATGGTGGTGTGGAGGTGGATGGTGTCTTTTTTAATCTTAATTTGTGACAAGTGACGGTGGTGTTAACAGTAGTAAACTTGTCGGTGTCGTGATTTTGTAAGGCAGTAGATGATGGCAGATTTATGTATGTTGATTCTTACTGGTGGTTACTAGTGGGGATATGCAAGTAAAATGTCATTCAGTCAAGCAACCGAGCGAATTAGCTAGATAAATCTATCTTACTCGGTCAGACAAAAACAATCAGATCAACATTTAATCAAACAAACTGTGACGCCCCCAAAATTAGGTATACGTCACCCATCTTGGGTCGCCACTTACATGGTACATAAATTCAAATACAACTTACTTAACCTAAGCGTCAGGTATACAATACTGACATAAAGCGTGAGTTTGAATACAAATATTGTCTACTAGATATTATACAAACTCAAAAGGAGTCCTCATTACAACTATTATCACACTATTTCACGAGAATAGTGAGGACTACTAATGCTATCCTACGGACCATTACTTGCGTTCCCCGAGGCTTCGTCCCGGTATGTTCTCATTTCACAGAAGAAAACGGTGAAAGAAAAGGTGAGCTCAACTAGCCCGAGAAGAAATATTATGACTAAGATATGCGAGAATAAATTATCATTAGCCTTCAACGATGTTAAACCGATAAAATACAATAGACAACCGGTTTAAGCTGCGGTGGAATAAGCAATCCATTAAAAGAGTCAAGTAGAGAATAAAGTCTACTATCTTTTAGGTTTTAAAGGTTTTCATCAATTTTTATCGTTGAGACTCGAACAATAATAAACCACCACATCTAATCATCCCTGTACTCACTGGCCGAGGATTTTCATCAAATTATCAATGGTCACGACTATACCGAATCACTTACAGTCATAATCATACCAAAACTATCCATCATCGCATTACAGAGCCATTTGAGGATTTTTGTCACATCATTTATATCAAGTCGTGATTATACCGAATGATCCTGGTCATAATCATACTAAGTTCATCTATCTTGCGTAAGCAAAGATAACATAATATAACATGAGGATGATGACAATGACATAGTAATTCAATAAAACAAGTTCAAGAATTATTTAATCCATGAATTATTAACGTCCAAATTGTCAACATGATCATTGTTTAGTGAGAGTAAAATTCAATAATGATCGGAAGAATATTTCCATGAAAAGATCTTTGGATGAAACGCAAATATCAAGGATATTCTACTAATTTTATGGAGTATAGAAAGTCAAAGTTTTAACCATTTGGGTATAATAAAGAATGGAATAACAAAAGAAATCACCGTAAATGCGATGCTTGTGATGTACGAGTTATTCCAGCAGAATAATAATAACGGAACCAGGTCGTGAAATTCACGCAAGCAGGATGTTCAAACAGAATAATAAAGATGAAACTGGATCCGGTAAAAAACACGGATAGGATATTCCAGCGAGAATGATAAAGGCGGAATCGAAGTAAAGGTGTAAAACACACAGCACAGGATGTTCCAAGCGAGAATAATAAAAAGCGGAACCGGTCAGGTGTAAAAACACATGCACGAGGATGTTCAATGAGAATAATAGAAGAATGTCACCAAGTATAGGTAAATCAGCGCGTATCAAAGTTATTCCAGCGAATAATAAGCGATGGAATAACATAAGGATTTCACCAAGTATAGGGTATCTGGCGTGATCTGAGTTATTTATAGGGTATGTCACTTTTTACAAAGTTATTCCAATGTAATAATAATGAATGGAATAATGAAGTTCTCTTCAAGAAGAAAGAATAAACACCCTTACTAGTAAAAAAACCGAATATAGAAGTAGTGAAGTAGCGAGAATACTCTTCTTCTTTCTATAACTTTCTCTATAAGCTTCTCTATAATTTCTCTCTAGAGTTTCAATGAATTCGTAAGAAAATAATGAAGGAATGAGCTTCATTTATAGGAAAATGGAATGCATAGTAATTAATCCATGAGCGGTCCAGATTGATTTACTTTAATCGACGGTCCATATTTAAAGAAAAATCTTTTAAATAAAATATAATATATTCTATTTATATAAAAACATTTTACTATGCAAACACTATGCAATACTTATGAAAAAATTTATGCAACACTACGCATAATAAAATATAATATATTCTATTTATAGAATAACTTTAATAAAAGATTCTATTTTATATAAAAGATGTTTACATTTTATTACGTTAATAATACGAATAAAACAAAAGCGTCGATTATCATTATAATAATTCATATTATTAATCGACAATAATGGAATGGCGAGTGACTTCTCACATAAGCATCGATAATCAATCTGAGTGTCTTCTTATGCAACCACACTTATTATTGTACTTTTTACTAAGAGGAGTTAGTTCAAAGAACCACAGTAAAACTTCCGCCGTTATTTCAATAAAATATTTTTGTCGTTTTCTCAATCCAAACAATAATTTTGTTGTGGGGTCCACCAATGATTGAGTAGTTTATACGAATATTCCCCCGCTAAACCGAATATTCCCCGACCAATCGAATATAATATAACCACACTGCATACTTTGCAAAATTTATAAATACTACCCACAACTATAATATTATCTTAAATTCACACCATAATATTAAAAATTATTTCGACAAAATTTAAATCTTTATTGATAAAATCGGGGTCTCACAATCTCCCCTCCTTATGGAATTTAGCGCCGAAATTAAGGTACGCATACACAGTATGATAAAGAGATGAGGATACCTTGAATACCTTTATCGTTTAAAATATTAAATTCATCTTTGAAATCGCCTTTTATTCATTAACAATTCATCTTTGCACTACTGGGCTAAAGATATACAATTTGTAAAACCAATAATCTTTGAGACGCGACTTAATAGTATCACGACCACGAATTATCCATGCACCAATGGCCGAGGATATTCGTGTTTTCAATTCTGATCGTGATTATTATACCGAATAATCCTTGGTCATAATCATACCAAGTCTATCAATGCACTACTGACCAAAGATGACTTTTACCACATCCATGAATTAATATTTCATTCTTTGAGACTCATTTCGATAATTAATTCATATCATCGAATCATCCCCGCACTACTGGGCCGAGGATATTCATTAGTATCACGACCACAAATTATCCACGCACTACTACCAAAGATAATTGTGTATTCATTAAGATATCACGACCACAAATTATCCAAGCACTACTACCAAAGATAATTGTGTATTCATTAATATCACGACCACAAATTATCCATGCACTACTATTTAAAGATAATTGTGTATTCATTAATATCACGACCACAAATTATCAATGCACTACTACCAAAGATAATCGTATTCATTCATTAGTATCACGACCACAAATTATCCATGCACTACTACCAAAGATAATCGTGTATTCATTAGTATCACGACCACAAATTATCCATACCACTACTACCAAAGATAATTGTGTATTCATTAGTATCGCGACCACAAATTATCCATGCACTACTACCAAAGATAATTGTGTATTCATTAGTATCACGACCACAAATTATCCATGCACTACTACCAAAGATAATTGTGTTTTCAATTACGGTTATGATTATCTTAGAACAATCCCAGTCATAATCATACCAAGTCCATCTATGCACTACTGAGCCACGAGATGACTTTCAACATAATATAAGCATGAGGGATAATGATATAAAGAATCAATCAAATGAGATAAAGGATAAATATTAAACATTTATAATATAATTTATCCGAGATTCAAGAATATCCCCATGTTATCAATCACTTAATAATCTCATAATCTAATATCATTAATATTATAAGCTGTGAGACCCAGATTTTATCAATAAAGATTTAAATTTTGTTGAAATAATTTTTTTAATATTATGGTGTGAATTTAAGATAATATTATAGTTGTGGGTAGTATTTATAAATTTTGCAAAGTATAAGTTTGGTTATATTATATTCGATTGGTGGGGAATATTCGGTTAGCGAGGGAATATTCGTACAACGGCTCAATCATTGGTGGACCCTAATAATGTAAATTATTATCGGATTGAGAAAGCGACAAAAATATTTTATTGAAATAACGGCGGAAGTTTTCACTGGTAGTTCTTGTTGAACTACTCGGTAGTAAAAAAATGCGATGTCGTGTGGTTGCATAGTAGCATTACCGGTATTGATTATTAATGCTTATGTGAGAAGTCACTCGGTTTGATTCCATTATTGTCGATTAATAATATGAATTATTATAGCGATAATGACGTTTTGTTTTATTAGTATTATTAACGTAATAAAAAGCGAAACATCTTTATATATAAAAGAATACTTTATTAAAGTTATTCTATAAATAGAATATATTATATTTTATTATGCATAGCATAGTTTTTCGCATAGTATTTTTTGCATAGTGTTTGCGATAGTAAAATGTTTTTATATAAATAGAATATATTATATTTTATTTAAAAGATTTTTCTTTAAACATGGACCGTCGATTAAAGTAAATCAATACGACCGTTCATGGATTAATTCTTATGCATTCCATTTTCCTATAAATAGAAGCTCATTCCTTCATTATTTTCTTATTTAATTCATTGAAACTCAGAGAGAGAAATTATAGAGAGAAAGTATAGAGAGAAAATTATAGAAAGAAGAAGAGTATTCTCGCTACTTCACTACTTATATATTAGGTTCTTTTCTTTGTAAGGGGTGTTATTCTTTCTTCTTGAAGAGAACTTACATTATTCCATTCCTTTATTATTACATTGGAATAACTTTGTAAAAGTGGCATACCCTATACATACTTTTTGTACACGCGGCGATACCTATACTTGGTGAAATCCTTATGTTATTCCATTGCTTATTATTACATTGGAATAACTTTGTATCTGTGGTTTACCCTATACTTGGTGACATTCTTTATTATTCATTGGAACATCACATGCATGTGTTTTACAGGACACTGGTTCCGATTTTATTATACATTGGAACATCACATGCATGTGTTTTACACAGGACTGGTTAAAATCTTTATCATTACATTGGAATATCTATCTGTGTGTTTTTACGGATCCAGTTCCATCTTTATTATTACATTGGAACATCCCACAGCCGGTGTGAATTTCACGACTGGTTCCGATTATTATTATTACTGTTGGAATAACTTTGCATACATCTGCAATCACCGCATGCATGGTGATTTCTTTTGTTATTCCATTCTTTATTATACTCAGTTGGTTAAAACTTTGACTTTATACTCCATGAAATTAGTAGAATATCCTTGATATTTGCGTTTCATCGATATCTTCTCATGGAAATATTCTTACGATCATTCTTGAATTTTACTCTCTTAAATAAAAGATTATGTTGACAATTTGGACGTTAATAATTCATGGATTAAATAATTCTTGAATTTGTTTTATTGAATTATTATGTCATTGTCATCATCCTCATGTTATATTATGTTATCTTTGGCTTACGTGCATAGATGAACTTAGTATGATTATGACGAGGATCAATCGGTATAATCATGATTTGATATAAATGATGTGACAAAAGTTCTCAGTGGCTTGTAATGCAGTGATGGATAGTTTTTGGTATGATTATGACCGGGGTGATTCGGTATAGTCGTGACCATTGATAACTTGATGAAAATCCTTGGCCAGGTAGTACAGGGATGATTAGATGTGGTGGTTTATTTATTAAAATTTGAGTCTCAAATGATAAAAATTGATAAAAACCTTTTAAAACCTAAAAGATAGTAGATTTTATTCTCTACTTGACTCTTTTAATGGATTCGATATTCAGCTGCAGATTAAAGCCCAGTTTGTCTATTGTATTTTATCGGTTTAACACTTTGAAGGCTAATGATAATTTATTCTGCATTATCTTAGTCATAATATTTCTTCTTGGGCTAGTTGAGCTCACCCTTTCTTTCCTTTGTTCTCTTGAAATGAGAACATAATTGGGACGAGTCGGGGAGCGGAGTAATGGTCCGGAGGATAGCATTAGTAGTCCTCACTATTCGTGAAATAGTGTGATAATAGTTGTAATGAGGACTCCTTTTGAGTTTGTATAATATCTAGTAGACAATATTTGTATTCAAACTCACGTTTATGTCGTATTGTATACACAGCAGTTATATTAGTAAGTTGTATTTGAATTTATGTACCATGTAAGTGGCGACCCAAGATGGGTGACGTATACCTAATTTTGGGGGCGTCACAGTTGGTATCAGAGCTTAGGGATATGATCCCTGGCTAAGATGTGAGAATAGTACTAGGAGGGGAGAAACGGGGAATTCCTTCATTAGTATGACCTACCTAAATTTATTTGGTATTTAATTGGTCGGTCAGAGTATAGTGATAATATGTGATATGTTAATTAACCCTTATTTTATGGCAAGATTTGAAAATGGCATCCGAGAATGTTGAGAATAGCAATGGAGCACACAGGAGTGTTGATTCTCCACGGATCAATAATCGGGACAATGTCTGCAATGCAGGATGACGATAATCCTCCGTAAATAACAACACCGATCAATTGACTAACGATGACAGTGCGTTTAAAAGGTTTTAAATTCATGCGACATCGTAAAAGCGACTCTGCTCAAAACGTGGGGTGGAAACACGAAAAACTCTCGAGCGGTCACCGCTAAACAATTCAAGGAGTTGGGACCACCGGAGTTTAAGGGAGAGCCAAAACCACTTCGGCGGAAGCATGGATTAAGCAGATTACCAAGATATTTGATGTCTTGGGATGCTCGAAGAGCAAAAGGTTCCTTTTGCCGCCTTTATGTTGCGGAGAGAAGGTGATTCTTGGTGGGAATCGGTAAAAACGTACTCAACCTCTTTGTCTTGAAGATATCTTGGGAGAAGTTCGGGAGTCGCATTCAACGACAAATACTTTCCGAAAGTATTCGCCACATGAAGGAGGTGGAGTTTATCAAGTTGGAACAAAACAATATGGCCCGTGTCCATGATCTGAGGCAAAATTTGCGGAGTTATCACGATTCGTCCCACTTGGTGGATAATGAAGAGAAGAACGCGAATGTTTTTAAGAGGTTTGAAGCGGAGATACGTCAACATCTTATTTCTCATAAAGCGTGTTTTTATTCAGATGTTGTAAATAGGGCTCGATTAGTGGAGTAGCGATAACGAGTCAACGCAACTAAAAAGAGAAGCGTAAGCAAAATTATAATACCAAATGAGTAGTCATCGAGCGGTGACAACAAGCGTGGAGAAATCAACGGGCCGGATATGGTAACCACTTCGGTGGTAATCGGAGGCCAAAATAATAAGAATGGACATTTCAAGAAAAGGAGATTCAACAATGATGGAAAGACGTTAGACCAAAGACCGTTTCAAAGGAAGAAGAACGACCACCGGTCATATGCTTCAAATGCGGAGGAGAGGACACATCGATCGGATTGCGCCATGCCTTGGTCAAAGCATGTTATAATTGTGGAAGAAGGTCACTTAGCTCGATTTTGTCGTTTCATCAAGACAAATTCAACTAGGATGGAGGCACCAAAAGTGTCCCGCATAAAGCCGTAGTAGTTTAAGAGAGAGCGTTTTTTTCTCGTAACGAGGAACCTGAATAAAATTATCACGGGTAAGTTAATCATAAGCTCTTGCGAAGTCTATACCGTGTTAGATACCAGTTCTACCCACTCTTTTATTTCACCTAGTTGTGTTCAACGTTTAAATTTGATTCAGAAGAAGTTAAACTTTGACTTATTGGTTGAAACTTCGTTAGTAGGAACCTTCGTTACCTCTCCATCATTTATTAATCTTGTTGTTTCAAATAAACACTTTCACGTTACCTGTCGATATTATCTCTTTGAAAATACTTGCCTTTGATGTGATTTTAGGAATCAATTGGTTAGCTACTCATCATGCTTTTCGTAAGGTTGTTAGCTTTTATATTTATAACAACCCTGTTACACGAATTCAAAGTAACCAAACCCTAAAGTTAATCATTGTCATATCAAGCCATAAGTAAAGAGCCCCGAACCTTTCGTTGTTAACTTCCTTGTGTGGAATGCTGCAAGCGCGAGCTTTTACGTGGCGACATCGTGAATGAAGATGGCAAGTTTATAGGTATCATTGTGAGGTATTATCTAGGTTAAGGGATAGAAGTCACGATTGGTATCAATGTGACGTACTATCCAAGTCTTGGATAAGAAAATATGATTTTGAATGATATTTCTATTATTAATAAATTTCTGGCGTATTCTTGAAGACTTCTTAGCCTACTTAGAGCGTGAAATCGAATTTTGTATTGACCCCAGTACAAAAACCCATTTCTTAAACCCTCAAATATTTATTCAACTAAAAGGATCTGTTTACGTGGATTATGATGAAAGTCATAATAAAAGCATTGGACTAATGAAAATCATGGGTATATGTGGTATTAGTAAGTGTTATAATGAGTTATGTTGGTTAGTATGTGAAAACATGAAAGTTTCTTAGAAATCACAAAGAGTGTAAAATCAGATTTTGGTGAAAAACGTAACATAAAATTCAATTGACCATATCTCCTATTATATTTTGAATTTTTGAATGTGGTCAAGTCCTAGAGTTAGATCTATGAGTTACCTAACTAATCCAAGTGGAATTACTGGAAAAGGTGTTGTAGATTTTTGTGTGGACTGATTTTAGCAAAGGAGGTAAAAGCTGTAAATTTCGAAAATGCTACTGCCCAGAAACTTTAAGGGACTGTTTCGGCCACTTAAATTATGAGAAAAATTCTGGCCTTTTGGGACATGAAGGTATATGGTATAAAGTACCTCCTGTCCAAAAATGAGCTCATTCTCGACTTAAAATGAGCAAGTTATGACTATTTCAATATTTAGGTTTTTCCGATTTAAAACGCTATAACCGGAGTTCTATAACTCCGGATGACCATGAGATTTAAACTGGAAGCTCACGTTAACATGTGTAAGGTCCTGCCAAGATTTGGGAATTTTGGAGTTAAACTTGAGGTAGCTAATTTCTTAAGGAATTAAGTGGAAATTAATTTTTAAAAATAGTAAATGAATTTTAAAATTCGAGAAAATATATTTTCATTATGGGACTATATTATGCTAAATCCCAGAAAAGAAATATTTTTGGGGCTGATTTGGTATTTTCATGAAAATAGTTTAATTCTGAACATATGAGTTAAATATGTTATGTGAAGAACAAAGTTGAAAATAAATTTTATGGCTAGAGAATCCTATATAGAGTATATGCATATTTTTTGATGAGGATTTGATAATTGGTGATGATATTTTATGAGTATGGCATTTTGAATGATTAAATGCATTATATGGTAAAAGCGTAAACAATTGAGATAAATTGTTTATAAATTTAAGAAGTGATTAAAATATTATTATAATATTAATGTTATTAGATTATGAGATTATTAAGTGATTGATAACATGGGGATATTCTTGAATCTGGATAAATTATATTATAAATGTTTAATATTTATTCTTTATCTCATTTGATTGATTCTTTATATCATTATCCTCGTGTTTATATTATGTTGAAAGTCAATACGTGGCTTTGTAGTGCATAGATGGACTTGGTATGATTATGACCACGGATTATTCGGTATAATCATAAGTAATTGAAAACACAATTATCTTTGGCCAGTAGTGCATGGATAATTTGTGGTCGTGGATAATCTTGATGAATATCCTTGCTCAGGCAGTAGTGCGGGGATGATTCGACGATGTGGATTAATTATTGGTGAGTCTCAAAGAATGAAATATTAATTCATGGATGTGTTCAAAGTCATCTCGTGGCTTACGTGCATAGATAGACTTGGTATGATTATGACCGAGGATCATTCGGTATAATCATAACAGTAATTGAAAACACAATTATCTTTGGTAGTAGTGCATGGATAATTTGTGGTCGTGATACTAATGAATATCCTTGGCCCGTAGAAGTGCGGGGATGATTCGATGATGTGGATTAATTATTGGTGAGTCTCAAAGAATGAAATATTAATTCATGGATGTGTTCAAAGTCATCGTGTGGCTTACGTGCATAGATGGACTTGGTATGATTATGACCGAGGATCATTCGGTATAATCATAATCAGTAATTGAAAACACACAATTATCTTTAGCCGTAGTAGTGCATGGATAATTTGTGGTCGTGATACTAATGAATACACGATTATCTTTCGCCGTAGTGCATGGATAATTTGTGGTCGTGATCTTAATGAATACACGATTATCTTTGGTAGTAGTGCATGGATAATTTGTGGTCGTGATACTAATGAATATACGATTATCTTTGGTAGTAGTGCATGGATAATTTGTGGTCGTGATACTAATGAATACACAATTATCTTTGGTAGTAGTGCATGGATAATTTATGGTCGATAATCTTAATGAATACACGATTATCTTTGGTAGTAGTGCATGGATAATTTGTGGTCGCATTGATCTTAATGAATACACGATTATCTTTGCCGTAGTGCATGGATAATTCGTGGTCGATGATCTTAATGAATATCCTTGGCACGTAGTGCGAGGATGATTCGATGATATGGATTAATTATTGAAATTTGAGTCTCAAAGAATGAAATATTAATTCATGGATGTGGTAAAAGTCATCTTTGGCCGTAGTGCATTGATAGACTTGGTATGATTATGACCACGGATTATTCGGTATAATCATGACCGTAATTGAAAACACAAATATCCTTAGCCAGTAGTGCATGGATAATTCATGGTTGTGATACTATTAAGCTGAGTCTCAGTATTATTGGTTTTACAGTTATATATCTTTGGCCTGTAGTGCAAAGATGAATTGTTAATAAATATCTTTGGCCTGTAGTGCAAAGATGAATTGTTAATGAATATCTTTGGCGGATTAGAAGATGAATTTAATATTTTAAACGATAAAGGTATTCAAGGTACCCTCACCTCTTTATCATATCAGTACATTACCCTAATTTCGAGGGCTTAAATTCCATAAGGAGGGAGATTGTGAGACCCAGATTTTATCAATAAAGATTTAAATTTTGTTGAAATAATTTTTTAATATTATGGTGTGAATTTAAGATAATATTATAGTTGTGGGTAGTATTTATAAATTTTGCAAAGTATACAGCGTTTATATTATATTCGATTGGTTGGGAATATTAGGTTAGCGAGGGAATATTAAATACAACTACTCAATCATTGGTGGACTTACAGCGTAATTATTGTCGGATTGAGAAAGCGACAAAAATATTTTATTGAAATAACGGCGGAAGTTTTACCGTAGTTCTTGTTGAACTACTCGGTAGTAAAAAATACGATGTCGTGTGGTTGCATAGAAAGACATGCGGTATTGATTATTAATGCTTATGTGAGAAGTCACCAGTTTGATTCCATTATTGTCGATTAATAATATGAATTATTATAGCGATAATGACGTTTTGTTTTATTCAGTATTATTAACGTAATAAAAGCGAAACATCTTTTATATAAAATAGAATACTTTATTAAAGTTATTCTATAAATAGAATATATTATATTTTATTATGCATAGTGTTTTGCATAGTGTTTTTGCATAGTATTTTGTGTTAGATAAAAATGTTTTTATATAAATAGAATATATTATATTTTATTTAAAAGATTTTTCTTTAAACATGGACCGTCGATTAAAGTAAATCAATACGGACCGTTCATGGATTAATTACTTATGCATTCCATTTTCCTATAAAATGAAAGCTCATTCCTTCATTATTTTCTTCTTAATTCATTGAAACTCTAGAGAGAAATTATAGAGAGAAGGTATAGAGAGAAAATTATAGAAAGAAGAAGAGTATTCGCTACTTCACTACTTATATATTCAGGTTCTTTTCTTTGTAAGGGGTGTTATTCTTTCTTCTTGAAGAGAACTTCATTATTCCATTCACTATTATTACATTGGAATAACTTTGTAAAAGTGGCATACCCTATACATAACTTTGATACGCCAGATACCCTATACTTGGTGAAATCCTTATGTTATTCCATTGCTTATTATTACATTGGAATAACTTTGATCATGATTTTACCCTATACTTGGTGACATTCTTCTATTATTCATTGGAACATCACATGCGTGTGTTTTACCGGACTGGTTCCGCTTTTTATTATTCTGTTGGAACATCACATGCGTGTGTTTTACAGGACTGGTTAAAATCTTTATCATTACATTGGAATATCCTATCGTGTGTTTTACACCGGATCCTGGTTCCATCTTTATTATTCGTTGGAACATCCCGCTTGGTGTGAATTTCACCGACTGGTTCCGTTATTATTATTCATTGGAATAACACATACATGCCAAGTACCGCATGCATGGTGATTTCTTTTGTTATTCCATTCTTTATTATACTCAGTTGGTTAAAACTTTGACTTCTATACTCCATGAAATTAGTAGAATATCCTTGATATTTGCGTTTCATCCAAAGATCTTCTCATGGAAATATTCTTCCGATCATTCTTGAATTTTACTCTCTACTAAACAATTATTATGTTGACAATTTGGACGTTAATAATTCATGGATTAAATAATTCTTGAATTTGTTTTATTGAATTATTATGTCATTGTCATCATCCTCATGTTATATTATGTTATCTTTCGCTTACGCGTGCATAGATGAACTTAGTATGATTATGACCGAGGATCAATTCGGTATAATCATGATTTGATATAAATGATGTGACAAAAGTTCTCAGTGGCTTGTAATGCAGTGATGGATAGTTTTTGGTATGATTATGACCAGGGGTGATTCGGTATAGTCATGACCATTGATAACTTGATGAAAATCCTTGGTAGTGGTGCGAGGATGATTAGATGTGGTGGTTTATTTATTGTCGAGTCTCAAATGATAAAAATTGATAAAAACCTTTTAAAACCTAAAAGATAGTAGATTTTATTCTCTACTTGACTCTTTTAATGGATTGCATATTCCGCCGCAGATTAAACCGGTTGTCTATTGTATTTTATCGGTTTAACATTGTTGAAGGCTAATGATAATTTATTACGCATTATCTTAGTCATAATATTTCTTCTTGGGCTAGTTGAGCTCACCCTTTCTTTCTTCGTTCTCTTGTGAAATGAGAACATAAATTTGGGATTTAGAGTCGGGGAGCGGAGTAATGGTCCGAGAGGATAGCATTAGTAGTCCTCACTATTCGTGAAATAGTGTGATAATAGTTGTAATGAGGACTCCTTTTGAGTTTGTATAATATCTAGTGAGACAATATTTGTATTCAAACTCACGAGTTTATGTCGTATTGTACCTACGCTTATATTAAGTAAGTTGTATTTGAATTTATGTACCATGTAAGTGGCGACCCAAGATGGGTGACGTATACCTAATTTTGGGGGCGTCACAGTAACAATATTTTAATCATTTCTTAAATTTATAAACAATTTATCTTAATTGTTTACGTTTTACCATATAATGCATTTAATCATTCAAAAATGTCATACTCATAAGATATCATCACCAATTATCAAATCTCTCAAAAAATATGCATATACTCTATATAGGATTCTCTAGCCATAATATCCTATTTTCAACTTTGTTACTTCACATAACATATTTAACTCATATGTTCAATAATTAAACTATTTTCATGAAAAATACCAAATCAGTCCCAAAAATATTTCTTTTCTGTGATTTAGCATAATATAGTCCCATAATGAAAATATATTTTTCTCGGAATTTTTAAAATTCATTTACTATTTTTCAAAAATCAATTTCTAATTAATTCCTTAAGAAATTAGCTACCTCAAGTTTAACTCCAAAATTCCCAAATCTTGGCAGGACCTTACACATGTTAACATGAGTTTCTAGTTTAAATTTCATGGTCATCGGAGTTATAGAACTCGGTTATAGCGTTTTAATTTCGAAAAACCTAAATATTGAAATAGTCATAACTTGCTCATTTTAAGTCGAGAATGAGCTCATTTTTGGACAGGAGATACTTTATACCATATACCTTCATGTCCCAAAAAGGCCAGAATTTTTCTCATAATTTAAGTGGCCGAAACAGCCTCTTAAAGTTTCTGGGCAAGTAGCATTTTGAAATTTACAGCTTTGGCCTCCTTTGCTAAAATCAGTCCACACAAAAATCTACAACACCTTTTCCAGTAATTCCACTTGGATTAGTTAGGTAACTCATAGATCTAACTCTAGGATTTGACCACATTCAAAAATTAAAAATATAATAAGAGATATGGTCAATTGAATTTCATGTTACATTTTTCACCAAAATCTGATTTTCAACTCTTTGTGATTTCTAAGAAACTTTCATGTTTTTACATACTAACCAACATAACTCATCATAAAACTTACTAATACCACGAATACCCATGATTTTCATTATTCCAATGCTTTTATTATGACTTTCATCATAAACCACGTAAACTGTTCATTTAGTTGAAGAAATATTTGAGGGTTTAAGAAATGGGTTTTTGTACTGGGGTCAATACAAAATTCGATTTCACGCTCTAGGGTAGGCTAGGAAATCTTCAAGAATACGTCAAGAAATTTATTAATGATAGAAATATCATTCAAAACTGTTACTCTTATCCAAGACTTGGATAGTACGTCACATTGATACCAACTGTGACTTTTATCCCTTAACCTAGATAAGACCTCACAATGATACCTATAAACTTGCCATCTTCATTTCACGATGTCGCCTACTGAAAGTAAAAGCGGTGCATTCCACACAAGGAAGTCAACAACGAAAGGTTCGGAGCTCTTTACTTATGACTTGATATAACGTTGATTAACTTTAGGGTTTGGTTACTTTGAATTCAGATATAAAGTTGGTTATGAATATAAAAGCTAACAACCTTACGAAAAAGCATGATGATTAGCTAACCAATTGATTCCTAAAATCACATCAAAGGCAAGTATTTTCAAAAAGATAAGATCGACAGTAACGTGAAAATGTTTATTTGAATCAACAAGATTTAAAAATAGTAAGCGAGAACGAAGGCTCCTACTAACGAAGTTTCAACCAATAAGTCAAAGTTTAACTTCTTGAGTCAAATTTAAAGCGTTGACACAACTAGGTGAAATAAAAGAGTGGGTAGAATCGGTATCTAACACGGTATAGACTTCGCAAGAGCTTATGATTAACTTACCGTGATAATTTTATTCGGGTTCCTCGTCACGAGAAAAAAAAACGCTCTCTTAAACTACACGGCTTTTGGTTTATGCGGAGCAGGTCTTTGGTGCCTCCATCCTAGTTGAATTTGTCTTGATGAAACGACAAAATCGAGCTAAGTGACCTTCTCTTCCACAATTATAACATGCTTTTGATTCGGCGTGGCGCGATTCGGACTAATGTGTCCCTCTCTCCGCATTTGAAGCATCTGATAGGTGGTCCTTCTCCTTCCTTAACAACAACAGTCTTTGGTCCGACGTCTTTCCATCATTGTTGAGTCTCCTTTTCTTGAAATGTCAATTCTTATTATATTGGTCCCGATTACCACCAAGTGGTTACCATATCCGCCCGTTGATTCCTCCACGCTTGTTGTCACCGCTTCGATAACTACTCGCTAGTATTATAATTTTGCTTACCGCTTCTCTTTTAGTTCGTTGACTCGTTATCGCGCTCCACTAATCGAGCCCTATTTACAACATCGAATAAAAACACGGTTTATGAGAAATAAGATGTTGGACGTATCTCCGCTTCAAACCTCTTAAAAACATTCGCGCCATTCTCTCTTCATTATCCACCAGTGGGGATAAACCGTGATAACTCGCAAATTTTGCTCTCGTCATTGCGACTGCGGTCATATTGTTTTGTTCCAACTTGATAAACTCCACCTCCTTCATGTGGCGAATACTTTCGGGAAAGTATTTGTCGTTGAACGACTCTGGAACTTCTCCCAAGATATCTTGATGACAATGAGTTGAGTACGTTTCTACCGATTCCCACTAGTAATCGCCTCTCCGCGTAACATAAAAGCGGCAAAAAGAACCTTTTGCTCCTGAGCATCCCAATACATCAAATATCTTGGTAATCTGCTTTATCCATGCTTCCGCAGTGAAGTGGTTTTGCTCTCCTTAAACTCCCGTGGTCCCGGCTCCTTGAATTGTTTAGCGGTGACCGCCCGAGAGTTTTTCGTGTTTCCACCCACGTTTTGGGCGGAGTCGCTTTTACTTTGATGTTGCATGAATTTAAAACCTCTTAAACGCATCGTCGTTAGTCAATTGATCGGTGTTGTTGTTTACAAGAGGATTATCGCCATCCTGTTGTACATTATCCTGATTATTGATCTGTGGAGAATCAGCAGTCTCACGTGCTCCATTGCTATTCTCAACATTCTCGGATGCCATTTTCAAACACCGCCACAAAATAAGGGTTAATTAACATATAACATATTATCCCTATACTCGACCGACCAATTAAATACCAAATAAATTTAGGTAGGTCATACTAGCGAAGGAATTCCCCGTCTCTCCCCTCCTAGTACTATTCTCACATCTTAGCCAGGGATCATATCCCTAAGCTCTGATACCAACCGTGACGCCCCTAAAATTAGGTATCGCCACCCATCTTGGGTCGCCACTTACATGGTACATAAATTCAAATACAACTTACTAACCTAAGCGCCGTGTACAATACGACATAAAGCGTGAGTTTGAATACAAATATTGTCTACTAGATATTATACAAACTCAAAAGGAGTCCTCATTACAACTATTATCACACTATTTCACGAATAGTGAGGACTACTAATGCTATCCTCGGACCATTACTTGCGTTCCCCGACTTCAAAGTCAACTATGTTCTCATTTCAAGAAGAAAACGGTGAAAGAAAAGGGTGAGCTCAACTAGCCTCAAGAAGAAATATTATGACTAAGATAATGCGAATAAATTATCATTAGCCTTCAACAAAGTGTTAAACCGATAAAATATAATAGACAACCGGTTTAATCTGCAATGAATAAGAATCCATTAAAAGAGTCAAGTAGAGAATAAAGTCTACTATCTTTTAGGTTTTAAAAGGTTTTCATCAATTTTATCATTTGAGACTCGCCTAACAATAATAAACCACCACATCTAATCATCCCGTACTACGGCCAAGGATTTTCATCAAATTATCAATGGTCACATGACTATACCGAATCACCCCGGTCATAATCATACCAAAAACTATCCATCATCGCATTACAGTGGCCATCGAGGACTTTTGTCACATCATTTATATCAAGTTATGATTATACCGAATGATCCTCGTCATAATCATACTAAGTTCATCTACGCACTTAAAAGCCAAAGATAACATAATATAACATGAGGATGATGACAATGACATAGTAATTCAATAAAACAAGTTCAAGAATTATTTAATCCATGAATTATTAACGTCCAAATTGTCAACACGATCTTTGTTTCGTAGAGTAAAATTCAATAATGATCAGAAGAATATTTTCATGAAAAGATCTTTGGATGAAACGCAAATATCAAGGATATTCTACTAATTTTATGGAGTATAGAAGTCAAAGTTTTAACCAACTGGGTATAATAAAGAATGGAATAACAAAAGAAATCACCACGTACATGCGATGCTTGATGTATATGAGTTATTCCATGCGAGAATAATAATAACGGAACCAAGTCGGTGAAATTCACACCAACAGGATGTTCCAACAGAATAATAAAGATGGAACCAGGATCAGGTGTAAAACACATAGATAGGATATTCCAACAGAATGATAAAGGCGGAACCGGTGGGTGTAAAACACATGCATGGATGTTCCAACGAGAATAATAAAAGCGGAACCAGTCGGTGTAAAACACATGCACAGGATGTTCCAATGAGAATAATAGAAGAATGTCACCAAGTATAGGTAAAAGCCAGATACAAAGTTATTCCAATGAATAATAAGCAATGGAATAACATAAGGATTTCACCAAGTATAGTAGGTATCTGCAATATCTGAGTGTTATATAGGGTATGTCACTTTTACAAAGTTATTCCAAAGAATAATAATGAATGGAATAATGTAAGTTCTCTTCAAGAAGAAAGAATAACACCTTCTACTAGTAAAAGACCTGAATATAGAAGTAGTGAAGTAGCAGAAATCTTCTTCTTCTTTCTATAACTTTTCTCTCTATACCTTCTCTCTATAATTTCTCTCTACAGAGTTTCAATGAATTCGTAAGAAAATAATGAAGGAATGAGCTTTATTTATAGGAAAATGGAATGCATAAGAATTAATCCATGAAGCGGTCCAGATTGATTTACTTTAATCTCGTTATCCATATTTAAAGAAAAATCTTTTAAATAAAATATAATATATTCTATTTATATAAAAACATTTTTACTACGCAAATACTATGCAATACTACGCAAAAACACTACGCAACACTACGCATAATAAAATATAATATATTCTATTTATAGAATAACTTTAATAAAGTATTCTATTTTATATAAAAGATGTTTTCATTTTATTACGTTAATAATACGAATAAAACAAAACGTCATTATCATTATAATAATTCATATTATTAATCGTGATAATGGAATCAAACCGAGTGACTTACTCACATAAAGATCAATAATCAATACTGCAGTGTCTACTCAACCACACTTATTATTGTATGTCTTTTACTACCGAGTAGTTCAACAAGAACTACCAGTAAAACTTCCGCCGTTATTTCAATAAAATATTTTTGTCGTTTTTCTCAATCAAATGACAATAATTACGTTAATGGGGTCCACCAATGATTGGTAGTTATGCGAATATATTCCCCGCTAAACCGAATATTAAACCAATCGAATAATATAATATAACAACTTGCATACTTTGCAAAATTTATAAATACTACCCACAACTATAATATTATCTCAAATTCACACCATAATATTAAAAATTATTTCGACAAAATTTAAATCTTTATTGATAAAATCTGGGGTCTCACATAAACAGTCTTAATGGTTGACCGAATCAGATATGGGACCATTCAGAACCATTAAGCTCTTATCAAACAGCCCCTAAGATATTGAAGAGAAAAAAAAAATCATTATGGATACACTAAATATATTTTTAATTGTAAACTATAAATTAACATAATAACTTTAATATGTCCTTATTTATATGTTAAATAGATTAAACATTATTGTGTCACTAGAATTACAGTTTTGATAAAATGTTAGAGATAAATTTAAAATTATCCTTAAAAGTTATTATTTTTGAAGAAAATATTTTTAATTGTGGGAACGGATAGAGTAATTTTTAAGTATTAGGGGTCTCAAAATTTTAAGTTTCATATGTATTTTTGATATTATATATATAATTTTAAAATTAAACATACATGCATTTACTTTTATTCTTAATTGACTATCACCACACTAATTCATTTATAGCTAATATTAATTATAATAAATTTGAAAACCAAATTTTTTCTTCAAACTCCTTATTTTATAAATATATTTCTAATTATGAAAAGAATGGAGTATAAGATCGACTGTTCACAACGAATTTAATTTATGCATGCATTGCTCTTTGTGTAGAATTCAATGAATTAATTATAAAAAGAAATATTCCATTAATTAGCTTAAAATTTATAGATATGTTTTTGAAAAAAATCTTAGGTTTTGAAATAAAACCTTAATAAAGAATGGTGTGGTGACAGATATTAATAGAAAAATAAAAATATTATGTCATTTTACAATCCGAAAAAGTATATATCTTTATATGTTGAACGAATTAATATATAGTATAATTCAATAGATTGTGAGAATTAAAGGACAAGAATGCGGAAAAGACGTACGCGGAGTGTTGAGTTGGGATTTAGCATCGGTGTTTGCACTTTTTTGCAATCTTCTTAATTACTTATATGGCGATCTAATAATAATAAGATGGAAATTAATTTGAATTTGACGGTTCAGATTTATTATAATTTTTAGATTCTTGAAACGAAAAAAGAAAAAAAAAATTGTTAAGCCGTTCAAGCACGGACAATTACTAATATTTTTATAAGTTATAAAAATAAATTTCAAATAAAATTTACTTGTGCAAATCTTAGATCGATATATATATATATATATATATATATATATATATATATATATATATATATATATATATATATATAGGAGCCCTTATATGAAGGTTCTTTATGGGTATTATCTTATTTTTTTTTGAATGATTGATAAAACTTATTGGAAGATGAGATTGAAATATAAATATTTTAGTAATAACATCTGCAAACTTTTATTTTAATATGAGGATCCCACCATGTAGTCAACGTATTTGTCGGTTTGTTTAACTAAAAGCAATTTTAATATTAAATATCTAATAAGTATGAACATAAAACATATAAAAAAAAAAAAAAAAAAAAAATCAAGCGGGACAAATTCTTACGACAAAAAAAAAAAAATAAATATTACAACCTCTTATTGTGTATAAAAAATCAAATAGTGGCACAAGTTCTTTATTTGCTATTTTTATAATAATATTTGTTATTTTATAAAAACAAATATTTTTATAATAACAAATAAAGAATATAAAATATTTTATAAAACAAATATTTATAAAAACAAATATTTTATAATAACAAATAAATAATATAAAATATTTTTATAAAAATAGCAAATAAAGAATTATAAAAATATTTGTTATTTTATAATAGGATATAAAATAGGATATAAAAATATTTTTATAATTTTTATATAACAAATATATTAATTTCTTCCCACTTTAATTTAAAATATTAATTCTTTATGATATTTTATATCCTATTTTATATAACAATATCATATATTTGTTATATAAAGAATTAACAAATATTTTTATAATTCTTTATTTGCTATTTTATAAAAATATTTTATATTCTTTATTTGTTATTATAAAATATTTATTTTTATAAAATATTTTATATTCTTTATTTGTTATTATAAAATATTTGTTTTATAAAATAACAAATATTGTTATAAAAATAGCAAATAAAGAACTTGTGCCACTATTTGATTTTATCTAAGTCTTAAGAGGTTGTCTTGTCTTAGTATTTTTTTTTTTTTTTTTTTTTTTTTAAGTCGTAAGAGCTTGTCCGGTTTGATTTTTTTTTTTTAAGGAAGAGGTTGTGCTTGGTTTGGATTTTTTTTTTTTTTTTGTTTGCATAAACTGCACTTACAGATTATTTAATATTAAAAATTTATTTTAGTTAAACAATGACAACACGTTGGTATGGTGGGGTCCTCATATTAAAATAAAAGTTTAAGCATAAATTGTTACTACTTGGTATATTTATGTTTCAATCTCGGCCTTCCATAAGTTTTTTTATCAACTATCCAAAAAGGGTGTTAGATAAAGACTCATATAAAGAAGTTCTTTATGGAAGAGCTCCCTATATATATATATATATATATATATATATATATATATATATATATATATATATATGGGGTTAATGGAGCAACCAAATGTACATAACTCTACTATTTATCAAGAGCTGATCGTTGGTAGTAGTAGTAGTGTAATTGTGAATGGTCGACCCAAAATGGCAAAAAGATGTGATTTTCAAGTTGAAGGAGGAGCCGAAACAAACTAAAACTGGAGGCTTTCTATTTTATGTTTTACAGAGAGCTAGCTGTGTCTATTGTATATTATCATTATGGTCTCGTCCGTGTAAATTAGTAGAGTACTACTACTACTCCTCCTCCTCCTCTACATGAGTGAGCAGGAATTGGGATTTTCATCACTGAAAAGTTGATGGGCGTATACAAGGTCTGGGTGATAATAATTGGGGTATATGGACTCCCTTTTCCCACCTTTCTGATGATTCCCTTCTGATTGTTGCTTGCTGGTCTCATCCTCCTTACCACCGCCCCCGCCTCCGCCTCCGCCACCGCCTCCGCCTTTCTTCTCCAGTTTCACAATCACCGCGTGCCTCCCTGTTCTTTTGCCAATGAATTTCGCTATCTTTTCTGCTTCAAAACTTCCCATCACCTTCACCGTAGAGTTTTTCATGTCCGCCTCCACTGTTTGCACTCCTGTATACATACAGTGTGTGTGTATATATATATATATATATATATATATATATATATATATATATATATAATTACATGTACACAAAATAGACAAGGCACATGGAATTGAGATTTAATGAGTACGTACGTGACGTTACAGAGAACAGAAGAGAGATCAGAGAGAGGGTATATACCTTGCATTTTGTGGATGATGTGCTTCACATCTTTTGCACAGCCTTCGCAGTGCAGGTGAAGTTTAAGAGTTACTTCCACCAACTTGGGCTGTGGCACGTACCAATTAAATCAAACACACAGAGGAATAATATATATATATATATATATATATATATATCGATCAAAATCAACAAATTAATTAATCAATATTATCATCACAATTAAGGAGTAGATGATTGACAAACAGAGACAATTAATTTACCTCTTGTTTTTTGTCTTCCTTTTTGTCTTCTTTCTTCACTTTAGGCAACACCGGAGAAATAAGCTCCACGTGCTTACCGGTCTTCTTCCCAATTCTCTCCACAACTTTCATTGGATCAGCTTTCGCCCCCTTAACAGTCACCTTGTCACTTTTGGAATCGATCTCAATTACTTCCACACCTGCACGCTTTGCAATTAATTAATTTAATTAATAGTAGTATTTTAATTAGTATTTGTAGTAGTAGTATTTTAATTAATAATTACATGAGCAATTAATTAGGGTACTATATTATTGATATATATAACCAGAAACAGAAAACTACTTAATTACCATCGAATCCGCGCAAGCATTTGACGATTGTATCGGCGCATCCTTGGCAGTGAATAAAAACACCCAATACAATCACTCCCTTGTGGTTGAGTTTGTTTCCTTTTTTGATTTCTTCTTCATTATTCTTCTGTTCGGATGAATTCTCTGCCGATGACTGTCCTCCTCCTTGCTCTTGCGTCTCATGTATTTGATTCGTCCTGTTTTTTACCTGTCCAAATTAACAGTATGTACTGTACAATACAAATGGGAGATTCATGTACGTATTAACTAGCTAATTAATTAGAAGCGTAGCCTAGCTAGAGTGATAAACTGAGATTGAGAAGCTAGCTAGATCTGTTTGGTTTCTGATCAGAAAATGTAACAACCGGAAACAAACTAGTACATATTTGTATGTATATATATATAAATTGGGAAACATTAATCATCGATATATCTAATAAACCAAAAAGAAGCAGATCTAGTATTTAGCTACGTACGAATTCGCAGTGAATAAGAAAGTAGGCAGGCAATATTAGTACTTTACCTTGCCCATTGTTTGCTAGCTAGCTCCTTTGTCAAATGCTGTATGGAAAACGCAAATGGAGAGAGCTAGCTATACTTATATTCAGTGCTACACACACAACACACTACACTACTTTTATGTATGCAGTATGCGTGCGGATATATATATATATATATATATATATATATATATATATATATATATATATATATATATATATCTGTAACTCTATATATATATATCTCAGATCCCCCAGAATATACCGGATATATATACACAGTTACACACGTATACCCCACCACCATCCCCAAAATGCAAAATGAATTGCTCCATCATACACAAGCTGACAAATAATTAACCGTTTTGATACTATTTACCTTAAAGAGAGAAATTAAGGACTCGTAACTTACCTTGTGGCCTGTGGGGGGTAAAAACGTACGGGAGAAAGTAAGTGAAATCTTAATTGGACATGTATACCCTTGCCTTAATCACAAAAAGATCTTCTCCTTGGTAATCTGAGGATAGATGCATAGAATATGATAAACTTTTTTTTTATATATAAAAAAAAGAAATTAATTTATTTTATTCACAATTTTCAGTTATTATCTGAAATAATAGGGGATTATAATATTTATTAAATAATCTATCATTTCAAATCATTTTGGTATTCTTAAATTAATAATTTTAAATACCAACGTAAAGAAAGCTAATTAGGAGAGTGCGAACTTTGTAATAGCTATCCGTCTCTGCCCTGCCCTGTCTTCTTTCACTACCTCCATGTATTGATATTGGATCGGCATGGAAATCCGGCCGCTATCGAGCCCGAAATAATCCAATCCCACGAATTATACGAACATGGGCTTGGGCTTGAAGTCTAACTTATGCATAAAACTAGGATATATAAATTCTTCCCACTGAATGCCGGAATCGATAAGCTCAACAAATTCCACGTGTTGCAAGGCACGAAGCTTTGGGTCTAACAGCAACACGTGCAAATAGGAGGATTCCTCCTGGTAATGTTTCACCTAGGCTGTCATGGGATGAAGGATGAGGTAAATGACTGATAGTAATTTGGAAACTCTGTATTCCGATTTCACGGAAGAAGAATAGTAAGTAAGATCCATTATTTATTTATTTCATTCATTTTGATTTTGCTCAAGCCTGATCCATAAATTATATGGGTATTTATTTTGTTATTAATTGTTTGCATATGTTGTTCATGTTTGTTTCAGATTCTTCCTAAACAAGAAAGATATGGTTTTATAATTTATGATACGTAAATTTCTAGCAGAGTAGCAGAATCTGAAATATATATCATCTTTGCATGTTTTTTGGGTCTCTCTTTTTAGTATATGGGTTTTAGGTAATTTTAATAGCCTAAGTTGCCCTTTCTCCAAAGTTTTGATTGGTTTGTTAATGGAGGAGTAATTGTGCATTTGCTTAAATTTCATATATGCACTTCGACAACCTGTTCTGTTCAAAGTTGGATACAATTTTTTTGACTTTTTATAAATCAATTAGCAATTTCTTTTTCTTTTTTTAATAAATTATAATTACTACAAACTAATTAAAAATTAAACGGATTCATATCAGATTTGAATTTTATAATTTTAGGATTTTGCAAATTGATTTCAAAAGTTGTATCTTTAATTTGGGAACATAGGTAGGTAGTATGTTTTACAAATGGGCATGTTGTAATGATGAGGTACTTTGAGAGTGATTTTTTAAAACCTCCTTGAATGAAATTCCTTGTTTAGCTGGTAGTAGTAGTACATAATAAAGGTATTCTAAAATTACAGAGCAGAGTTAAATTTGAAATTTAAAGGCCTAAAATCCCCACTTGGAGTAAGGATGTTCTCTGGAAAAAGTAATAAACATGCTAAAACAAAAATCATACATTAATGTATTACTATGGTTCTATACCAACTTATGTGGGCTAGTCTGACATAGAAGGTTCACAACAAGTTGATATATGGTCTTGGTCACCCTTCCTAACCTTTTTTTTGGGTGGACCAATTGGGCTCAGTTCATCAGAGTAAAGGGGACACCATCAATTACCTTCTTGTTAAGAAAGGGCTTATTAATTAGGAGAGGGCTACATGGATCTGTATGAGGCAACTCCAAGGGGGTTGATATGGTTTTAGCCTTTTAGACTCTCCCTTCTAACAACTAACTTTTGGGGATGAAATTTCTAAGATTGTAACAAAATACAGTCCCCCGTCTTCAGAACCCATTCACAGCGACACGCTACTTTCCTTATGGATTCATTCTCACTATAATGTACGTGTCTGTATATATTCCTGAAATGTAAGATCATTTCTCTAGAATGTAATTTTACATTCTTCCCCTCTACAGGTTCAATAGCACCTTGCTAGAAATTTTTTAAAAAATCCATCGGAAGGTCAGTCTCATATACACTAGCTAAGGGAAAATCCAACCGATACAAATATGTCGGGTGTATCGCTAGCTGTGGCTTCTCATTCCGAGCCTGATCAGACCACCACCTCCACCACAAATCCCCAGCAAAAATCCCTCCATGGCAGACAGCAGCAGCAGGAGCAGTCAGTGGTGGGGAGTGCATTGGGATCCCTGAAAGTAATTGAACTGCAGCTGGTTGCTTTCATCATGGTTTTCTCGGCCAGTGGTCTTGTCCCGCTCCTCGACCTCGTCTTTCCGGCCTTTGCATCGGCCTATATTATTGTACTCTCTCGACTGGCTTTCCCATCTCATGGAAGCAAAAGTAGCTCACAGGAAATATTTCATGGCAGTAGACTCTTTCGGTTTTACATAGTCTTTGGAACCACAATCGGGCTTTTCTTGCCACTGGCATACGTGTTGGGTGGATTCGCAAGGGGGGACGAGCACGCGGTTCGATCAGCAACTCCTCACTTGTTCTTGCTCTCGTTTCAAATCCTAACTGAGAACATAATTAGTGGGTTATCCTTGTTCTCGCCTCCAGTGAGGGCACTGGTACCACTGCTCTATACGGTTAGGAGAATTTTCGTGGACATTGATTGGATACATGATGTATGGCTTAACAAGACACTGCCAGCAAATGCACGGTTTAAGGCAAGTCTTGTTAATTTTTATATATCAAACACTGTACTGTACTTTACTGTTAATTAATTCCTTTGGTTTGGGCATTGATTTGGCATGTCTACTAACTGAAATGATGGCTTAGGATGTTGCATGGTATTGGTTTGGAAGGAGCTTAGCGGTTGCGAATCTGGTGTATTTCTCAATCAACCTGTTTGGATTCTTGATTCCCCGGTTTCTCCCGAGAGCTTTTGAGAGGTATTTTGGGGAAAGGGATGAGAATGAGATGCATGCTAAGGTTGCAGAAGACAAGTCCTCCGCTGCAGCTTCACTGCAAGAAAAAACTGCAGAAGATAAAAAAACAGATTGATTGATTTACTTCTTTTCTTGGTGTTCAGTGCTGCTGGTGTTTTGTCTGAACTTTGTTTTCGTTGTGTTGCAGATGTAATCTTTATAATGTCCAGTTTCTCATATTTCTTCCGTCGGTCATTCTTAGAACTCATTAGTAATACTATCTTGTAATGTGACTTATAAATAAGATAGTGATATAAATACTTTGTAAATCTAGTTGAAGTCAAAATTCAGACTAAAATATACAATCCAATCCAAAACGGGTAAAGTATACATGCAAGAGCAGGGCTATTGCCGTTGACACCATTTGAAAGCTTTCAAATTTTATGGCTCATGGTGGGTTGGTGGGATTCGCCTCAAAATATTTATTATTGCAGCTTTGTAGTTTTGAAGGCTAGAAGATATATTAATATAAATTCAGATATACGATTCCCCAATATAATTAATGAAAAATTTTCAAACTACATGATTACTACTACTACTACTAGCAGGTAATTGATGATTTTTTAGCTATCTCAAACAGAATTTTGATTGAGAAGCTGCATGTTCCTCACAACGGCTTTAGAGGCTACAATTGCCATTTACACAGGCTACCATTGGCTTGTTGGGTTCGTCAGTAGCTGCATTGATTGCATTGATTAAACACAAGGATAGTGGGGAATTTGTGCCCATTGATAGGATTGTGATGGTGAGCACAACTCATGGGATAAAGTTCAGCTCATACACTGAGATGTGCTCCAAACAATTTATTGAGACCAATTTAATGAACATGGTGGGTTACAATTTGGGTTTCGTAGCACTGGGTTGCTGCTCTCTTCCATTTATACTTGGGTGGTGTTGAAATTTATTTTGCTGCTCATAAGTCTACTGCTACAACTGCTTCATGGTGCTTGAGCCTTGTCGCTATACATGCAGAATGGCAAACTAAATGCATGCTAGGTTCAAATATATTCCTACTTGTCCATTTTTTATGCTTGCTTTATGAATTTTTGTAGAATTTAATAGGTGATTTGAAAGAATGGTGGGAGTTTAAACCAAAGCATATAGACAAGGCTCTAATTTTTAAGATGGGCAAGTTTAATGAGTTATTGAGAATGAACAAGTCTATTTCTGAACTCAGCAATTTTCTTGAGAAAATGGAAATATTACCTGCAGAGATCAAATATTGGACATGGTATAATATTTTAGCAGCCTTATAACCGAAAGCAATGGTATCTCATGTTTTAGTGGGGCTGCCTAAAATTATGGTTGTGGTACCAACCATATTCTGTTCCCTTGGAATGCCTTGTGCTTGGATGAAATCCATGGTTAATGATGTATTTGGAATTGAACATAGAACCCATGCTTCAACCAAGGGCGTGTCAAGGTACTTAATTAAAGCTTTATATTGCTAGAAATCTGTTGTTTGGTTATCAGGTTAGAACTGTTTCATCTCTCAAGAAGCCAACTGCTAGAATAATTTTCAACGGGCAAGGTAATGATTCAGATTTTGTCAGCAAAGGCCAGAAGATTAATACAAGAATTATTTTTGTCATCTCTACGTATGCGCTTGTTAATCATGTAGGTGTGATTGAGGTAAAAGCAACAAAGGGAATTGCTAAGTTGATTTATATACCAGACAATGGAGAGATCCTTAGAGTTCATATATTTGAGTTGCATGCTGCCAACCTCATACATGATGGGGATTAATTATCGTGTGTAGTCCAATAAAATACTATAAAATGTCTGATCTGGGTAATTAAGCAATTGAATATGGTTGAACTAATGGAGCTTGGTGATATTGTTGTGGAGTTAGGGAACGCTTTCGAATTGAGATGTCAGAGTAATGCTCATAATTAATCATAGACGGGCTAAAGGTGTTTGGGCTATAGCATGACATATATTTTTCACAAAGCATATTCCGGTGTTATCCCGTCTTATTGATGAGCTTCATAATTGGAGGTTTTGCTATGTTAATCATGGCTTCGTGATAGCTGCAACTACATTGGACATGAAGAAAATTCATTTTAGCAATGAGGCAGAGCATGAAATTCTTGACAACTACTTAAGGCTAATACAGAGCAGCGAATTCTTTATAGCTTGGCAATTTGTTGAGGGTACAGAGGTCCTTAATGGACGCTCAAAAGAATGGGAAGATAAACTAGTGGAGAGTGCTAAATTTAATAAGCTAAAAATGGAGGTTGTGGAAAGAACATGTCTAAAACAAAGTCAAGTGGTGATAACAGGTGCAGCCGGATTCATTTTTCATGTACTTTGGCTAATCTTCTTTAATTTGACATTACACTTGTGGCTTATTATACAAGCATCAACGACAAATAATCAAGATGCTCACAACTTGTATACCATGCCATAGATGGAAATCAAACAGATATTATAGCTGGGTATGTTGTGAAAAATGGTTTCTCATATTGGTTTATTAAGACCTCATGGGTAGAAGGCTTGCGTGTTGACTACTTTAGAATGCAACAAGGAAATTTTTTTTGTGCAATTTCTATATGTGCATCTCTTGAAGTTCTAAAGTAGATGGTTCAGGAAGCTGAGAAGTACACGTTTGAGGAGGAAATAGCAGCAATACGTACATACATGCATACATTACTATCAATTTGCAAAACCTGGATCATTTCTTGGTATGACGGTGATAACATATAATGTGACATCATTGAAGATCAGTTTTTACTAAGCCTGTTCACTTCTATTGCTTAGTAACTTACCATTGCATGCAACATTTGGACTATTATATATTTCACAAGGGCAACACTTCTCCTTCATATTACTAACAAAGGAGTCAGGATGTTCTTTAAGGTTAAGACTAATATCCCATGTATGGCTAGAATTGAAAAGGTGAAAGTCAAGCATCAAAGTTTCACACCCAAGATGTACCTTCAGATTGCAGATCGAAGTACTGTTACACATTCCTCTATTCTCATTCTTAGCAGGTTCAAAGGCAGGTCAGATAACGGAACAAGAGTGCATTTATTAGCTCTATATATGGCAAATGTTGGAGGTTGTCAATGTCCTAATTGTTGTTTTGCATATTTTCCATCTTGATCAGGGCAAAGTGGATTTTGAAGAGCAGGGTATTGTTACAGATTACATAATTGAAAGGAGTATTATTATATAACTCTATCATCTTACGTAAAGAATTGAGTACTATCCATGAAATGAATTAAAAACTTTTTCTCTAATCTATCTTTCTCTCTCTTTCTTTCCTTCAATTTTATTCAAAGTCTATATGAAACGGTAACAGATGTAGTACGTGGAGGGGAAGGTGAAGGTAAAGTGTGACATTGGGTGTTGATCCAACCCCCTTTTGCTAGGGGCAGCTAAACTTGATCATGATCCCAATTCTACATCTGGGAATGCATGAATAAGATTCTGTTGTCGTCTGTCTGTCAAGCGCGTCTTGATCCCAATTCTACATCTGGGAATGGCAGTGGGAACAGCCAGAAACTGGTCTCAGGTAGGTTAAATCGATCAAGTTGGCAACTCTGATGGTGTTCTCTCTCTTCTGTCGTCCACAGCACCAACTGAAACTAGGGATATATTTTGGCTTAATTAGCTACATGCATGGTGCACCCTGACCCTGTTCCCATCTAAGCACCCTTGCTGCAGAACCTGCACTTGAGCGGACTAGGCCAGTACCCTTGTACTCGAGAATGGAAACCCAAGCCAGTAATTTCTGATATCTAGACTCCAATGTTAGCAACATTACAACCCTGCATTTTCAGGGAGTGCTAGCTGTATCAAAATGAGTTTGATGGTTCATCTGCAAGTGGCGCTCAACAAGCTCTTTCATTCAGGTGGAATTAGATATCTAAGGTTATTGGTGAATCTTCTTGTCTTGTCTTCTCCTAATTAACTTAGGATATTGTGCATGCATGCTAGCTACCTGTAGGACGACGACTATATCTGGTGGTGGTGGACCGGTGGTGTAATATTTATTCCGGGTTCAAGTCGCATATCAAGTGATCATAATTATCAACATTTATGCGTGTCAATCTCCGACGTTCATATTAATATCTAAGGTGGTGGTGGACCGGGTGGTGTATAATATTTATATTCACAGTGTTTCCGGGTGAATCAAGTCGCATATCAAGTGATCATAATTATCAACATTTATGCGTGTCAATCATTTCGATCCGTATTAATTTCCGTTCATATTAATTATTGTGTACCTTTTCTCATCTTTCAATGTTAATTGGAGCATGATATCATACGATGGAAACTGCTAATATCTCAAGACCTAGTAGTTAGTTTAAATTAACTACTGGGTTAAGTCTTGATGAATATTAGTTAGTTAGGTAGTACGTTGTATATATATATATACGTGAATGACACATGGAATAGCTCAATTCAGTTTTTGTTGTTCCACATATATATAAACCAATTAATCATGCTGTAGGAAAATAGAATATCTACACTTGTTAATCGAATTTGTCTGTCCATGGTATATATAGATCTGTGCCACTTGTTGAGGATTCCTGATCTATGCTCTTAATTTAAAAAATTAACAAGAGGTACGTACGTACCTTAAATTGTGGCTGCAGGTGATGGTAAAATAGTAACTAAATTCTTCATAATCCATATCTTTTAAAAGTGTTCAAATCTCTAATTTTAAATACAAGGGAATGTATCCAGCTTACAGAAGGAATATATATAATAATTCACTATCAGATAGGATCCTCCTGTATATATATATATATAGAGAGAGAGAGAGAGAGAGAGGGAGGGAGGGGGGGGCAAGGAATATTAGCCAGGATATATGTTCATGTCTATCTCAAGCACTTTTTACACTTTTCCTGACAAGGGGATCTTATTCTCGATCCACATCTTGATTCATTCAAATCCTAATCACAAGCTGCAGTACTATCATGAAATTAATTAAATCTAGGTCAACTTCTTTCTAGAGATGACTTTCGGCACATACAATAGTATATTGGGTCTCTCTCTCTCTCTCTCTCTATAATTAGGTCTGATCTGCAGGTATATTGTACGTAGCTAGTTGTGTTCGATCAAAATATTTGCGATATAAATTTATTTTTTTTATTTAAAAAAAAACCCACCCCAAGTACGTACTTAAAGAAATGGAGAGTGAAATAGGGGTGCAGAAGCCCAAAGGGGTGATGAAAAGCAAGCTTGTTATGTCTTTCTATAGAGCTGCTAAGCCTTGTTCACCACCACCTCTGCAATATGGTGGTGGCGGTGGTCATAAGGCTGAGGCTAAGCCATCCCAATCCCAATCTCATTCCCCAGCAGCATCATCTACGCAAAAGGTAATTTCTTTCGATAAGCAGCGCAGTTTTGGTGGGTCTGATGGATATGTTCATGGGCCTGATCATGGGGGTGGTGGTGATCGAAGCGTGGACAACAAAGCTTCCAGTTACATTTCTTATGTCAAGGAGCGGCGTTTACTAGAAGAGTTGGTCGCAACCCATGGATTTATGGAGGACACCACTAACAAATAATTTCAACAACTACGACCTGCTGCCTGCCTGCTTATAAATTATATATGTATCATGCATGCATGTGTTATATATGGGGATTATTATTATTTTGTGTGAAGTGGATGTGTGTGGTACTTGTTAACGCCAAGATCTTTCTCCACGTCCCAATTACAAAGACAGCGTCCGATATCCTGCATGGCGATTCAACAAGTCAACACCAAAAAAGTTTGATTGACATTGGTCAGGCGATAACTCCGGCGTGAAGTCGATGTCGGCGATCATGAGGTTAACAATGGAGGAAAATAATGTCTAGTCTTGAGAGAGAATAATAATGTGATTAAGTCTTGTAATGTTTTGTTACTTACCTTTCTTGTATGATCCTTGTCCCATACGCGTCTGCAGGGCCTTTCTTGTCTTACACCACTATCTTTTGACACCTCTCCCCACTCCCTATTCATCTCGGTAAAGCATGCAGCTCACTTCCTACTGCTCACTCCATCGTTTCATTCACGCCATTATCGAGTCTCATCCTCATTAATCTTGAAATGCAGAAGGTGGTGATACATATGATCAACTATCTTTGGTGTAATGATTACGTCGATAAAAGGGGTTAAGTGACAATTTATGTAATGGGCCAATCAAGGTGATTAAGCCCGATAGTAGAGATGACTCATACGATTTGGATCCAATCAAAAGGACCCGATAGAATAATCAAATAAGCTACCAAATCATTCGGGACCAACAGCGAGAATGAAATAATATAATCCAAAGGAGGAGAAGCCATTAAATCGGCCGATAATGAAAAAAGATCGCTAACAAAAGATCTTTGTTTATACAAGTTTAGTTTTAATAATGAAATAGAAAAATAAACAAGTGAATGTATATATATATATATATATATATATATACAATTAAATATTTATAAGATTTGTGGCATTAATGAATAAATGAATGTGAGAGAACATACATTTACACAGATCTAGGTCGACTGAGCTGCGTACAATGTTCTTTGACCTTAAGTTGATGTATGTGTGTATATTCATGTCCTAGCTTTTTTTGGGTATCATTAAGAATTAATGTCTTATCAGCAAGAAGCAGCCTTCATGTTCAGCGGCTCCCCAATATAGAATAGAATTATAAAATATAGAAAAGTTATGACAGTGATTTAGATAAATAGATGGTAATATAGTTAATGGACGTTTAACCGACACCCGCATAGAAAAAGAAATTATGAAAAAGGAAAATATATATATATATATATATATTTTTTTTTTAATAAAATACAATTAATTTTAAATTTTTTGATCACTCAATAAATTATTTAAACTGTTTAAAATTTAAAATAAATCTCGCCGTTCATCTGAAAACACGGGTACTCCTGCCAGATCATCATCATCTGATTTTATCCATTTGCCTCGATTTTAGCAATTCCTTCCACCAAATTTCCTTTGTTTTTTTTTTATGAAAAAAATTAACAACGTATCCTCCTTCGTCGTGTTTTTCTTTTTCTTCCTTTTTACTGGGAACAAACAAACAAGTTACGATGAGAAGACGAGATCACCAATCTAGGGTTTTCTACGACCTCTCTTCTTTGATTTTCAACATTCTTCGATCTCCTCCTACGCCGTTTGAATTCTCCGACCAGTCTCCTGTTATTCCAACTACGCCGCCAGCTGTATCATCGTCGCGCCGACCGCCGGTGCCTTCTATTACGCCGGCGGGATTTGCCTCTTTGCTATTGGGGATTTCACTCGCCTTGATACTTTGTGGTTCTGTTACCTTCCTTATTGGATTCATATTGATGCCTTGGGTGCTGGGTTTGGTTATGGTTTTGTACTTCCTTGGAATTGTCTCCAGTTTGTCATTGCTTGGACGCACAATTCTTTGTTATGCCACGTCGCTGCCGTCACGTCCGAAGGAGGTTCCTGGTAAAAATCTTCTTTCTTATACCATCTCTCCCCTGTTTTCTCTTATTCTTCTGTTAGCCCTTATCATAGTTTTTTTTCCTTATGGTTAGTCTAATAATTGGAAATTTGGGCCTTTTGTTCCTTTTATGCTAACCGCTTTTTGAAATTTATGTAAAGATTTTTAAGAATCTTCAAGTTTGGTACTTTGTTTTTGTTCTGTGCTTATGTTGGTCCGGTTTTGACAGCTAATTTGTGCAAGTTATTCTGCAAGATCATTACAATGGATAGCTATTGGCTAGAAGTGTTACATATGTAAATTAGGTTGCTAAATTTTACGACAAAGTTAGTACGCTTTTGTAATGGATTAGTGGTGTATTTTCCTTTGGCAGTATTCTGTGTTAGATTTAGTGAATTTACATTTTTACAAGAAACTGTGATATTTATGTGAGATCATCCCCTCGTTGGAATTCATTTTAGAGAGTACCAACTACCAAGTAGAAATATAAAGTATTCTTGTGGAAATAATAGTCCCCTTAATTCCAAAATCTTATTCGGAGTTGGCTCACAAAAGACAATGATATCAAATATGTATGCTGTTGCATCTCTTCTTGTTTTAATGGGAAAATAAGTAAATTATATGATGCTGAAGCTTTTGAATTGATTGATTGGACAGACTCACAGACATGGAAAGTGGTGGGATGTCCCAAAAATTTCTTTTTAGATTATTTGGTTTATGTGCAAAGAAAACATATGAGATGAGTTTTTCAATTTTGGAAGCATGTATGTTTCATCTTATGACTTCTCCTTAATTTTATATGTGAAGATATTGGACACTGGAGTGAGTTCTGTCACTAAAATATCATGTTTATCAATGATCCATTCCCACTTTCTTTGTAAAGGATAGAGGGAAAAAAGTGGTTAGTGAGGGCTTGCAAAATTGTTTATACTCACATTTATCTGGCATCGAAGATTGACTTGATATGTAACGCCTCTGTCTGATGACTACCTTTCCACTTTTCATTTTGTCTTCAAATCTCGATACTTCAAAGATAAAGAGTACAATTATGATTTTTTCTTTTGAGATGATTTTTTTTTTGTTGTGTGTGGATAATGGATATTTTTCACATAGCTTAATTTTTTCATACCTTGTGGATTTAGTTTTTGAACCACATAACTACAACAAAATGTTAGTGAATTAGTCAAGTCTCCTTAAAAAATTGTCAAATCTTAAAGCAGCTCTTAGTGGGCATAAGGAGTATCTGAGTTCAACTTGGGACAACTTATATGCCTTCAAGCTTTGGACTTGAGTTTCTCTTTTTCTCATCTTTTCTTTTGTCATTTGCTTGTTAATATCTTTTAGTTCTCAAATTTTAAAAAAATCAGTTGAAGAGGTTGCAATAACGTTACTGAATTATGTGATGAGTATTTATGCAGGTTCTATGTTAGCTCTTTGACAAAAGGACGGACTAAGTTGCTTATGTTACTCAATAACCTCATTTTGTTATATAGCAATTTAGCATATTTTCCCTCTAATTAATCTTCCCTTTGGTTTTGCTAATCCCTAGTATCTACTATCTTTCGGTTGATTCATTCATTTTGATGCTACTTAATTTTTATAAGGCTTGAACACTTTTGCTAGGAGTGAAATATTAATTGTCACGGATAAGATGTCTTTACAACATTGTGGTTAAGAGAATAAAAATTAAAAGATTTGGAATTTTCATCTGGACCTTTTTCTTTTATGTAGAAGGTGTGCGGTGTGCCCATGCAAAAGTTGTAGAATGAGAGACCCTTGTGAACTTTTGGCTAGTTTTTCGTCAATTTCTTCTTAAATCTGAAGACTAGGTTGTACTTTCTGCAGATTCTAGAAAGTTAATTTTCGACGGCTTTCTCATGGGAACCAGGGTCATTCATTATCCTTGTTTTGACTAGGCTCATGAAACTTTGGCTTGAAACCCCGTCAATCCTACTTAATTGCTTGTTGTACCACACTCAGAACCTAACATGGCAAGGCTAATTATGCATTAATATAGCATAAGCTATAACCGAGTCTACCAGGAAAAATTGTTAATGAATCGCACGTTGAAAAGAAAATTTCCAAATTGTTGTCCTTGAGGTTTGATCTCTCCCTTCTGAATATGTAAAGCCAGGAAATGAGTCATTGTTTCTGGCAAAACTTCTAGAAGGCCAACCACTACACAAACGATTCCATATATACAAGCTTAAGCTTGAACAGCTAGCACCTCCAATCCTTAGCTAATCTCTGCCTGCTACTTGAGATGCTGGTGCCCCCAGTTCTAGTGGGGTGGAAGTTTAGGTATATTTGTATATTAGGGGAACTTGCAGAACATGGATCTGATTTTTTTGTCTTCTTTTATCATATTTTACTTTCTTCATAGTTTAATTTTTAGGCTTTTCTACTTGGGAATAAAGGAGGATGAAGGTGAAGGCACTCTTGGTTGAGTTTTATCTAATTCATATACTACCCAGAAGGAAATGGAAACATAAAAAAATCGCCGTGTTTGTTTATGAGGTTGTTGAACCATTTTTTTTTGTTGTTTTCATTATTTTAGCAGAAGCTGTTGGGACTAGCTGATTAACTTCTCCCTTGTTAACTTTGAATCCTGCAGCCTGGAAACTACTATGAAGGTGAATCTGAAATGGACCATGCACTAGCAGTAGAAAGTACGTATTGTTGGTGCTGCAATCTCATGGAATTTGCAGAGTTCATATTGATGGGGGGAAAATGTGAATATAAGTTCCAAAGATATTTTACTGAAACATGTGGATACGGCTTCTTTATCAAGGAAGTAATGTCTGATTAGTTATTACTCCAAGAACCGGGAAGTACATTTTGTTTTATTTGTTTCAAATCATCAGTGTATTTTTGTCTTTGCTTTTGAATATGTACAATTTCCAAATATTTTTTGAGATTGGACAATAGGGAATTTGAAAGTTGTTAAATGCCAGCTAAAATTGCCCCCTTCCCAAATTAATTGACAGACAGACGTGTGGGGGAGTGTTTTAATTTATAAATGACAGAATTTTGGAGCTGCTTTGGAATTGCAAGTGCCAGGGAGAATTGAGACGCTCCCTCCCATGACCCATCCATGGAATGGAATTGAATTCATGGATGTAACTTTGGTGTTTTTATTTTGGATTTGGTACAAGTCAAAATGTTGTTGAAGACCTAGCTAGCTAGCTACGGCTGAAGATGTTTATTGCCCCCACCGGCCACCACATAAGTCACGATTGCGTTGATTGATTCTCACTCATCATGTCATGTCAAAAATATAAATTAATTCAAACATGTGATTCTTGTTTACCACATTTGGATTGGTGGTATAAGACATTAAACTATCTACTAGTTTTTTCTTTTATTCAATCTCGCATCTTATCAACATCATACTATACTTAATTTGATGTGCCAATAATATATATTGTACATATAATAAACAATCTAATGAGTAGTATTATTGCTGTGAAAAAAGTTATATGCTACACTACCCCCAAATTAAATTACAAAATGATTTGTCATAGTGGACTGGTTCAGTAATTATAATCAACTAAAGTCGTATACATCATTTTGTATCTCTTTTTATAACCGTACTATGAAAATAAAAAAAATAAGATATATAAATCTCTAATAGTATAAAATAAATTATATAAATAATACACTAGTCGAGTATTTATTTTATAACTTGGGCTTTTGTTTATCAAAATAATAATAATATCAACTTGGGCTTCTTTATTAGCTACCAATTGGAGACTTGGAGTAGTTGTTCTATTTTGTCCTTAAAGATAGCAGCATATATTTAGCATTTAGGGACAATTTTGGTATATTGTAAATTGTCCTAATCAGTCGAAGAAAACTGCCCGCCTTAGTCCTTACGAGAAGAGAAAACGTCAAACGTGTAGTCTTTTCTTTATTTGGTCTTCGTCTCGGCAGGAGTTTGGGTTAACACTTAACAAGCCCCCTCCCCCCGGTTAATCAAAGTCAAATCACCATCTGCGAAATTTTGCCCCCGCCATTGCTGATAGAGGTTTGAAGTCTCTGATCAAGCAGGCAGGTGATTTAAGTAGCTGAACCTTGGATCCCCAACAACACTCCTTGATTCTGCGATGCCACGCGATTACTGATTTAGCTGCGACGGTACTCTCTACTTCTGTGGAGTGGATTGGACCACTGAAGAATGAACACCGAATACAGCGGCTGAATTGCTTTCTCTACATTTCATCATCCGGAGTTTAACTTTATTTTGATTACCAAAAAGATGCAGTCAGGTAAGGCGGCCAATTTTTCTAAGTTTTTTATTTATTTGTTGACCTGTGTGACTAGCTTTGTTTAATCCCTACTATGCTTCTACTTAGTTTTTGCTGATCTGTTTTTTATTTATTTATGTAGCTTTTAGCTGAACTCTTTTAAGGGGATATATTCAATTATAATTTTTAAAGACTTTTTTTAAGTGACAGACTTTTGTAGAATTTGTGGGATTTTAATGACTACAGACTTTGACTTTTTTAAAATGACTTTTATAGACTATGAAATAAGTAACTGACTTTTATAAACTTTTTATAAGATTGTGATAGACTTTTGTATACTTCTAATATATCTTGCAATTTATATTAATTGCAATTTATATTAATTGTTAATTAGCCCATGTGTACAACATCTCCCTCTTTTTTCATGAACAAGAATAAATCTCATTATATTATTTTAGCATGAGATTTTATATATGTTGAAAGCGTTCACATTATTCTACTCATTTCTTGATACATTTGGATACTCGGATATCAATAAAATTTTAGAAACTACATACACAATACAAAAATTAAGCTCACTTTTCATTGAGTTATATATACTTTATGCATATGCGTACGCTTTTTAGTAGGAATACCAAACTCTATTTTTCACAAAATAATATGACAATGAAATACATATATATTTGTCATGCAGGAATACATATATATATATATATATATATATATATTTGTCATGCAGGGTAATAGAACCACATGTTACATTATTTCATTTTGATACACCAAAGACACTTGAAAGGCGAATATGGAGGATGTCTCAAAATTAATGATAATTTCCTTCGTTTAAAATGGCGAGAAAACTAAAAAAAAATACACATCATATATTTTCTATTTTCATATATTATATATACATAATCTTTACAAGCGATATGAGAGTTTTATGATTTTATCTCATTTTGTTGAACAAATCTCTTCCTCTTTCTATCGGAAGCTTTAAGCACCGCTTTTTTCCTCACCAATTGATTAGGTCTAGTTATTTGTTTACTTATTAATATATCTTGTTAATTCTCTTATTATAATAAATCTAATTATTTTTATGGCCCAAATTTTATCAAATTATTTATCCATCACATATCAATATTTATTAGCCCATATAAAATAAATAACTAATTTGATCCAATAAAAGAAAAAGTCCAATTAATAACTAGTTTTATCCACCTTTGTGTTTATTTGGAAGTCTTCAGAAATCTTTAGAGATGAGGTAAGACTTTGGATATGGGTTAATAGTTATAATTTTCTTCTAAAGTCTGTCAAAGCTTCCAATATGCAATTTTTAAACTTATATCAAACTTAATATCCAAGTATCATGTTAGGCAGCTTATTCTTCCTTCTAAAATTCTATTGTTCCTTTCTGTCTGGAAATGATGGCAGATAGAGGCAAAAACTTATTCTTCTAATTGTTGCTGGTATGCTATTTCCTTCAGTTCTTTGGTTCATCATGTTGAGTATTTTATTCCATTGCCTCTTATCAAAATATTCTTCCTCTGAAACTCTCTCCACACTGTTGTTTAGATCACAGGAAAAGAAAGTTGTTCTAGGTCTCTAGATCATTAACACAGAAGAAGCATCATTCATCACTAAGCATTCTCCAACCAGGGAATAAACCTTTGCTTAGGATTATCACACTGAAACCATATTTTATGTTGTGCTTGCTATAGAACCAGCCAAAGGATAATATGAATTTTTTTGGACACGTGGACATGTTTTTGGTCAGAAAAATACTTTGAAATTGTTAGGTCTTTGTTAGATCTGGAAGGCTTCTTAATCAGTCTTTGCCTTGTATCTTCCTTAACATTGTTTTTTCCTTGGAAATCCATAAAATTTTGGCGAGCCATTTAAGGCAACAAAATTTTTAATGAAGAAGTTATCCAGCTGCAATTTTGTTTTGAATTTCAGGCTATAACCTCAGCGATCTGGTTCAAGAAGCTCAAACCAGGTGGCTGAAGCCGCCAGAAGTGCTCTTCATATTGCAGAATTATGAGGACCACCAGCTCACTGACAAGCCCCCTCAGAAACCAGCTAGTAACCTTCTAATCTTTATATCCTAGTGTGCATTTCTTTGAAAATTTACATAGTTGTCTTGTCAGGTATATTTTTTTTATGTTTCAACAGGTGGATCGTTGTTTCTTTTTAACAAGAGGGTACTTCGATTTTTCCGTAAAGATGGTCATAGTTGGCGTAGGAAGAAGGATGGAAGAACTGTTGGCGAAGCACATGAAAGGCTTAAGGTTTACTCCATTCTTCACATCCAGTACTTTGATCTGCTATTCTCAGGAGTGAATGAAGTTAAAGTTCGTTTGATGCTTGAGTCTTCGTTTTGTGAGCATATACATAAAGTTTGAATAGATGTTTAACTTTAGTTACAGCACTACAGCTGCTGTCGAAATCATGCTATCCATTTAATTTATTTTTTGTAACTCTTATCTTTCCTCCAATATGGAACACTATGACCACAGATCAGCAACTGGTATGTGTGTGTGATACTTAACTCCGTAATGAGTGTAATGGCATGACGAGATCCATAACAATTGGACTTTAAAGTTCAATTTCTATATTCAACATGGTTTCTTTGTTTGTGGAGGTTAACTGCAACAGGATAGTTCTATGGCATAAGTTCACATCAAATTACTTCTTATGACTGGTATAGTGGTATTATACTCTTCCACTAGTAAGAATTGTAGAAGGAAGCCTGTGAGCATCAAGTAAAATATGGTTGTGTTAGTTTATATTTCCTTTTATCACAATTTTGTTTGATAATATCTTGTACACCTTATTCATCATGTCTCTTTGGACACAGATATTTCAAACTATGAATGGTCCACTTTGGATATTGCAAACTACTAGACACTAAAGTTATATATTTGATTTAGCATGCCCAGAAGTTTTCATGTGTACAGAAATATAACTTGTCTACTGATATCTGCACTTTGATCTTGTACAAAGTGGAGTGGTCTCTGTATGGTGCTTTTCATTTTAAGGAATGCTATTTCACCAAATATCTTTCTTTATGATAGGTTGGAAATGCTGAAGCTTTAAACTGTTATTATGCACATGGAGCGCTCAATCCCAATTTTCAGAGACGTAGTTATTGGATGCTGGATACGTGAGTTTCTTACATCCCTTCGCTGATAAAGTTTTTTTATTCTTCTAATTGTTGTAAGATCTGCCAAAGCTTACATGACACCTGATCATTAAGGACAGATAGTAGAAAAAATGAAGTTCTCATTTGGCACATTTTGCTGAATAACAATTGTGATTATTTTTGTCACTCATCAATTGTTTTGTTTCTTTCTTTATTTGCACTGATCATGTTTACTAGCTTATTTTTCTTTTCCATTTGTTGGCAGGGCATATGAGCACATTGTTCTTGTCCATTACAGGGATATAACTGAGGTGACAAGCCACTATACTTACTGATGCTCTCTTACCTAATCATCAAACCAAAATGCTAGATATTTTTTATCTTACCATTTTAATGCCTCAATATATGTTAATCATATTGAATCTTCTCATAATTTGTGACCCATTGTTCTTTTTCCATTTAGCTGGAAGCTGCTATGCATGGATAAGTGTCAAATATTTCATGGGCTTATCTTATTCAGAACATTCTGAAATCCCATAAATAACTAGACCATAAATAAATTAGGACTCCAAAGGACTGCTTATGCTACATTTTGTCTATAATGCTTTGTCTAAAATTTTCCTAGGTGTATATCAATATACTTTTTTCATGGGTTCTGTAACTGGCATTGACAACTGCAGCTTATGGAGCGTTTTTACGAACTTCAATTTGAAATTTATCAGTTTCAGGGCAGGCACAGTGGAGGATCCATTTTACAGTTGTCACCTGGATCTTATTCTACGTTGACTCGTAGTCCCAACTCCAATACTACTCAGGTTGCAGGTTCTACATCTTTTAGTGAGTTTCAAAAACCATATCAGAGTATATCTAGTCCTGGTTCTGTAGAAGTTAGTTCTGATCTAGTCATCAAGAATGATTGGACAAATTACTTGGACATAGTAGAAAGCACAGGGGAGGTTGAGAATTCCTCAGATCTTGAAATTAATCAAGCATTGAGAAGGCTTGAGGAGCAACTAAGTTTGAATGATGATAGCTTGGAACAAATTAGTTCATTCTACTATGAGACTCAGAACTCAAATGATGGATATATCGTTCATAATCAAAGTTCTCTTCGATCTGCTGGGATGCAAGATGATTCAAACAATCTCATGTCTCTACATTGTTCAGGTATGTGCCATTTGTTTGGTGCTCAAAATTGTGAAAACATGCATTTACGTGTGTCTTCCTTTTATGAAGTAAGATAAGTATAAATGCTGTTACATTCAGTAGATTCTTTACACTAATCAAGCTGGTAACGTGGTGTTTTAGGAGCTTGTTTGTTTCTCTTACTATATCTTGTAATATTTGGTGATCAATGTTGCAAGATCTGATATGTTGTGCCATATTTTGGTATAAATGATGTCTCATGGCATCATCAGCTAATGCAGTAAAAAATTTACATTTTCCATCGGTTATGTCACATCATTATATGTGGATTTGCTGTAAACTTCCAAATCATGTTGATGCTTAGCCTGGAATACCTACCTACAAACATCAAGTTGCATTGGCACAACTCTTCAAAACATTGTTAAATTTCTTAGTGGAATATTTTAAGAAATGTTAACAGACAAACATGCACAATCAGAGAAGTGTGCCCACTATTAAACAGGACTTCAGTTTCCAGGCTCTAGCTCCCTTGTCATCAGGTCACGGCTTCTTTGACCTTTCTAGCACTGGCAGACATCTTTGCTTACATGTATTATGACTTGCACTTTAGAAGATCCTAATCATTTCTTTTCAAAGGGAAATAGATTCAGGGAAAGAGAAGAGGAAAGAATCCTAGATCTTTCAAATTTCCATCCATTTGTTATCAAAGAGAACCACCGAGTGAAGAATGGGATTGCCCATAGTAATTCTTTTTGTGCTTGTTTTTTATGTAAAAATTTATGCTTCAATCCTAATTGTTTTAAATCATCATGTTATGGTAAATTATTGATTTTTATTTCTTCTGTTCTTTTAATGTAATAAATGGTGTGTCAATGATGCATGCGTTTAAGCAGATGTAGCGTTGAGTTTAAGAGTTTTGATTTAAATTCACACATTGATACTTTTCATTCTACAGAGGAGGCTGTGCAGTTTAAACTTCATCTTTTTTTCTTTGTTGCTTTTCCTAAGATGCTTGCACCCCAACTAATAATAATAAAGACAAGAAGAAATATTGTACGCTCCATGGTTTTCTTAAGCTAGTAATTTGTGTAATAATTTTCTGTTTGTCATATCCTTCTCTTCTTCCGTGATTGTATATGATAGAATGAAGCAAAAGATGTAATGGGGACTTTATTGTAGGTGATGACAAGGAACAATATCGCCAACCACATGAGAAAGGTATTTCAGTTAATAAAGAAACTGATATTTGGAATGAGATGCTAGACTGCTTTAGCAATTCAGCAGGTGTTGGGCCACAAGAGAAACATGTACACATGTCGAATGGAGATGTAAGAAACATGTTATTGTATTATCTTGCATTCTCACTCTAAATATCCTCTTTACTGCGATTCTATTGAAAGTTGTCTTCTCGTGATACATAGTTCCCAAGACTTGTTAAATTTGTCTTTACAAGATGGTTTCATGCTTATAGCAGATATTAATGTAAAACGTACATGAATACAATCATATTTACAAGAGCGCATGCCTCCATATGCTCATATATCCTACAACCCTGCTATTCTGTTGCTTCCTATTGTTCTAAAGCTTTTCGAAATGCAACTTCTATACATATGTGTAACATATCTGTTCTTTCAACAGGCAACACCTCTATCTCCATCAAGGAGGGAGCCACTGAAAGAACAAGAAAGTTTTCAATGGATAAATTTTGATGGAAATGATGCTCATAGTTGTAATGTTTCCAACTCCTAGTGGTAAATCTGAAATTTCAAGAATCTTTTGATTTCTAATTCCCTGACAACTTTATCGCATTGCCAGCTTCTATTTTGCTGCCTCATGAAGTTGAAGATATCAATTTTGCTGCATATTCTCAATCAATAAATATCTATGGAACCAAACCTGACCAGTATACTTCAATGTTTGATCAAGGCTATATTGGAATGCCTCTTGAAGCAACTTCAAGTTTGACCATCGCCCAAAAGCAGAAATTTATAATTCGTGAAATGTCCCCAGATTGGGGTTATGCCCGTGAGGCTACTAAGGTATCTTTCCAGAAATTTTATATGAGGTCATTTTTTTTTTAATTTATCCATTTGATACGCGTTAACTTAAATGGTTTATCAATTAACAAATCTCTCTCTCTCTCTCCCCCCCTTCAAACACACACAAAAGGAAAAAAAATATTGGATTTGGTGGTTAATGTCTGTCATAGTTGTAGGATCCTCTCCATACTAGCAGAATGAAATAGATTGTTCCTCTTCAGTGGAAATTTAGAAAGCTTTTGCCTAATCTAAACTGATTCACCACTTTAGTACAATTTTTTGCCTTCCTTTTGGGATACAGTTATTTGTAAGGATTCTTGCAACCTTGATCTGGACTCTTAATCCTTAACCCATGTTTGGCTGCGATACTTAAAAAAAAGGTATGAACAAAATTTATAATAATTAATAAGTGGTATTAGTTGTAAATAATTTTTATTTATTTTTGTGTTTGGTGGAAAAATTATAAAAGAGGGTATTTCTCAATTTGTGCATACTTTGTTTGCTTGACAATGGGATAAATGGTTAAATAACTACTTTAATATCCGTACTCAAATAAGTCCCAATATTAGTTGAAACTCCACAAACAATTACCTCTATTTCATCTTGAGACCTTATCGCACCCCTAATTTTAATTCTCTAACTCACCTTCAACTTTATCTGTCTTCTTATCCTTCAAAACAAACTTCTTCTTACTCCAATTCCCACTATCACTATCAGAACAAGTCTGAATATCACCGTTTGAATTGTCTACTGCAAATGACAATGAATCATCCTCGTAATCTTCACTAATTTCAGAATTTTATTTGGAATTGATTTGTGGTTCCTGATCAACTTGAAGTTCATCAATAGCTCTCCATTTTCTGCTTGGTACTTGAAAATGAAGGAAACTAATTGTCTCACCCTAAACATAGATTTCTAGATAGAAAGTATATAGAGTTAGGAGAGAGAAAATCTTGTTGTCTCGCATAGCACATAGGGAAATCGATGCTAATGAGATTTTTAGGAACAACTTTGTCAATGCTGACCACCATTCTCTGAGAAAGAGATGTGTAGAGAGAGAGAGAGAAGTGTTTGATTTCAGGGATGAAGTCACCTACGATGGAGATAGTTTAATACAATACTGAGGGTTTGTCTCTAGTGTGTAACGTTCGTTAAACTTGTGTGACATAGTTTTATATGTACCGATGCAACTTCTAACCAGAGACATTGTATTCAAAAAAAAATTATAAGTAATTAATCAATAAAAAGCACCAAAAAGTGGGTCTAACGAAAGACATTAGTCTTTAACAAGGAGGGGTATTTGTGGAATGTAAGTGCATTTTTGTCACTTCCCATGATCCCATCACTATAAATATCCTCCTCCCCACCTCCCGACACACACATACACAAGTATACAAGTATTCTATACTCCCATTTCCCATATCATCACAGCCCTAGATGCTAATAGCATAATAGGTCGAAAAATACCCAAATGTGCTATTATTTCAAAAAAGAAAAAAGAAAGTACAAATGATACTGACCAGTCTATTTGTTCCTCAACCAAACATGCATCACTTCTTGACTAAAAGGTATGTAAAGGAAGATATCTTGTAAGGTAAACATTCAGATGTTATGGCATATAATATCTATCCCATATTCCCATCTTTGATGCCAAAAACAAAAACACGGCCATTGATGCAAGTTGCACTTTTAACATTCATTTTCTTAGTTAAATTGGGTTGATGACCAACATTGATCAACTCGATGGGATGTCTCTTTTGATGCTTGTAGAAGGCAATCGGCATTGGTGCCAAAAATCCTGACTTTCCTAAAATGAGAGTGAGTTCTGTTGGTCAATCTCATACAGGATTTCAACTAGGCTTAACATATTTTTGATACAATTTCCGGATCGAACTCTGACTCGATTGTTCTGCATTCGTATTTGCCATCGAGTAAGCTCTTTCAGTCAGCTCTTTGCATTGAAAAATCCAGTCTAAGCAGCTGTAAGAGATCAGAGTTCAAATTACTTTATCCGTCTTATTACAATCTTGTTTTAGACCATGAGAAGATATAGAATAGAGTAGAGGCATAGAGGTATGGAGGGAAATATATTTTTTCAAAGTTAGTTCTTAAAATAGATGAGTTATATGCAAAGTTGGGTCTGGCTAAAAGTGGTCGAGCTATCAGCTTGCTGATTGAGTAAATTACCCCTCTCCGTTTGAAATGTTACTCTGATTAATTAATTTTTAGTTGGCGATGAAATTCAAATTTTGTTTTGTTTTGAGAGTTGACTTCGTTCAAATATTATTACTTGCTGCTTCATACTAAATTGGATTCATGAAGAGAAATAAAAAATGGCACATTAAGAAATAAAATATATTTAAGGGCATTGACCAAAAAAGAAAAATATACTTAAGGATGCATAAGACAATATGGAACATATCATATCAACTCACGATTGCCTCTACAGTTTTGAACTTGATATTGTGTCGTGTGTTTTGGGTAAAAAGCAACAATTACAGGCACTTCTACTCGGCTGTTTAAAGCAACACTCTGGTCCAAATGTTTCCTTTAAAATAGTAATATGATTTTAGAATTTTAAAATAAGATATATTTTGGGTAATTGAAATGAATTTTGATCTCATATCATGGAGAAAAAGTGGCCCATTTTCTAAATTTTTAGGTTTCTAATATGTCATCATTGTGTTTTGTGTGTGCGTGTTTTTTTTTTGGGTGGGGGATGTAGTTAGTATGAACTAGCAGTGTAGTAATTTTTTTCAACTTAGGAACTTTCTTTTGCCAAGCAGCTGTTGTTTCGTGGAGATTAAAGTTCAATTTCATAGCTTAAGTTCTTTATTGCAGGTTATTATTATTGGATCGTTTTTATGTGATCCATCAGATTGTGGATGGACTTGTATGTTTGGTGACATTGAAGTTCCAATTCAGATAATTCAGGATGGTGTCATCTGTTGCCATGCCCCACCTAACTTGCCTGGAAAAGTCACGCTATTTATTACATCTGGGAATCAGGAATCCTGTAGTGAAGTCAGGGAGTTTGAATACCGTATCAATCCAAGTAATCGGGATCATAGCAACTTGCCTGAAACAGAATCAAGTAAGAATTCAGAAGAAATCTTGTTGCTTGTCAGAATTGTGCAGATGCTTCTATTTGATCCATCAATGAAGAAAAGAGGAAGTTCTGAATCAGAAATTAATCTGTTGGACAAAGTCAAAGATGGCAAAGATTCATGGGACCAAGTTATTGAGGCTCTTCTAGTTGGTACCTGGACGTCATCTAGCACAAAAGATTGGCTTCTGCAAGAACTTTTGAAAGAAAAGTTGCAACAATGGCTTTCTTCTAGACTGCAGGAAGGATCTGACCTGCCAGGCTATTCCTTGTCCAAGAAAGAGCAAGGTATAATACACATGGTTGCTGGATTGGGGTTTGGGTGGGCCTTGAACCCAATTCTGCATTCTGGAGTCAACATAGATTTCCGTGATATTAATGGCTGGACTGCTCTCCATTGGGCTGCACGTTTTGGAAGGTAGTGGAACATCTTTTGGTTTTCCTAAATGCATTGTTTTTTGCTATTTGTTTTTGTCATCATATAACAGTTGAATGACACCAACACTTTCTAGTAGTTAAGAAATTTGTTGCGCTTTTTGCATGCTAATAGTTTGTTATATGGCGTCAAAAGATTGGTAAGAATTGTCTTCAGGCCCGGCTTGACAAGAGGTCGTTAGTGCCTCTAAAATGTAAATTTAGAATGTTTAAACTATACATTTTCCTTTTTGATAAGTGCTCTATTATTCAAGAACCGCCGAAGGGGGAGGAACCTGCACAAAAACAAATGCACAAGACAAAAACCATCTGCCAGGGGTAAAAGAACTAACATTTGGGTTGCAAGTCCTTTTTTTGCTCCTAATGATTTATGCTTTCTCTTATTTGTGTTATTGTCTTTGAAAGGGACACAGTAATGCAAAGAGCATAATTTGGAAGTAGGCTTTTGTAGTTAGGTACTTTAACAGCAGCATCGTTGTGATTGTTATACAAGTGCGTAGAGCTATTTAATCCTGCAATATATAAGTATATTCTTATGGTCTTAGTTACCATGATTATTTTCCAGATCTACAATTATAATTTGTGGGGTTTAGACAAAATATTTCTCTCTTTGATTACTTTGCCATAGTTGATTGGAAAAACATTGGTGCTACTATAGGTGGGTTTTTTATTTTTGCATTGATGAATGCATTGATGAAGTTTATCTCTCAAGTATTCTAATCTTAAAGTTTCACAAATAAATTAATTATTGATGATGTTGAAAATGAGTTTGGAAAGAGATGGGTTATATACTGGTAAACTACTAAACTCTTAAAAAAATAAAAAGTGTTGTGTATGCCAGATAAAAGCTCAATCAGGGGAAACTAAAGGACGATACAGGCCTTTGGTATAATTACTAGGAATTTATATTCTTATCTATCCAAAGGAATATAAATTTTAGAAAATCCCAAGTATTATTAACCTCCTTTTTTTGACATGAATATTTTCAAAATGATATTTACGGTTTTATCAGTTGAATATAAAATATGTACACTCAGGCAGTTTAAATGACTTGGAATATTTGCACTCAAGTTGTTTCCTTCTCTCTCTCTCTCTCTATATATATATGTGTGTGTGTGTGTGTGTGTGTGTCTGTGTGTGTGTTTTCATTTCAATAAAACTGGGTAGTGTTTGGAAACGGGAAAAGGGATTGTGTGCAAATAAAATGAAAGAAATTAGCATAAATGGGCTGAGGACAGGAAGAAGCATTTGATAGAACTACTTGTATGATGGGGTTCTCACTTCTATTTTGGGTCATAGATTCCCCCGTAATGAGATTTGACAAAATTGGAACTTGCACCATACACTGAGCCAAATCCAAATGTGTATTTGCCCACCTGAAGGACTTCTGTGTAAGCTGGTCAAATGCATCCATGTTGCACAAAGCTAGGTGAGGCTCCATTATGTTTCTTTTTCCTGCCCCAGTTATTTTCAGGAACAAATTTATGGATAAAACAAGAAGCAGCTAATTTGTAGAACATTATTTGGGTTCATAATGTAGTTTAGGAGTATATTAAGAGTTTATAATGGAGTGTTTATGCTCATCATAACTGATTGGTCTGTGCTAGTCATGAAACATAAAAAACATGACGGATATATCATGCAGAACAATGCTGACTTTCTGTTGTCTATCTAAAATCCTCTTTCTGTATTAGGGAGAAGATGGTTGCTTCACTCCTAGCATCTGGTGCCTCAGCTAGGGCAGTTACAGATCCTTGTTCTCAAGATCCAACTGGTAAAACCCCAGCATCAATTGCTGCCACCTATGGACACAAGGGACTTGCAGGCTATCTTTCAGAGTTGTCCCTAACTAGCCATCTTTCATCTCTCAGAATGGGAGAAAGCGAACTGTCTAAAAACTCTGCTGATGTAGAAGCAGAAAGAACTGTAAATAGTTTCTCAAACACAAGTCTGGATACATCTGGGGATCAGCTCTCCCTTAAACACACCTTAGCTGCAGTTCGCAATGCTGCTCAGGCTGCTGCACGTATACAATCTGCTTTTCGTGCCCATTCTTTCAGGAGGAGGCAACAGCAAGAAGCTTCTGCTTTTATGACTGCTGCTCATAGTGGAGACGAGTATAGCTTCCTTTCAAATGATGTTCAGGGGCTTTCAGCTGCATCAAAGTTGGCTTTTCGCAATACACGTGATTACAATGCAGCTGCTTTATCAATCCAGAAGAAATATCGTGGTTGGAAAGGTCGGAAGGATTTCCTTGCATTTCGCCAGAAAGTAGTAAAGATACAGGTGACCTTCTCATTCAGTAAATATTTCATATGGAAAACGGGCATATCATTTAAATATCTGAATATTCATTAACATACACCAAATACTCTGATTCAGAATTTCATATGGTTGTGATCACTCAAGCCCAGGGGGCCTGCACACAGCTCTCCTGTTTTTCTCTTTTGAAAGTCTCAACATACCCCACTCATTGCATCTGTTTGTAAAGCTACAACATAATTTACTACTTCCCATATTCCCATATTTTTTGGTCTCAAACAAAAGTTAAATAGTAGTAAATACTTTTTCACAATATATCCTTTACTATATTCCACAATCCACATGAAACTTTATGCATGAGTTCATTCAAATTCCAGATGAAATTTTATGCATGTGTTTTAAATGCATACAATAATGGCTTCTAAAAATGCGAGCTTTTCCAAAGAGACAAAAAAGTATGGACTGACGGAGTATGAAACAAAATAAGAGGCTCAGAAATGTTAAAAATTTACTTAAAATGATATTGAAGTGGAATTTTTGATAATGTTATGGCAGTACGATTTAAATTACCCATTTGGGAAGCCTTAATAAATTCTGCTACAAGACTCTGATAGACAGGAATTTGAACAATTTGCAATTCAGTAAATAATCATACCTAGAGGGGGGTGAATAGGTGTTTATGCTAAAAGTGATAAACAGTGAAATTTTTTGAAATTTTCTGCTACAGGTTTAATTCAGATAGCTACACATGTCTGCTTTACTATCTGCTTTAACTTATGTTCTTCGTTCAATATTATCAGACAGCTATACATGTCTTAGTATCTGGATTCATATAACTTCAAACTAATAAAGCAAAGTACCCAGAAATTAAACAAACAGAAAGTGGAAGTGCAGAAACGTAAAGACACCAAGATTTTTTACGTGGTTCAACCCCTATCCTCTATCTAGTAGCCTAATCCATGTCCAATCCCAACTAGGATTGGAGACTCTTTTTATTATAATTTAAACTTCAATACAAAAAATAACTCCCTGTTACAAAGAAGTCTCAAATCTGATATTGGACACCTATACCCCCTTTTTGCACCTTTGCAACTTGTACACCTCTGCCCTTCTTCTCACCTCTGAGACCTATGAAGCCTTCTTTGAACAGACTAACTAAAACAGAAACCTCAAGCCAAAACTATGCTCGAGTTCGGTTTACAAAGAATGAGTAAAATAAATTTCCAGCACAAAAGAATATACTACCTCCGTCCCATAATAAGTGCTTTTTTAGCTTAAATTACACGTACCAATATACAAGCTAAAATGACAAAAATATCTTTAATATATTTTCTTTGAAGTTGAAGAGTTAATGAATGTCATTTAATTGTAGTGATGGTAAGATGCAATAAATACCATTGAATGCATAAGGGCATATATGAGAAAATATTGCAAAAATTGTATTGGAGTTCTAACACATCACTTATTTTGGGAAAAAATATTTAGCCTAAAAAAGCACTTATTGTGGGACGGTGGTAGTAATAGATTACAATAAATGGCGGGAATAAAGCAATTGAATTGCTCTGATGTAGTATTTTAACTTGATTGTAGGTTCAAGAGATGTGTCATGTTCAGCCAAAGAGAAGAAGTATATATAACAAGACACACAACGGCTAAAAAAGATGTTAGCTAAGAAAACTCAGTCCCGTTAGAATACAACATGATTTCAGCAGATTTGTATAACCAGAAAGATAAGAAGTAATTTGCGCCAGTTATTTGAATTTGAAGTAGCTGAAATAAAGGAAAGAAACTCTATATCCAATCAACTATTTTAAACAGGAGCAACAAGGAGATAAGATAAGACCTAGTAGTTAATTAACATCTGAAGACTCCTTATATAGTCACTAACTGACGTGGACCCTACCAAGCAAGAAAAGCTTCTGAAGACTCCTATAGAATAGATAGACTAAATTTGGGCCAGCTGGAAAAAATAATTAATAACAAAAAACCATAATATTTGTCATTATTAAAATTATAAATACCAACATATTTTAATAAACTCCAATTCAAATCTTCCTTAATAAACTCCAATTCAAATCTTCCTTAATAAACTCCAATTCAAATTTGAAATTATTTTAAACCATTTCAACTTACCAACTGAAGGAAATCAGCAACAAGTATTCATGTAATAACCATAACCCATGCATATTAATTATAATATTATAAACCATGCACACGTCTAATATACTTAAATTAGTCATCATTCAAAACATCATAAAATCAAAAACTAACACAATTCCCTCGATATTGATTTTGAAAATGGAAGCTTATAGTCATGCCACTAAGGTAATTGCCTTGTGTTAGTGCACATCAAACCTGACACAAGAGCCTTTTAAATTGCAGATTGGTTATTTTGCTTCTTTCATCCCTCCCCTCCCCTCCCCCCACCCCACTCCACCCCACCCCCTTTCTTAACCTTCATCTGGAATTTGTATCTGTAGTGCATATTACTTGCCTATTAAGTTCATTAAAAGTAATGGTCATAATTTTGTATTGGCAGGCTCATGTGAGAGGTCATCAGGTTCGGAAAAATTATAAGGTTATCTGCTGGGCTGTTGGTGTCCTAGAGAAGGTCGTACTAAGGTGGCGCCGGAGAGGAGTTGGTCTCCGAGGATTTCGGCATGAATCAGAGTCTATTAATGACATTGAAGGTGAAGACATTGTAAAGGTGTTTCGTAAACAAAAAGTGGATGTTGCTATTGATGAAGCTGTCTCAAGGGTGCTGTCCATGGTTGAGTCTTTTAACGGCAACAGTATCACCGCATGCTTGAAAAGCATCGCCAAGCTAAGGTAAGCAAAGAGTTGTATCCATATATTGATACTGAACTTGTCAAATGTACAAGTAACATATGCATGTGATAGTGGAAATGTAGGTTCATACCACCCAGAAAAGAATGTTCACTCTTCTAATGGTGTTATTCAAATTAAATTGGATGAAGTTTCTAGGCCCAACTAAGCTTAAAATCCGGCTAAAGTGTTAGAGGTCTATCAGCTATCAATAAGAAATCTTATTTCCTCTAGTCACTTGGGAAATCTTAGGTCCATCATATGAATCAATGGACACTTGTGACGAAAAAAGGTCTGGGTGGTTTTCTCAGGGGTGGTCATATCTATAAATTTATGTTTCAGTTTTGGTGCTTATTTTTCATCCTCCGGCCTGCAGCTTGGAATCATATGACACTGTAATGGTGGAGTTACACGTCACTGTGATCTATATATTGTCTTGATAAGCAGTCTATGAGATTGCTCCTGTATCCAAGAATCGTGTTATAGGGGGCTTATCATTCGCCAAATTATGTAGGCCATATTCTGCTTTGTGTTAACTGCTTATTGTGAGGGTCTTCCAAGGTTCTCTCAGACAGATGGATCCTTAAATTTGAGTTCTTATATTAGCAAAACAAAAAAGAATGGACTTGCTGCAAAGGTTTCTGGTTGGGTTGGAGTGGTGTTGAAGCTATTTTTCACGTAATATTGTAGTACTAAACACCAACTTATTTACATATTTGTAATCAACTGGAATTTAGGATGATTCCTGTAAACAAAATGTGTGTACTGAACTGACATATCAATATTGCAGGCAGAACTTGGAGGCTCAGCAGCAGCAGCAGCAGCAACTTCTCAAGGCAGCATATCCAATATGGAGAACGATGGGTTATACCAGTTTGATGTAGAAGAGCAATCCAAACATTCAAAGTTGTTTATTCAGTAGAATATGGTACGGTTGAGGTTTCTATAGGTTTCAGTACTGTTGTACAGTTTGTATGTTGTGGTTTCAAAACCGACAGTAATTATAAGCAACGCTATGGTTTAAGATCAATCACCTTTTCCATAAATGGAATTTATAAATGCATCTGGGAATCTTATTATTATACCTAATAAATGAGACTCGGGTGCTAAATTAGTGGTGGGGTCAGGGGTGCGTGTTAAAGATCCAACCAACTAACTCCCTCCGTGGAGGGAGCTGTGATGGAGTGGAGGCTGGAGCCAAGGGCTTGAGTTTAGTTTTTTCGAGAGCAGATCCTTTGTCCCAATTTCTATATCTTTTTGTTGTTCTCATACTTAAATTTTGACACATGTTTTTTTATTTAATTTTAGAATTAATTGGTGTTAAGTAAGAGACTATATGTTAAAATTTAAATGGGGACAGAGGATCTGCTCTTAGTTTTTCCCTTCCGCCTACAGACATAATAATGTTCTCTGAAGTATGTATGTAACAAAACAAAAGGAAAGGAAAAACATATTTTAGTAGTAGTTAAAGAGTCCTTCTACGGCTACATTGGTTTTTGTGATCGGTTCAGTGATGGTTTTTTTTTAATAACTCTTAAAAAATGTATAGTATTTATTTTAATTGAAATTTTTATAAAAAATATTATTTTAGGCGTAATTTAGATCCACCTAAAATACTATTTTATTTAATAATTTCAATTATAATAAATACTAAATATTTTTTAAAAGTTATTAAAAAAAAAGAAAAAAAATGGTCACTAACTGGTCCCCTTTCCCTGTCCCCCTAGACTTTTTGGTAGTTAAATTGACAGTGCAGTAGTAGCCTAGTCAAGATTGGGGTTAAATGTTTTATAGGTCATTTGTCTATATGGAAGAGACACTAAATGATTCATTGATCGCTTTTTTTTTCTGATCATCAACTTCAACGAGCTTTAGTTTCTTAACAAAACGTTCTAAAAACCGTTAAGTCAAGATTGACTTAATGGAAGTGATGATATGGCGGTGACTTGACATTCAAAAAAAACATGTGGCAGGTTAGTATATGATAAGGCGATGATGATGAGGATTTGTAGGAAAATTTTGATGAAAAAATGGAAAAAAAATATTTTAAAGTATAATATAAAGTATAAAAATTACCCAAAAAAATAAGAAAATAAATAAATAAATAAAAATAATTATTTTAATAAAAATTAAAAATACAGTATTTTTTTTATTATTAAAAAAATTAAAATGCATTTATTTAATAAAAATATTTGGGTTTTTATTTTTATTAAAAAAATTTAAAACACAATTTTTTTTTTAAATAAAATAAAGATTTTAATAAAACTAAAAAAATGCAGTTTTTTAATAAAAATAATGCAGTTTTTAAAAAATAGTGTTTTTAATAAAAGAAATTTTTTTATATATATAAATGCAGTTTTTTAAAACGCAGTTTTTTAATACAAATAAAAATGTAGTTTTTTAATAAAATAATTAAAATGCAGATTTTTTAATAAAAAAATTAACAGATTAATTTTAAAAAAATTAATTAAGAGATTTTAATATTTTTAACAGTTTTAAAATTAAAAAAATATTTTAAAATTAATCTGTTAATTTTTGTATTAAAAAATTGCCTTTTTTTTAATTAAAAAAACTGTTTAAGAGATTTAAAAAAGTGCATTTTTAAAAGTGCATTTTATAAAAAAAAATAATAATTTTTTTCTTTTTATTAAAAACGCTGTTTATTTAAAAACGCTGTTTATTTAAAAACTGCATTTTATTATTAAAAAAACAATATTTTTTATTAAAAAAACTGCATTTTTTATCTTTATTACAAATATTATTTTTTTTAAAATGCGCTTTTTTTTTTTTAATAAAATAAAAAAAACCAATTATTTTTATTTAAAAAAATGCGTTTTAATTTTTTCTAATAAAAAAAATTTCCTTTTTAAATTTTTATTAAAAATAATTTATTTATTTATTTATTTATTTTCTTGTTTTTTTGGCTAATTTTATAATTTATATTATACTTTAAAATAATTTTTTCATCAAAATTTTATTCTAAATCCACATCATCACTGCCACGTCGCATACTAACTACCACATAGGCTTTTTTTTAGACAAGTCAGCTGCCACATCATCACTTCCGTTAAGTCAAGGTTTTTGTAACGTTTTGTTAGTAAACTAAAGTTCAGTGAGTTGACTGTAAGAAAAAAAAAGATTCAAATAATTCCATTGTAGAAATGATTTATAAAGATGTTGACTAAAAAGCATTTAACCCGTCAAGATTGAGGAGGAACCTTTCTCTATCTTATATTTTTACATATTAAACTAGGGCTATTACTTAATTTGCTAATAGGTTACAAAAAATGAAGAAGAAAAAAAAAATTTCATTTTGTGACAGTAGATAAGAGTGTAAATGAGTCGAGTTGGGTCGAAACGAACAACGAGCTACTTAAATTTGACTCGAAATATTAAATTCATACTCGAATTCGAATTATATTTAAAAAATTTTACTCAGATTCGACTCGACTCGACTCGAATATTTATTACTCGAATTCGATTCGACTCATATTAAATTATATTAAAACTACTTGCGAGTTTCAAATTCAAGCTCGAAATGAAATATAATTATAAATTAAATTTGTTATTTTTGTTATTTTACTTGAAATGAAAAAATATATTTACTATTACGCTTGACAAATATAAAATCATTAAAAATAAAATAAATTAATAATAATAATTAATTATCGTAATTTGATTTAATTTTGTATATATTATAAGAGAATGTATCAAGTATCTAATTGAATATGTATCAATCGAATAATTTAAATATTAAACGAATCGACATAAATTTTACTCATATTTTCATTTAAATTATTTTTTATATTTATATTTGAATCATATTATTAATAAAATTTAAGTCTAATTCGTATTTATTTTTTTTGAGTTGAGGCCGAAGTGTTTCGTTTACGCGTGGCTGGGAAGACTGAGTGAAGTGTTGAATTAATAAAATAGGAAAAGAAAAAGGTTTCATCAATTAAAAAATGTTGGAGTCAGATGGGTTAGGGGTAGGGAGGAGGGAGAGAGAGTGCGAGGTGAGGACACGATAGGATATGTGGTTGACACGTGGCTCTTGTATTGTATGGTTAAGATTGGCGATTGGAGCTCCGATTGTAGGTTTGTTTTTTGGTTTTGTAACTTGGATGCAGAAGAGAGAGATGGAATCATCATCATTGTCATTATCGAAGGAGAATATGGAGCTAATACAACAGGCGATACTGCAATTAATGGAAGAGGAAGAAAATACAAGGACAAGCTCGAGCATCGTAAGACTGCCGCCGCCGCCGCCGCCTTCTTCTCGTCCTCAGTCGATTGCTTTCTCAGGTTAGTATTATTGATAATCTATATTCCAGTTATTCACCAATATTTACTTATATACTTGAAGTGTATAGATCCAAGTCACGCCTATCTTTTTTTCTTCTTTGATAAAGCGTCTTGTATTGATAGTAATGCAGTAGTATATGCTTTTTACCTTGTATATATGGTCAATTATAGGTCTCCACGATTTGGATTTGAAAATCTCCGTCTTCAACTTATATGATGGTGATGGTCTATAATCTATATATGTTTGTGTGTATGTGTTTGTAAATCATTACTTGATGGTTTCCTCTGGAGATACAAAGTATGAGTATTTCTTTGATGATAACTTTTTATGGCTGAGGAGAGCTCTCTTTTTGTCTGATTTTTGAAAATCATCATCATCATCATCATCCTACATTCGACTAAATTGCAAATCTAACTATCCTATTAAATTTGATTTTCTCTCTCCTACCTCCTCATTTTTTTTATTTTTTATTTTTAAAATATATATAAAAGTATAGTCTTCTTCTTCTTCTTTTTATTTATTTATTTTTATATTGACATTTTGAATTCAATATAAAATATCTTTAAATTCAAAATTAGTATAAATTAATTATTTTTAAACAATATAACTACTAAAATTATAAACTTTACTATTTTTTATTTTATCTAAATGACACTAATAAAAAAATAGTAAGGTTTATATAAACTAGTATTTATTTTTATTAATTATATTTTTTTCATACCGTTATTAGTACCATTTAGATAAAATAAAAAAATAGTAAAGTTTATAATTTTAAAAATTATATTGTCTAAAATTATTTAATTTATACTAATTTTGAATTTAGAGATATTTCATATTAAATTCAAAATGATAATATAAAAATAAGCAATTAAAAAGAATAATAAGAATATACTTTTTACACAAATTTTAAAAATAAAATATAAAAAAATGAGGAGATGATAGAGAAAATCAATTTTTAATAAGTGAAAAAAATTGAAGAAACACATTTGCATGACTAACGCATATATGAGGAACACTTGTGCTAAAAAAAAGTTTGGTGAACATTAGAGGAACACTTTTGCATGACTAACGCTTCTATGAGGAACAATTATGCTAAAAAAAAAAGTTTAGGAAACTGTTTACCAAAAACATGACAAACAGGAGGGTCAGATTTGCAATTTAGTCTCCTACATTCCTACTTCAGCTAGAATTGTCTCCAGGACCAAGCCCACTGCTACATCACCAGGATTTACCACGATGTGCCTCCAGTACAAAAATTTCCATTACATAATGCATTCCACCACAACAACCAAAAACATTAGATAAATATGTCCTAGGGTCCTCCCGACTGCTGAAAAATACATACGTCAACTTATGTTCTTTCATTCCAAGAAACTAAATACTTATATGACCACCAGTTCTCTTATACTATCATGCTTTCCATCAATGTCCCCCCCCACCCCATTTCAACTGCCTATATATATATATATATATATATATATATATACACACACACACTTCTTAGATATCTTATCGAACTTGCTTTTGGATTAGCATATTTAATTCTGAAAGAAGATGAACCTAAGTACCTCTGGTATGTGAAATTAACAGTTGGATACATTACGAGCCGATGAGCAGCCATCTTACGCAGTCAATGAAGTGGAGCCTACAGGTGAGAATCTGAACAAGGTGGAAGTTGGTAATTGTGGAATTGGCAATGAAGAAATAGCGCAAGAGCTCATGAAGGTTAAAAGGCAGAATTTTATAACTCATTGCCTTCTCACCGTCATGATAATACTTACTGTTGGATGGCAGCTATCTGAGGTCTCTCATTTTGATGGTTAAAAATGGTATGACCCACCCGTTTAGATCCTTGGGTAGTATTTTCAAAGGGATGCTAAAAGGCCCCAAGATGAACGTTCAGGATGGGGAAAAGAAGTCCTCTACAAAGGAAAAGCTTATTGCAGCCTCTTCCCTCCCAGGCCTCAAGATTCCAGATCTTCCCTTGCCAACTTTTGATTTCAGCAATGATGAAGACTGAATTATTCTCACACCTTTATGTTTGCTTTGCTTTCATGAACATAATTAAGTTATTTGGGAGATGCAATGTTTGGTTCAAGGAGAGCACTACACCTATATCCACTAATTGTGCAGCCACCGATTGGGGATTGACACAAGTTTCCCATATCAAAACTTTAAGCGTCTGAAATATCATATTCAACAGCAAAACTATGGAACCAACTGCTTTGGTCTGTGTGTTAAGACATAAGAACTTAATTTACAAGGTTTACCGAGTCATATATATAGGGCAGAACTTGAGTAGAGATGAAAAGGATATGTTTACAGTCGTACTTCCTATACAACTGGATTTAAATTAGGACTTGCTGTAAATTATAATGTTAGAGACACAAACTATTCTACAAATATTTTACAAACTGCTGATGTGGCATACTCCACCTCAACATATTGTGTGGAGCCCAAAACTATATTGAAACAATTTGTTGATCAATATGTTGAGGTGGAGTATGTCACATCAACAGTTTGTAAAATGTTTGTAAAATAGTTTGTGTCTGTAGCATTACTCAATTCATTCATGATGAGGTTCTCGTAAATTTAGACATCTTTTTTGTCTTTTTAGTTCTGCCCAACGCTCTAAAAGAACAGACGCCGAAAGTAAAATATGCATTATAGCCATGTGAAAAAATTATGATATAGGTATGGTCGGTCTGGATCTTAAACTTACCTCTTATCTAACATATCTTCTTGAATACCTTTAACGATGATTCGGTTTCTCGCTATAGATTCGGTCTGTCGTTATATGTTTTTCGTCGCTATATGTTGTCCGTTGCTAAAAGCTAAGACGACGGTTCTATATATAGCGACGGACCGAATTGTCGCCCGGTCCGTCGCTAAGGGGATATGCAAAGTATGTTAAATAAGAGGTAAGCTTAAGATCCGAAAAGATCCGGAACGTAGGTATGGTATAGATGTGGGAAGGAGCAAATATAGTTCAAGATTTAGCACCATAGGTGCCAACTAAAAGGAGAACTGCAGATTGACCAATCTGGAAATGTCACAAACCACAATTGGCCAATAGCATGACAAATGAGTGTGTCCAGACAGCCTCTCCAGTCCCACCCATCTTCCCCTTTTCTTTGCCTCATCTACAATTGAAAACAGTAATCTAATAACAGGATAAAGATGAATGTGGCCAGATCTAATTTAACTTGCCCTCAGCAAATGCGAACTGAGAACTAAACAAAAGTTGATAGGCAAAGTTTTCAAATATCATACTAATTTCATTCACGACAATTGACAAAGAAATTACAAAGTGCATCTCTCATCAATACATCCAACACAACATCAATTCCTGAATTAAACTGACAGGAACTCATCCAAGAAAATAAGAAGTAACAAAAAAAATAGATGGCCCGAAGCATAAGTAAGCGTTAAACTCGCCAGTTCAAAGTTTCAAAACTAAAGAATAAAATTGAATTCTATCACAACCATTCAAGTAACATGTATTCCTCCACTCTTCATAATCGTCCAATTCACTAGCTTCAAGCATAGTTCAACCGGAAAATGTCATTCAACACATAAAAACTCCCTAGCGGTGTTGGATGATAAAAAACAGTCCAAATTAGAATAACAAAAAAGATTATCAATATAACCAATATATTGAGACTTGTAACAAAATTGAATCTAAACAAGTCTATTTAGAAAAAAAGGAGTTAAAAAGTCATATAGCCTCCCCAATCCTGGGCATTATAAATTTAAACACCTGTATACATGGACATCACCACAAACCCAATACATACATACTAGAAATAGCAAGCCAGCTATAAATTCCATTTATTTCCCTTTCATCAAGTAGAAAACCTAGTGAGCAAGTGAAGAATGAGACAACCACCGGGCAATATGTATTTTAACAGTAAATATATATGACAACATCGAGTTAGCCTATGATCAGACAAAAGCCAATTCAAAACAATATAATTTAAAATAAAAAGCCAATTGAAAACAATATAAGCTAAAAACAGTAGAGGAATTTGATATGGAAAAGTAACTGCATTGAGCGATTCAAAAATGTTGCATCCAATAGAATTTTTTTAAAAAATAGTGTGGTAATGCAACATCAAAATCTCAAAAATGGTTAGAACAAAGATAATATTCCACCACAAGTATTCCGCAGAAATGCCATATTAGAAAATTTACAAAAGGATAGTAAGAGCATGTTCATCCACAGAAGACACCAAAATCAAAATTATGCAAGTTCTGCAGAAATGTTGCAGGCCAAAAACATACAAAGTAATAAAATGTGGTCATCAATTGTCCAAAACTCAATAAAAAGCTACCTGCTTCCCAAAACTCAATTGGGAGCTACCTCAATAGCAGAATTAAATACGCAAAGCAATATTTGTAATACAAAGTCCATGCCATTTGTTCAACTGACCAGATACTAATTTATATTACAATTAAAAACTTGAGTTGTGAGAAAACAACAAAAATATGAACTACAGAACTCCATTAACTCTTTTCAAATACTTGTTAAAAAAAAGACAAGATTTTCTTTCAGGTGACAGTAGTTTTTAAAAGGTTGAAACAATGTAAGTTTCCACTTGAGTGCAGAGCATCAATCAAAATTTATTCACATCTTTCAAAAAAAAATTATCAATTTTTCACAACTCAATAAATCTTAAGCTCAAGTCCTACTAACAGCAGGCAAGGACAAAGAAGGAAAACAGCTAGCAGTAGAGGTAGAACTGGTAATAACTAAGTTAAAATAGTAACAGATAATATATACAAATGCGAAGAATATGGCAAGAGAAAACAAATGAAATTAATCAGATGAATTATTAGCGGATCGATCAGTGAGTAGGAACCCTAACTATACATACAAAAGATGAATCAGAATAGAAGTTAGTCGGAGGAGGATTAATAATAGATGTGTGTATATATAAACTGACTGAATTTAAGAGCGAGCTGGAGGTTGCCGCTGACAAAGACAAGCATGCCGGCGGTGGTGATGCTGTGGTGGCAGTGCTGGAAAGGGAGGGTAGTGAGGAGGTTCGCAACGATGTTTTGAGAAGATTGTATCTTTTGACCATCGAAGCTCAACATGGATAAAAGTTAAGACAAGCCGGAACGAAAGCCTTAGCCACCGCGTCTGGATCGATCACACTCACTCTCTCTATCTCTCAATAAACAGCACTCATATCATATCATATCATTGATTGATATGCGGGGGCGGGGTTTTGTTTTGTATGAGGGACAAATTAAGAAGTAAAAGTAATTAAATAATCCAATCCAATTCACTGGACAGGCGTAGTAGCTTTTAATACACGCCATCTCCACTTCTTTTATGAAAGTTTTTGTTACTGTGAGTACTTTTTTTTCTTTTACAACACCACCAAATTTTGAAAATAAAGTTTTTAAAGTTTGACATTTTTTAGTAATGCTGACACACATAGAGTCTTGCATGTGTGTCCGTATTTTATTAGTTAATTGATCAATTTACCCAAAAATAAACTTCATACTAATTACTTCTACGATTTATGCATGCCCACACTGCTGGAGATGCTCTAAAGAAAATATAACAATTTTCCTATCCCATACCATGGTTTTGTGAGTTGCTAACGAAAACAAATAAATTTTATATTACTATTGAACCCTTACATCTTTAATATAACATGCTCTTGTACGTGAGCCCAGCCCATTATTTCTATTAATCCGCTTCTAGTTTGGTCCAGTGTAACTCAGCCCATCATCGTCTCAATGTAACCGACTAGCTACCATATACACTGGCGTGGCGGCTACACATCTACTCCCTCCGTTCCTAAATAAGTAACGTTTTGAAAGAAATAATTTGTTTCAAATTATTTGTCGTTTATAACTTTCTAAGAGAATAAATTATTTATTTTTCTATTATACCCTTACCTTCTCCCATTGTCCCAAGAAATTTTCACTCTTAGTATTAATACAAATTATTAATTATTACAAATGATATTATTAAATGACTTTCTTAATGCATATGCAAAAACTTTAAACAACACTTATTTAGGAAGGAAGAATACTACTACAGAATAATAGTAGTAGTTTGTATGTATAATTTTATTTTTTATTTTTGGAAAAAGAAATAGGGGTAATAAATAAATATGTAGTAGCTTGTAGAACTTTGGCATGCCATACGTTTTCTTTTTATATTTGATCACCATTGAAGCCAGCCTACCTGAAAGCTCACGTGGATAAGATAACTAACTACACAAAAAGGCAGAGTTAATATTATTAACCATAGGTCAGTTTTCTAACCTAAGCAAGAAAGACAAGGGTTTTGATATTTTCCAAAGGTTCAAAACAGAAAGAATGGTTCTGAAGACGGGAATGCCCATGCTGTTCCCATTTCTGTTACCATTTCTCGTGTGAGGTTTTCACAACAAGTCCAATTCTCGGGATTTTTTTTATTTTTTTTTAGGATTTGTGCTACGAAAATAGGGGTGGGTGGGGTAAAATCAATCACAAATATAAATTTTAGCTACGAAGGTCTGACTACCCGATTCAAATTCTCAGAGCCGGATGAGCTTTTTCTTATTTGGTAACCATCTCTTCTTAATCTTTATGAATCACACTACACGTGTTCCTGCTGTGTACTCATAACTGGTTCCCGGATTTTGTATCTGGGTGATAAATCAGGGATTTAATATACTTGTTTGAGCTCCCTGAATTGAATAACCCAATTGGTTATGTTGTTTGATTCAAAGTTTGGAGTCATTTGATCATTGCCTTGCTTTTAGTTTTATACTCTTAACATCTATACTTCTACTCACATGTACTTGTTTGCTCAATGGAACATAGTCTAAAACTTAGGGTTTTGTTACCGCATCGAAAATGGGTCTGTCTGTTGTTGCTGCCTTTTGATTTACATTTTACTTGGACATTCTTTTCAACACTATCTATGTATTTCCCAATTGTAGACGGAAATAACGAAATTGCTTTGATTTTTGGCTTGATTTTCATGTGTTTTAACTGTTTATCAAGTTATTCCCCTTGGGCAATTTTTTTTTTCTTCCAGAAATGAAATAATGTTTCTCAAGTGTTGTGGTCTATCATGGTGGTCTGGTTATACTTTTTTCAGGAAGCTGAGAAGATGTAGAATAAAATAGCAGAGATGATTGATAATTGTTAGTTCTTTGATATCATGGGATTCTGAGCAGAACTGGTGACAAAGTTAATCTATATAAATGGAGTGCAATAAGGACGAAGCCGCAAGGGCTAAAGAAATAGCTGAGAAGAAGTTTTTGTCAAAGGACATTGCAGGGGCCAAAAAATTTGCAATGAAGGCTCAGAATTTATATCCTGAGCTTGAGGGTATTTCCCACATGTTGGCAACACTTAATGTTTATGTTTCTGCAGAGAACAAAATTAATGGGGAAGCGGATTGGTATGGGATACTTGGTGTGAGTCCAGTAGCTGATGAAGATACCGTGAGGAAGCAGTACAGGAAGCTGGCTCTCATGCTTCATCCTGATAAAAACAAGGCAAATGGGGCTGATGGGGCATTTAATCTTATCTTGCAAGCTTGGAATCTCTTGTCTGATAAGACCAAGAGATCAATATATGACCAAAAGAGGAAAGCCAAAGGATTCCAGCAGAACGTTCAGCCTCCAAGTGGGGGTTCTCCGACAACACCAGGGCAAAATGGTTTTTACAATTTTACGAAGAGTGCAACCTCAAACATGAAAGCTCCAAAGGATAATTGTAATTCTGTTCCGACCTCTTCTCATAAGCAGAAACCAGCCACTGCTCCTGCTTCTTCTCATAAAGGGAAACCACCAACTGTTCCTCAATCTCATAAACATAAACCGAGTACAATTCCTGCTTCATCTTATAAGCAAAAACCACCTATTGTTCCTGTTACATCTCACAAACGGAGGCGGTTTCCTACTGGTCCTGATCCATCTCAAAAACCTAAACAAACTACCTTCTGGACTGCATGCGATCGATGCAAGATGCAGTATGAGTATCCTAGAATGTACGTCAATCGTAATCTGCTCTGCCCTAATTGCCATGAGCCCTTTTTTTCATTTGAAACCCCCCCACCACCTGCAAAGCGAGAAAGCTCAGCTCGTCACAGGGTGAGCAAGAACAATCCTAGTGCAGGGAAAAAAAAATCAGCTAGTCCAAATGTGGGATCAGGGGGGTTGGGAAATTCCAATTCGTCTAGGCATGCTAACTTCCAGTGGGCTCCATTCTCTAAAACAGCTGGTGCTGCATCTGCTGCCCAAGCTGCATGCATGGTTCAGCAAGCATATGAGAAAGTGAAGAGAGAGCGTGAAGAAGTGCAGGCAGCCACCAAAAGAGATGAGGCCTGGCGAACAAAGAATCATGCCTATAATAAGGTGGGTGATGTTTCATCATCTGGGAGCCCTGCAAAGAGAAAAAGAGACATGGAAGATCTGGGTGCTGGTGGGGACACTGTGTATGTAAATAGCATGGGGAATGGAGCTGGCAACTTATCTGGACTTAGGCAGTTAAATTTCAAACAACTAAAGGTTAGTAAAACCATTAGGCCTTGCAGTACCAGGGAAGTCTGCGATGTCAGAATTCAGCAAGTTTTAACAGAGAAGGCCAGGATAGAAATTCGCAATAAACTAAATGAATGGAACTTAGGTACCATGGCCAAATCTGCAGTTGAAGAGAAAGAAAAATTCTATGAGAAAGCTGAGGAGAAAGAGAAAGAAAAATACTATCCCATGGTAAATGGTGCCAGAAGGCATGAAAGTATTTCTAGCGAACCATTTGGTGCAAGGAACAAAAACCCTGCAAATAAGTTTACTACCAGCACTTTAGGTGGCAAATATGATAGGATGCCAATGTCCATGGAAGTTCCAGATTCAGAGTTTCATGATTTTGACAAGGATCGAACTGAAAAATGTTTTGGAGAAAATCAGGTTTGGGCTGCATACGACAATGATGATGGAATGCCACGGTATTATGCCATGATTCATTATGTGATCTGTTTAAATCCATTCAAGATCCGGATAAGTTGGCTTGGTTCCAGAACCAACAGTGATCTGGGTTCACTAAACTGGATTGGTTCTGGTTTCTCAAAAACATGCGGTAACTTCAGACTTGGCAAACAGGAAATCAATGACTCCATTAACTCCTTTTCTCACAAGGTTAGGTGGACAGAAGGGTCACTGGGAGGTGTTCAAATACATCCCAAGCGGGGAGATGTTTGGTCTCTTTACAGGTATTGGTCCCCCGAATGGAATGAGCTGACAGCGGATGAAGTGATACACCAGTATGACATTGTGGAAGTTCTTGAAGATTATGATGAGGAACAAGGTGTTACTGTGACCCCTTTAGTTAAAGTCGCTGGATTTAAGACGGTGTTTCACAGGCATTTGGACCCCAGGGAAGTACAGAGGATCCCTAGAGAAGAAATATTTCGGTTTTCTCATTATATCCCATCTTACTTGATTACAGGTCAAGAAGCTCCAAATGCTCCCGGGGGCTGTCGCGAGCTAGATCCTGCAGCTACTCCTTCTGAACTTGTTCATGTAATTGCTGATGTGAAGGATAGTGAAATCATGGAAAATGAAGAAGAATGTAATAAGGAAGCTATAGTTGATAATAATGTTTTCAAGTACAATAGCAATGAGATGGAAGAAGAGGATTCCAGACAGTAAAGTGGGAGAAGAGAGAATCGGAGAACAAGGAAGAAAAATGTTTTGAATATTATTATTCCTTGATGCAGGTGAGGGATACGTATTTCAAGTGCCAATTTCCAATCACTCTCTGGAGAAATGTTCAGTATTGAGTTGTGGATACTCAAATGACTATATAGTAGCAGCAGTGCCGGTGCCGGTGCGTGTTCTTTTACAAATCTGTAGTATTTCTGTAGAATTTTACCATGTGGTTCTGATCAGACCTCAAATAATGATGATAATACTGTTAGACTATGAAACCAATTTCAGTTGCGTATTCTCTCTCTAGTAAAAGTGGGGATCTCTGTCTTTGTAACTTGATTAAGATGCATATGAATATCCTAACCTAACCTAATTTTGTTCAATATTTGATTGATAAACATGGGTGGGTGGGTGCGTGGGTGGGTGGGTGGGGTGGGTTCTACTTGTACACAACAAGTAGCCGAGGCTTTTGAAATAACGGTCATCCGTTATTGTTAATGGAGAGTTTTCATGAATTTCTTCTGAATTAAGCCTACTGACTGACTTCTTCATTCAACTCGATGCTGCCTTCCTGCCTGCCTGCATATATATGTAGTGCCTTGACCTTGAGATTCAACTCGCAGCTCAACATTTGATATTAATTCAATATATATGAATTGTACAACATTAATTAAATAATAAGCAAAAATCATTTCAATCGACCATGCATAATTTCCTTTCCGACTCAAAACTATATAAAATAAAAATAATAATAAATGTGAATGCATAAGCTAATTTTTTATTTATAAGCTAATATATGAGTTCATGAAATCTGTCTACATACGTATTTAATCCCACAACTATGTCCAGAATCACAATAACACAACAGCAACATTGTTCAAAACTAGTGTATTTTCCGACGAGAGGAAATATTTTTTTTAAAAAAAATCCCACTTTTGCCCTTTCGACTTGTTTCCCAAATTATGATTTGTCAATATAATTAGTAATTGACCCATATTAACTAGAAACAAATAGGTTGATTAACTATTTTTATTTATTTAAGTTGGGTAAAGTTTGAAACTTTATTTTTAAAAATAAATATAGGTCTAAATTAGTTAACTATTTTTCAATCCATATTTCAGTTCAAATCCAAATAGTCCACACCCGACTCACCTCGGATAAATTTAAAATTTAAAATTTAAAATATGAGTCGATTTATATTTGAATCATAATTATATGGTTCCGACCCATATAATTATAGTATTTTATAAACCAAAATCAATCCATAAACATAAGTAGTAATGCTTACTTGTAGTAATAATTGATTTCCGTCCGTCCATCCGTCTAATTTATGTCTGTATGACTGTATTGATAAAAAAAAATTAACAGAATCCCACCTGGAACTGGAGTAGTAAACCAGCCTACGTACGTGCAAGCGAATCAATACGTGACGCGTATCCGGCAATACGTGTTCAGTCCAATCACGAACCTGCCCTGGACTCCGTCAAAATTCCTATCTCACCCATAAATATCCTCCCTGGACTCCATGTCTGTTTTTCTAAAAATAGTACTAGTATTTTTGTTGAAAACCGGCTGATAAAGAAATTCAATCAGCTGGTAAATCAAAATCTCTCCGGCGATTCTCTCCTCTGTTCTGTTTAAGGCTACCCCAGAAGCCAACCATGGTAATTAAATCATTCCATTATTTTCTTAATTAATTTCTAAATTCTAATTTTACTTCTATTTCTCGTTAGCTGTTTCGTAATTGGTATTCGAAACAAATTAATGTCACGATTAATATTTACATTGCATAGGTTAACTATCTCAGTGTTAGTTTTTGTGATGATTACTTGACTAATGCTTATATTTGTATATTATGAGATCATTTTTATGATTATATTATAAACCTCACTCTATTTTGTTTTTTTAATGTCTTCTTTTCTTGAATTAAGATCGGTTTTCAACATTTTTATTTATTTGTTTGTTTGACCTAGCTATTTGATGATTATGTATTTATTGCAAGTCTTGACATTTCTGATTATAACCTCAATGCTGCTGATCTTAGAATTAAATAAATTATTATATGGTTTCGTATGGAGTCATATATTTGAAAAACTTTATATTTCTCTAATGATATTATTTCCAAAAAATATGATATTATTTATTTATGAATTTATTCTCAAATAGTACTCCCTCCATCACAGTATAGATATCATCCTACATTTAAGAAAATAGTAATGAGAAAGCTGTCTATAGAAAATTGCTGACATTGGACCCCATTCTATATTAAAACAAGGGTATGATGGCAATGTGATATTGTGATTTATAACAGATACATTTAATTTTACACAAAAAAGAATTTCCTACCAAATGAAAACTGCTCATTTTGTTTGAGTAGTGAAAACAGCTCAAAAGGTTTATACTCATCATAAATCATTACTATCATTGTGTAAATTAAAATAAGATTTTCGGTAATACCTTCCTGCCCTGCTCGTTTTTCTCTCAAGGTAATATTGATTATTGAACATCTTAGATTGATTGTGTTTTCTTGGGGTTCCCATTAATTGAGGTACTAAATATGTCTACAATGAAAACAGAAAAAGAATACAAGGTTAATTTGAGAACTTGCCCCCCTGACTAAGGTTCTGGTTGTAATTTGGAGTTGGGTTTTTCAAGTTAATTGAGCCAGGATACATGTTTAAATCTTTTAAGAGCTCAGTCCATACAATTATATCAGTTGGTTGGTTGATTTTTTTTTCCTCCTGTACTCGACTCCAAAACTTTCCCCACATATGATTTGTATAAACTTGTCTGGCATTTCTGTTTCATTTATTTGTTTTCAGACAACATCAAGACGGCTCGCTGATAGGAAGGTTGAGAAGTTTGAAAAAAACATTAGTAAGAGAGGAGTCGTGCCTGAAACGGCTTCAAAGAAAGGGAATAACTATCCTGTTGGCCCCATTTTGATTGGCTTTTTTGTGTTTGTGGTCATCGGCTCATGTAAGATAACCTCAGTTTTAACATAAACTTCAATCCTCTTTTAATTGTTATCTAGTTGATGTTCGTTTGGTAGCGTTATCTTTGCTTCTGCTATGAAATTTTATTGCTATCAATGTTAGAGAAACTTTCTCAAGTCTGTCTGTCTATCTATAATGTTTCCATCTGTTTTCTGGCTTTTAACCTGTTCAAACAAAAGATTAGTGGTAAAAAGTTTTTCTGATGGAATTGTTTTCTTTTCTTTGTTTATGCTCCAGCTTTGTTCCAGATAATCAGGACAGCGACAAGCGGGGGGAGGGGTTAAACATACAATTATCATGTGATATATATAATGTTGTTGATGCCATGGCACTCCTTGTCAAGTGTTTACCTAAAGTTATAGACCAAATGTAGAAATGCAAGAGTATGTTTACTAGATCAATGTTGAAAAGAAGTCAGAAACTTCAAAATAAAGTTAACCCAGTTCCTATATACATGGTGTATTAAGTCAGACAATTGAACATTTGAAAACTTTAATACAAAAGAGAATAAATATGACCCCCTTGATCTTGCTATTGCTAAACCCATGCATGTTTTGCTTTCAAAATATTTAGTACCCGAAAAAGGGGGATTTCTCGGCACTTGCTGTTCTTGGAATTTAATCCGGCAAATGTTTGAAGCAGCAGTAGGTTTTGCTTTCATCGATCCCCTTTACAATCACTAAATAAACGGGTGTCCGCATATGAAATCAAAAGGTAAAGGCTAATTCAACGGGTGGGTGTCACTGTCATCATATGAAATCAAAGTAATGCAGAATTTTCTGCAACACATGAAAACGCACAGATAGGGTACAATAATTTTCAAATTATTTGCCTGTGTCGGCAAATCAAAAAACAACCATAAAAAGATGTTAATTCCTATAAAATTATTTGCACCAGTTATTTTCACATTACGGTAAACATCTAGATGTTTATACAGAAATAGAAAGAAAATGATCATGATCCCATTAGATCATTTCTCTTTATCATCGCAAAAGAGAATCCAATGGTAGATATTTTGGTGGTAAAAGCATGCTGCAAATGGGGGATCAGTCTCGTGTCAAAGTGAACCTCACCCCCATTAGGACAGTGCTTCCAAATCTGGAACTTAGCAAAATCAGGCCAAAGCTGTAAGGCACGGATGAAATGCTGTGCCGCATGCAATCCACTGCCGTTTCCTTCCATGGGGCAGCATGCAACTAGGAACCTTCAGCCATTCCCTCATCAATACATCATACGTAACTAGACGATTCATTTGTCTTGACCTAAGTGACAACATGAGCAAACCATTGTTGCCCAAGCAAGTCATCCGAACGTGCTTCCCGTAAAACTCCAAGCACCATAAATTTGGCATTCTGTCAACCTCCTTCCACAAGAGAGTCATCTTCTGCAGCTCCCATATGCAGACGCATGTGGCAGCATTCTTGGTCAGCAACCCCACAAGCATGATTCTGCCCTCACATTCTGCAAGGGTATGGTCACTCAGATGAAGAGGAGTTGGGACTATTAACTGCTTCCAAACTCCTGTCACCATATTATAGCACACAATCCCATCAGGGTCAGAACACATGAAGTAAAGTACACCGTCAATGCACACCGCCTGTGACCTGAAGTTCAACGATAGTGGCAGCTTAATACTTGAGGGCATGCTTCCTGGACGGGTCCAAGAGTTTCTCATGGAATCGTAAACTTCATATTCTCCATCACAACCAACCCAAAGGATTTTATAGCCACCACTACTTGATTTCTCATTCAGAGTCATCCCAACAGCGACACGAGACCATACCTTAACTGATCTAGGCGGCAACTCTTTAAAAGACCTCGTAAGAGGGTTGCATACATAGAAGCTTCTATGTCCAATATCAAGAAAACAGACGAGACCACCAGCTGAAGCCACTGGCAAGACAGTTGACTTTGTTGGCAAAGCAGGAACAGTAGGATGGTGCCATTTCTTCAAGGTAGGGTCATACATAGCTCCAGTATTCACATTTTCATGAGTAATGGTATAAAACCAAGGTTGGACTTGTGTTACTTGAGCACACTGCCAGGAGAAACTTTGAGAAGTCAGCAATGAATCCCACTTCCGACAAACAGATCGGAAGCGAAAAAATGTGGCAACAGGAAGTCTTGCAATGACTGCTTCAAAAAGATCTTCTGGAAAATCTTTCCAGATCTGCTGTTCCATAACCTCAGTTGGATTACTAGTTCCAATCAATTTTGCCCGATTCCTATCCCTTCGAGCTTTCTTTGTCAGAGGCGGCTTGCCAGGTTCCAACATCTTGAAATTTCCAGGTTTTTTTCCATTCCCCGTCATGAGACTGCAGCAATCATCTTCAGGACAGCTACCATCAAGATTCATAAAACACCATCTGCCAAAAATGTATGACCATTCAGATATTCCCTTCACAAAGCTACTTAAGCCTCTGAAACCATAACCATGAGACAATGAGGTAGCTCTATTATAAAGAAAATGGTAATGAGACTAGTAACAAAAATAACAAAGCAGGGACGGATGCACTTGAAGTCAAGGGTGGTCATTTGACCGCCCATTTATTTTTTAGAAATTTTGTTAGTATAGGAATCTAGGGGATTATTTGTAAAAAATAAATTTGTACCCTCTAATAATTTTTTTAAAAATTTAATATTTACAACTTAAACCAAGACCAACAAATTATATTTCTTTCATAAGTTATGTTTACTTTATCTATTGAATGGTTGATTTTATCATTTCAAAAGCCACTTTGGAGATTTTTTAGGTCACTAACCTTATTTTTTGGTTTGTGTTTGATAATTTATTTGTGGTCCTTGTAAGTTTGAGTTTGATTTTTCATTAAATTCTATAGTTAACATTTTTAATTATTATTTTATAATAATAAAAATATTGCCCACGCTTGATTAAATTTATGGATCCGTCATTGTAACAAAGTAATGTTTCGAAAGTTTTCACAGCTGACATGTTGACAAACAGAATACAGAAGTGCACATATATTATAAAGGCTTCTTAAAAAGTTTCGTCACTAAAAAAGAGCCAAATTGTCAAAACATAATCTAAGGATTACAATCCTTCGGTAATAGTTGAAGCTTAGATGCTAACTACACTGGTTACATAATCATAGTTATCAAGATTGGACCGGACTATTTAACTGGTTGAACTGCTGACCAGACCCTAAGGCAGTCCAATTCTGCAATTGAATCTGATATCCATCTGAACCAGATTAAAACCCAGAATGATCCAGTTGAACTAATACAAACCAGAAAAGTACCAGCTAATTGAACAGCTGCAATAAGGTGCTGATTTAGCGTTAATGCACTCTTAAGAATTGAACTCAGGTGTTCCCGTATGGAACTTGAACCCTTTGCCACTACACACAATGTCGACAGATTGTTTCCCGTTTTGTAATATATATGTATATATAGAACATTATTTATCAAATTCTTTAATACTTGTCTTCAAGTAATTGAACCAGTGAACCATGAACCAATCCCTTGACCGGTTTAATGACCAGTCTGGTTCTGGAAAAACAAAAATAACGTGACACTAGCACAAGGTATGATAAGACAAAGCGCATTAAGGACTAAGATATTGAATGGAATCTGTTTGGCTTCTACAGCCACAACAGTTCATCACCTCATTAGGGCTTTAAAAAGAAGAAAAAAAAGATGAATTCATTAACTTGTTATCTAACATAATCGCAAAAGACAAAGAAGGCAAGACCAAGCCAGATGAAAAGATCAGAGCATTGTGTCGGTCAGAAAAGGGCTGAATTAAAATTATAGTGCCAACAAAACTCCATACACATAGGCTGCAAGTTCTGACATAACTTGGTCAATATTAAGTCATCCGCACGATGTCATGATTGACTATAGGATTTGTAAGTTTTACGTAAATACATATTAACCAAACTAGCCAAGAACCGGTAAAAACTTGTATAAAAATTAATCAAACTCTTTTCTCCATCCTCTATGCCACTCCTGTTCTCTACTTCCTTGCTATCTTCTCTTTCAGCCTTCCCAAATGTGTATAATAATATAAAGTGTAAACAGAACTGCTGGTGGTGGATACCTTTAGTAAATCGCAAAATTTTGGCAAGTTGTATATGAATATATAATGATTCCCTGAGATAATATATAATCTTATTTGGCTGTAGGAGTAGGACAAATTACCTATTAGGTGTGTATGTACGATATAATATGTTTGATGTATTACTTCTTAACTTTGAAGAACATTTGAGAAAACGGTAGCTCAACTGATCAAAAATGGTCAGCAGTCACCTCCTCCCCCCCCCCCCCCCAAATTGAAGAGAGAGAGAGAGAGAGAGAGAGATTGTGACATGTCTTAGAGGAGACAAAAGATAACAACAAATCAGCTAATTTGTAGAACCTATTAATTCGAAAATGACAAAACTGAGACACCTTTGTGCATACAATTGATATTGTGAATATTCTGTTAGTGTAAATTCACTGAATATTGAGAGCGGCCACGTTATGAATGAGATGAAACTTATACAGATTCAGAAATTGAGCAAGACAGAAGACAATAATACGTGTTAATTGCAAAGCTTTGTGTAATGGTCTAGCAAGAAATACATGTTTTCTTGTTCTTTCATCCACCCCCCCACCCCTTTTCCTTTTCCTACAAGATTTAAGCATGTTGGATTCTGAAGATATTTCACAGATTGTGGAAAATCATGAATATAAGCATGAAGCCAAGCCTTATTGACATTGCACAAACAAACAATAAACACAGTAAAAGTGAAAATTAGTTGCACAATCAAAGCATAAATATAATTAAAAGAGTGAATATAAAAAGAAGGGAAAGTGAAATAAAGTATAATCGAAAAGCTATGAAGATGAAAACAAGAGATATTTGGCAATTGAAACAAGAGCAGTAGCAGCACGGATCTAAAAACACCTGTTTTGCGGTAGTTGGAGTAGTGGTGGCGTGTTGGGGTGAAATTTGAGAAAGAAAGGAGGAGGTGGAGAGGCGTCGAAGAGGTGTTGAAGCTGTCCGATGAGATACCTCAACATGCCCTACCCTTCCAATTCCATACATACATGTAATTACATGCTTCTCCAACAACTTCATGAATAGCATCCCCCTCTTTCTTCTTTCTAAAATTTAGTTATCTTTTGATTCATAAAATTTATGTAAATATGATTGGTGGGTTATGAATAGAAAATTACTATAAATTTAATAAATTCAAATCTCCTATTTTTTAATTCATGTCTTAAATTATACTACTGTAGTAATTGAGAGGACTTTACTTTTATTTACCCAATACTCAATTTCCACGTCACCAGGACCAAAACGCAAAACTCTTTCTCCACTCTGTTTCCGAAATAACAGAACTGAACTTAGTCGGTAAACCTGGGGCTGGTCCTATCCCCACTCCTAATCCTCCATCAAAATTTGTTTGCAAGGGCTCGCGAAGATCGTTTTATTACTAAAAAATGTTACACGGGAGTTCAACTGTCATGTCATTAATCCACATTATGTGGAAAAGGGTAGTATGGTAAAAGAACAGAAACAGAGCATATTTTATTTGATTTCCTCACACAAAGTATAGTTGTGTTTTGGAAACTACTAATATGTGAATGATATTTTCATACCCACTATTTATATTTATGTGAGAAAAATATCATTTTAACATGTGAAAATATTAATTTCTTGTTATCAATTTCCAATATATGCGAGTCACATTTTGCCCTGTCCTATCTTATTAATTGCGCATATGGTTAGTATGAAATTTATTTTTTGATAAATTAGTCAATTAATCAATAAAATAGTGAGAGCCTCGTCTGCGTGTGAGTAGTTAACTAGGTAGGTAGGTGACATTTTTCCATCCACGACTAACTAACTAACCTCCTCATAAGCTAAAGCTAAAGTGCAATCATGTTTGACAATTTCCCTAGTATAAAGATCGATATATTACTCCATCTCATACTACAAATTACTAATACAACTAAAACCCATCAGATAATAAATCAAAAAGAAATGGTTAGTGATGTAAAGGAAATTCAGGGGTGGCAAATTAGTAATTTGGTGAGGGTAGTGATGAGAGAGAGAGAGAGAGACAAGAGAGGTGAGGGGGTTAATGTTAATGATTAGGTTTTGGAAAACGAAGAGAAAAAGGAGAGGGGAAGGAATGGGTTTGCGGTGAGTAATGATTTGGGAAGACAACCCTTTTGGTGATTTCAATATCCATCCATTCATCTTCATTAATTCCTCACCTCACCTCATTATATTTATATACTCACTCGTTTTCATAATAATTATCTTTTTTTAAAAGAAAAAATTTATTTTAATTTAAAAAATAAATTATTTATTTTTATATATCACCTCATTTTTTTTCTCTTATATTAATAATTTTCAATTTTCATAAAAAAGGATTGATGTAATTTTATATAAATTTTAATTCTTACTAAATGATGTAGTAATATTAAATGAGTTTATTAATTTGTGTAGATGAATGATGAAGCTAAAAAGACAATTAATATGAAACCGAGAGAATATATATATTTAAGAAATTGATAATTTCACGATATTTAATATTTTTATAGATGGAAATCTCCTCAATCAATTATACCCTCTTTTAGGACCCACAACCACATTCCGTTTAATGCTTTTTAATTGGAATATTCGTTATCATCTTCTTCTCTTTATTTCTTCCTCTTCCTGTTTTTTGGCTATGTGCTGGTGCTTTAAATTTTGTTTTTTGAAGCCCCAATATAATAATATAATAATCAAATACATCATCACATTATTATAATATCAATAATTAATCAAAGAGGAGGAAGAAGAAAATAAACTGATGGGGTTGAGATTTAAAGATCAAATTATCCAACCCCACTTCGTTCATTCTCAAGTATAACGTGGGCTGGGCTGGGCTATTCATCTACTAGACTAAAGCCTAAAAATAGGATTGGGTACTCTGTTTAATTTTGTAGATCCCTATTTCGGCCCGGAATTGACAAAATGCTATCTATCAATCTCTCTAACTGCCTATTCCCCACTTTCATAAAACACATTTAACCATAGTTTCAACAAGTTTCAAAAAATAAAAAATCCAAACACATGACATGGTATTCGTAATTGTCATGCCCACCATGTACAATCAATTATAGTCTTTAATTTATAAAATATAATTATGTGCTTTAATTGATACGGGCTTAGACTTGGGAAAAACATATCATGAAAGAAAAAATTGTTGGTAATTTAGTGATATTACTATTACTAGTGCCTTACTACATACTACTTTTTTACCATATCAACAAACCTTATTTCCTTAATTATATTCCTACTATGGAGGAGGATAACAATTTATAAAAGAAGCTCTCGCCCGCACTATAATGATTGTTTTTCTACCGGAATATTTTTGGTTTATAAAAAACTCATCATCGGTAGTGGACGGTGATTTACCTTAAAACATCACTATTTGAAGATTAATTGAGAATGCACTCGGTGTCCGTAGTTTAGTTCTGTAGACGGGTGATATGAGCAAAACAACGTCGTATTAATGATATTAACATGTGACATAAATAGCGTCATTTAATTTTACGAACGAATGAGGGGTATTTTATACAATTTTCTCGTCCGCATAACTAAACTGCAGAATTCTCATATAATATTGCGGATAGGGTTTCATCTGTTGTAAAGATAATATTATACTGATAATATTAACTATGCATTAATCCCTATATATACATATATATTAAACTGCCTAATATTATCCCCGATTGATTCTTCTTCTGATCAGGTGCCCAAGAAGAAGACTAGTAGTATATATCCGATTTGAAGACTTTAGATCATATATGGCTTAATTATTAGTAGTAAGTTAATAGTAACAAATTAATTAAGTACATACAATTAAATTTACATCCACCAGATAGATTAATGCATGCAGCAATACTACTGGTGTCTGGTGTGGTGCCTGCCAAACAAACATGCAGTTAACATTATTTAGTTAGCAGAATGAGATCCTGGAAACTTATTTAATTAACTCCTAACTAATTACGTAGGTCCTACATTCTCAAGCCTTAATCTGAATAACGATCAATAAAGGGTGTGTACATATATAATGTTCTTACTTGTTATATTAATAATATTTTAATCAAATACATCTTTTACATATGTAATCGGTCAAAAAACACAAAATTATCTAAAAAATTGAATTTAAAAATATACCGCCTTTCAATTCCGCCAAATTATTTATAGCATCACAATATTTTGACCCTATTGAATACAATTGTGCCTATATATATATATATATATATATATTAGTACAAACAAGTTGATGTTTAAAAAATCATTAATTGTTTAATCTTTTTTCGATTGCAACTGTGCAGAAAATTAAATACCCGACAAGCTTAAGCTAGCATATTATAAATAAAATAAAATATGACCGATCGAACTCATTAATTTAATTTTCTAGCTCTGTTTTTTAATACTTCCTAGTTAAGTGGAGGATCGGAATTTGTTTTATTAATAGTATATGTGAGCTGGACTATAATTAATCAATATAAGTGCAAGGTCCAACTTGCTAGTTTTATAATTAAGCCAGGCCAAGGCCAGAGCAGGCTCATGGGATTGATCATTTTAATATTGCAATTTGCAAATAGATGATTCTCTTTAGGGAAAAAGGAAAAGTATATCTAGTATAGTATCATTATAAAGAAATTTTTGGTCACATGAATCAAATGGGATGGATCTTCTTAATTCTTAGGATTTGGTCTAATGGCATGTGCAAGCATGCATCTCAAACCAAGAAAATATACAATAATGCTACTCTTACGTTTAATATTCATATACACACAAATGCATACTGTGAATCTCTGTCTGGCATGTGAGACCCGTAATGTGTATGTGAGTATTATGTGACTCTTTTTTACGTGATAGTATCATTATTTGAAAACGTGTGATACAAGTCAAATTTTAGTAGTTCCAAAAAGGGCCCTCACTTATTTTTGAAACATTTTAATATAAAAAAGTAAATAAGTAAACATTTTATATAAAAGTCAAATCTTGGTAGTTCCAAGAATTATTGAAACATTTTAATTTTAAAAAGTAAATGCACATTTTCAAATATTATGACAAATTTATGTTAATACAAAATGAAGAAATTATTTATAAATAACTTATTTTAATACAAAATTTTAAAAAATAATATGTTAGTACAATGCATGATTTTGATTTGTTGATGATATTTGAAATGAATGTATATTTGTAACCAGTAACATTTGTAGAGTTCTTAAAATGGAATTGATGTAAAATGACTTAGTTTATAGATCAAATTTGTTAGATTGATTCAATTTCGTAAAGTAAAGGTGTTGTATAAAACTAAAGTTTGAAGTCCATCGTAAAACAAGATATGAATTCAGTTGAAGATCATAGAGCAACAACGGTTAGTACTCTAAGTTTGTAGAATTGTCAAGACAAACACTCAGAGTTCGTAGAGTACAAATAGTGAATGAAAAATCAAAACAAAGCTGAAAATCATCAAGCTAAGAAAAGACAAAGACCAAAAAATTATGTTTTGTCTTATTATATATTTATAGTATAAATTAAAATATAAAAATGGATCAGACCGGACAGGTTTGGACATGGCTTGACCAATAGGCCACAATAAGCCGTCTTTTAAGCGCTAGAGATCGCCTGACCTGGGCTGACGACTAAATATCGAAGCTTGAATTGACCTAATCAACAATCAAGACCTGACAAGTCCAAATCAGATCAGAATCCTTAACTATTCAAATTTCTTACCACACTATTCAAACTCCTTACTACACCAGACTACATACGAGGAATAACCGTTTGTATGAGCTCAAATCTCCCGAACACCTCTAAACAGATCTGGACCCTGGCCCAAAGGACTCGGCAGCCCGATCCCGAACAACACCAATCAGATCTGGATACTGGCCCAAAGACTCGGACGCCCGACTCCGATCACCACCAATCCCTTACTCGCTTCGACCCATTGGACTCAACAGATCCTTCACAAACAAGATCTTCAGCCCAAACAGGGTGGGCAGATCACACCCGAATATATACATAAGTTGCATTGTTGGTTTTAAAACTTGGATAAATTTACATTAAAATTTATAATTTAGAAATTAAGGTAGAAATATTTTATGGGTGGTGAGTCGTAAAATTTAGAGTTGGGCGACTCCAAGTCCATCCACAAGCACATGGATAGAGTGGGTTGGGTGGCTCATGAAAGCGACGAAACGCCAAAAGAAAAAGTGACGTGTCTCCTTGAGAAAATCATCCATCCACTCATTTGTCGTTTGATTCCCCACACCATTTCTATTCACTAATTTTCTAACACATTCTTAATTCTATCGGTAAAAATAGAAAATAAAAAGAAAAAAGTAGTAACATTAACATTAACAAGCAGAAGGAGAAAACAGCTAGTAGCAGCCTTTCTACCTCTAACTCTACGCAATTCCTTTTCATTTCTGTCTGGTTTCCCCTTTTTTTATTTTTCCCGGAATGTTCTTCTTAATTGTACTACTTTAGCTTTACTACTCACCTCCCTCCCTCCGTATACACACGCACATTATTATTATTATTATTATTCCCTTCCCTTACTTTCTCGGAAACTGTATACGTAGGTAGAGATTCAGTAGCCAAAAGTTTATATAAGAAATGGAAATTATCTCGGCCGGGGTAATACCTTACTTTTTACCTTATATATATATTATCTGCTTAATATTGTTTGTTTTTTCCTTTAGGTCTTCGTTTCTCGCTACTTCTTATTAAGAACAGAACACTAGAACCAACCCTGGGCCTGGCTGCAAATTATTGATTTTCCGGATATGGAGATGAGAAATTTGTATTTTTTTTCTTTAATAAAATAAATAAATCTAATTGAACCATTATAGTATTATTTTTGCTGAATAGTACTTGATTTTCGGTTCTTTTCTCTTTTCCTTTCATTTCTTTCCTTGGACTGGACTATCTATTAGTACGACGCACTACTTGAACGATGTCGTTTTTTTGCATTTCCTCGAAGGTAGATTTTTCTAATAATAGTAGGCTAGTAGCAGTAAAACCCTAGGATGGGGACCATAAAACTCATCTCTCTCTCTCTCTCTCACACTCTCTGTGTGTGTGGTGCTCTCCATCATTCGTCAAATTCCGGTTTAAAACCTGCAAAATGAGTTTGTCATTTATTTTATAGTTAGGAAGGTCAATGTCAAAGCTTGTAAAGTAGTAGTAATAATTTACTAGTTAAACGAGATTAACTTTATTTTTATGATTATTTACTTGAAGCATTTAATTGTAATAAGGACATTTATTGATTGATTATTTGGTGGGAGAGTAGAACAATTCTTGACTGTGTACTACAGTGGAGCTGAGATCCTGATCTTCTATCAGAGTGTTGGGTCTTACTCAATGATATTGGAGTTGGTTGTTTGTATACTGAACCACGGTTAAACATTTCCATTCTCACCCTTGCAATTATTGGAGTTACATAAAGTAGAATAAGTGAAATACTGTTGATTCTGTGGAGCTGCTCTGTAAAGGTAAGGTTAGCTTATTTGTGGTCGGTGATTGGTGGTGCCACTATCTTTTTCCTACGAATTTGTGCAGTGGAAAGAAAAAGGGATGGGAAGTAAAATCACCTCTTAGGTTGCAGACGGGACTTTGGGTACCATTTTTAACTGGAAATGTTAGTTAGGCTTTGATTGATTTATTAGTGTGACCCGATTTGCTTGATCTCTTAAATTTTTTCTCTGAATGCTGGAGCCTCCTAGAACTTGTTAGGTCATGGATGGAAACTGTAGAACACAAAGAAATATCAGCAGATATTATTGGTTTTTTTTTGTTTTGAGCTTCTTTGATAACACGTTGGCTTGGAATCTTGACTTGTTTCTTCAGCTTTAGAGGTGGATTTGTATGCCTTCACTTGCTTTGTTTAATCTCTTTTTCTCTTTCTGCATGCTTTGAATTGTGGAATTGGGTATGGTGAGCTAGCGAATGTGATATGATATTGTGTTTTTTGATTGGGAGTATATTGATTTACTATCTGCAGTATATCCAAATTCTGAAATAGAGACGTGCTACCATTTCATGTATTGAGTCATCAGGCACTTGTTCCTGTGAAGACGATGTTAATTTCATATTCATGCTTCTGCTGCTTTTAATATCAGTTTTTTTCTTATTATATTTTACAAGTTTTAGCTCCTTCTCTCGTCTGGCAAATATTTCTACTCTTTTCTTTAAACAATTCTTAGATACCAGTTTAATTATGCATATTTTAAGTCATTCCCATTTCACTAGTTGCAAATCTGATACACGTTCTGCATTTGATGTAGATTGAGTTAATCTTTTCGTAATTCCTTTCCAACAATGGAGTGGAATGCAAAGTGGGACTGGGAAAACATAGACATTTTCAGTTCAAAAGCCATTGAAAGTCCTAAGAACCTCCAACCAACTGACTGGGGAATAGAAGAAGCAGACATTGATGCTGGGTCTTTCAATTTGTCTGGAGACTGTGGTGGTAGTGGTAGTTCTACCTCTGATGTCTGTCGTGTTTCTTCAGCAAAAAGCTCAATATCAGCTTCCACTGATTGTTCATCAAAGGAGGGGATCAAAGCATCTAATTTCACTTTTGACTCATTTGGAGGATTTCCAGGAGATTGTAGCAAGAAGAAAGAGTTAGCCAGAGCTGAGCTAAGTGGAACTTCGCCATCACTGGAGACTTCAGTGGGCTCTGGTGAGCTGTTGATTGGTCTAAAACTTGGCAAGCGTACATATTTTGAGAACAGTACGGCTGGAAATAACTCTAAGACGTCATCTTTCTCGGTGCTTCCTGTGTCATCAGCTGCTACAGCAAAGAAAATCAGATCACCTTATCAGAATTCAACTACTCCAAGATGCCAAGTTGAAGGCTGCAACTTGGATCTTTCATCAGTTAAAGAATATCATCGTAAGCATAAAGTTTGTGAAAGTCATTCCAAATCTCCAAAGGTCGTTGTAGGAGGTTTAGAACGGCGGTTTTGCCAACAGTGTAGCAGGTAAGCTTCTTATGGGAATTACAAGGTTTCAGCACGCTATCATCTACTACATTTTTTTTATTAATATACATTTAAATATATGTGCATCAAATACTTTTTCCGGATAATATTGAACAATTTGATACAATATGGCTTCTTGTTGTTTTCCCTATTTTTAAGGTTCCATAGTTTATTAGAATTTGATGAAAAGAAGCGAAGCTGTCGGAGACGACTTTCTGATCATAATGCACGTCGCCGCAAGCCGCAGCAGGAGACCATCCAGTTTAATTCAACTAGCTTGTCTTCATCGATTTATGGTATCAATCTAACTCATCTTTGAGCCAATTTCTTCCTGTTTACATGTATTTAGTGTTTGTTGTCTAAGTTTATGTGGTTAATAATTTGATTGATTTGAATATTTGATAGTTTTGCAAAAGAATCATCCTTGTTATATAAATCAATCTTAACCTGCTGAACATAACCTTCTCTATTATCTTGAATCTTTCTGTGCACATATGCTGTCATGGTCCCTTACAACTTGAAATTCATTTAATTCAAAGGTGGTACAGATTTAGTCTACTTTATTTTTCTCCTGCTAATAAGCTGATGAAAATTGACTCTTACCTGTTTGACAAAATCAATTTCTTTTTTGACAAATCAGAAGAACTTTTTTTTCTTCCTTGAAGAGAAATATTGTCGAATCTTTTTTTAATTTAACAGTTGAAGTACAATGTTTTAGTCAAAGCATGTCAAATAGCATGCAAACCGTGCTGTTTTAACAAGGTAATAAATTGGCCACTTCTAGCTACCAAGGCTTGTGATCTTACCTAGCACACTATATCTATTCTTATTGTGCACCCAGTTACAGTAAGGGCTCAATCATGTTCTCTAATTTAGTCATCGTTTGTTTCTTAAATTTCGAATACATGTATTCCTTTTTGATAGCAAATGGTGCTTTCATTTCACTCAACCTAGTGTGGCTCCTTCCCTGCACTTAATAACCTAATTGTACAACTCAAGCTTCCCGTGACACATGATTTAGTTGTTCACGATCTCACCACATTATGAAGTCAACTATACACTTTTTGATTGGCAATAGTTTTCTGTGTGTTGACTATTTTGTGCTTCAAGTCCTGCACTGGTGTAATTTGAGAAATAATGCATCCCGTCTCTCAGGCACCCAAGTTTCCACTACTTCAGTTTGGTTAGATATAATGTGCTTTTACATTTACAGAAGGGACACAACAGATGAGTTTTGTCTTGAACAATGCTCCTCCTTCTCACACTAATCCTGCTGGGAAATCAACTTGGGAAAGCACATATGGGTCCAAGTATACACATGCAAAAGGGTATCTATTGAAGCCTGAAAAAGCTGGTGTCATGGATGTGCAGCCTCACATGCTAGGGACTCAACTTCCACTTGCCATCAGTATGCCTAATCACGATTCGAGTAGGCTCTTGCAATGCAAGGGAAGTACAGAGGCTTTCAGTCCAGGTTTTTCTTCCATCCCTCTTGAGGACACTTATTTTATAACGTCAAGTTTTGAATTGAATTGAATTCTTTGGCAATAATTTTAGTGCCTTAGTTAAATCAATCTGTTCTACTGTTGAGTTTTCCTTTAGGCTGTAGTCATTATTACTCAGCAAAAGTAAAATAACTACTAAAACTTTACAGAATTACTGTTGGCTAAGAGCAATGGATTAATGTACTCCCAATCAGGAATTTCCAGTCTTTTGTTGAGAAAGTTGGTAATTTGGTAGACTAACTTCACGTGCTGCAGATAATGTGACTAGCCTGTTCATTCACACGTTCTTCTATGTATTTGCTTCTCATCCAACACTCTTTCCGTCTACTGTAGTTCACAGGCTACATGCATGGTATCGTTTACCTATGTTGTGTTCAATATTTCATCTCTAGAAGTCTAGGTTTCCTTGTACAATATTTCATCTTTTTTGTAAGTTTTATGTAGAAATTGGTTTAGATATCATCAAAGACTTGTTACCACCGTACATCGTATAACAAATTGGTGAAATCTAATAGTATCAATTTTTGTAATGAGAGATTGACTTTGAAAATACTCACAAGTGGCTTCAGGAACTATATCTGGTATTGAAATGTAGAGAAGATAAGCAGGGCATGAGAGAGAAGATGAAGACATCTCCCAACAAAGATATGATAACATCTTATAAGAAAGATCTTGGTGCAATTGACCAGGAAAGATCTGTATATTTGTATAATTTAAAACTTGTGGGAAAACCAAACCTTGTTCCGTCTAAAATTCTGAAAAGGACATATACCTATATACTTGAAAAAGTCAAATGGTAAGAAGTGACACATGATAGATCCCATTTGATTAATGATGCATATCAAGGAGGCAAAACACAGAGAAACAAAGTGGTGAATAGAATGTGGAATATTGGTTCACTTTAAAGACTAGAGAGTAGAGACAACAAGGACTTGACTAGCTTGGTAAATTTGTAAGATATTAGAATTTTATGATGTTTTAAAGAAATTATGCTTATTATCCTAGGGCTAAGATATACCTAACATTTGTGTTAGAACTATTAAACACAGGAGGCATATCCTCCTCCCAGAAATGCTTTTCAGTGGCCATCCTACTAAACACAACTAGAACAAGTGATCATTTTAGTAGTCATTCTATGTGTACCTCTTGGGTCAATTTGCAACTAATATATACTTTTACCAAGCTAAAGAGTTCATTTATAACTAAAAGGTGACCTGGTATCTTGGATTTTTCTGTAGCATGTGGTAAATAAATTTGGAGGATATCTCCATACAGTCTTCTAGTGCTAAAACAATTGGTAATAAACAGTTCCTGCCTTCTCAAAGTGGGAGACGTGAAAACTTAGCTCCCTTCACCTTGCAAGAGAACGATAACAGGTGTAATAAATGAAACCCATGATATCATGGAATATGGACAAGGGATAGGTGAGTTCATTCACAGGCCAACTTTAGAACTGAGAATACAAGGGATTCAGGAATTCGAGCAAGTTAAATTTCTATTAGTATCAGGAATTCAAGTTGCCAATGTAAATTTGTATGTTATACTTTCAGAGACATGTTTTCCTGTGGGATGTAGACATTTTTGTAGCTATGCAAATATTAGTTTCTTTGTGATGAAACGCGCATAAGTTATGTGATTATTGGGTGTTCTGTAATTACAGGCTTCAAGGAATCCATGCTATCTTCTAACTTAGATGCAGCACCGGATCTTCATCGTGCTCTCTCTCTTCTGTCAACCAATTCCTGGGGTTCATGTGAGCCAGAGTCCGTTAATCTTAACCACTCCATGAATGTAAGTCGTACTAGTATGCCTCAGTTTGTGATGCACGCTGTATCCCAAGGTTTGCCACTTGCTCCATCAGACTGTTGGCAGGCTGAAGTACAGTCGAGCAATGCCCAAATGCATGCCTTGGCTTTCAAACAGCAGTGGCAGTAGCCACTGTCAAGAAATTCAACTCTTCACATCACCATTTGACTCTGGTTTCTATTCCAATTCGTTGAACTAAGCGCTTGAACTTATTCAACTTTTCCTGGCAACTCAAGGTCAGATCACTAAGTTTGGTTGCTTTTATGTATTCTAGTTGCTATTTGAGCAGCCTTCTTTTCTAAATGTTGTTGCACTAACTACATGGATCCAGTATTTTAATTTTTCAGGGCTAGTGATGATGCTATTGCTGATCAGTCAAAAACTGCTTCAGTAGAAAAAATTGTTGTGTGGTTCATTTAGACGACTTGTTATCTTTTTGAGTTTGATATAACTTATAATTTTGTGAACCATTGACAAACTATTGTTTTGTGGACGTCTCTTAAGTTAAACTCATCATCAGTGTGCAAGGAAATGCTACTTTATATATTCTGTGTTGTGTTCAAATATTAAAACCCATCTTAAACTAGGGACTCATTTCTATTGGTGTCTGCTGAATGCTACGAGCCTGAACTGTTTTACAATTTTCAGACTTTTCTCATTAGTTCATCATTTAGCAATTACAAATATATTCTGGGTTATCCAATGTTTTTATTTTTCCCCAACAGCTCCAATATTGGTTTATAATTTTGTCAAGTGAAATCAACCAGAGGGCTCAGTTAGGCTTAATATCTCGTCCGTCGACCAATCTATTCTGCTTTCACCAATGAAATTTATTTTTTCTTCAATTCCTTTCATGACTGCTTTCATTTCATCTAAACTTAATATTTTCCTTTATTACCATTTTGTATTATTATTTAGAATGTACAAATGACGGCATGGCAGAGTTTTTTATATTTATTTATTTATTATTATTATTATTATTTTTATTTAATTTTAGAACAGATATATGAGACAGCTTTGCCCGGCAAAAGAAAGAAAGAAATTGAATATATTAGAAGTATAGTGTGTATATATATATATATATATAAGTGGGAAAACACTGCCCCACAAATCTCTGAAATAACACTCCTTCCAAAAAGACCAAGGAGAAGATAAGTACCACCGACAATTCTCCCATCCCATTATATCATTTAAAATAGCAAATTAACAACACTTCCAAAGATTTTGAGGGGAGAACTCAAAAATCCCCAAAAGGAAAAGAAACCAAAAATATTTATTTATGACACAAATAATACTATTTAGTATATATATACTTCTATATTTTGCAATAAATTATTACTATCGAGGTTGAGAAAAGACTTACTTTGCCTTCCAAATATAATAAGATAGGGGAAAACATTACAAATGAACCCAAAAGAAAAATTACTTGCGTGAAAAACATATCAACCATATTCTCTATCATGAGCAACCAAAGAGAAAGCTCAAGAGAACAACTAAATCATTTTCCTCAATGATCACCTTAAAAATATTTTAATTTAAAAAAAAAAAAAAAACCCTTTCCAAGCAACAATCTCCCCCTTTCGTCTTCTTCCCAACAAGCAAACAAGCAATGAAAACGTTGTGTAAGAACAGAGATAGAACCTGCAAAATGTTGTACTAAAAAAGTGTCTTCAAACATACTCCAAAAGCAAATGGGATCCCCCATTCCCAACCTTAAAGATCAAAAAAATGAAATCCATACGTAGACCATATCAACCACACTTCATCATCAACCCCACGCTACTACAGAATCATGTTCTAGACCAAATGGTAAAAATGAAAATAAAAAAAAGTTAAAACCACACGTCCTGAACAAGTCTTAATGCCACTATAAAAAGAACTTTAACCCAGTGTGTATGGTCACAACAGATCACACATGCATTTTTTCACCTTGTGTAGAACATTGGTCCTGGAAGGGGTGATCTTTGCATTCATATTACCTGTAAGAGACCATCACGAAAACAATCTCTCTTTCAATTTGACCTAATTAAGATCCTGGACCAAGGAAAACTAATAAAATTCTGAGGAAAGTATCTGCTGAAGCAAATTTCCTGAAGCAGTGACACTCCAAACTGCATAGACACAATTAAAACTGTTTTGGATGACAGAATAATGCATGCATTTCACAAATGCATATTAAAATTCCCACCATAAAAGATGATACCGAGTACAAAATCCTATTGAATAACAACCAAACCTGAAATTTCTCGCCAGAACAAGCTGGCAGACACAAATATAGCAGAATAAAGGATCCATAAAGACCACAACATATCAGTTAATTCAACAACTCGACACGGATCATATGAAGGCACAGTAACTTGACAATCGCTGCAACAGGAAGACGACATGACTGACTTTCAGACACCCATACTGAGCAATGCTTAACCGACAACTCTGGACCTTCTCAACCCTCAAACATACCTAGTACTCACTGGAACAGTAGACAACTTCAAATTAATAAATGAAAAGGTAGAATAACCATACAATTGAAAGTGAAGATAAACACAACAATATCTATGCAGAAAATGAGAAAGAACAAGTTAATTGAAGGAACAATGAGTAGATTTGGCCGAAGATCAATTATTACATATAAATTGCTGATCTGAATGCTTTTCAAGTTTTGAACATGTACACAGATTGATAAAGAACACAAGCAACAGATGGAGATAGAAGGTAAACAAATCATACAACAGACCTGATCATTATCATCCACAGGTTCTGAAGGGGACTTCTTGGAATCAAATGGCTTATCAGCCCCACAATTCTGTCTGTTACACTTGGTTCTAAAAGGATAGTTAATGTTGTTGCATTTCTCACACTTCCAACTTCCTTCGGGCATCTCAGGTTCTGAAGGACAATAATATCATAAATAAGTAGTGTTCTTCAAATGAGAAGTAAATCATATCATCAACTTATTTTATCGTTTAATAAACTAATCAAAATAATTCTTTGTATAGCAGAAAACATTGTTGGTAGGTTATAAGACTTACTAGAATTCTTCCCTGGCTTAACACCCTGCATACACAAGTGAATAATACAAAGTCAACAAATATTGAAACATAATTAGTACTATATTATCAATCAAATGTTAAAGTAGCCCAAACCCCAAAGTAATCCATCGATATTAAATTTCTGCAACCACATTATAAAGTGATGAAATACAAAATACAACTAAATAAACAACATCAAAGACCATTGAAATTGTGGTTATCAAATGAAAATTTAGTGTACAGAGCCGTACAGAAGAAAAAAGTTCAAACCTGAGATCCAGGCTTTGGCGTGTTGCACTTTCTCATGTTACAAACTGTTCTAAATGAGAAATTGACATTTCCACATTTGGGACATGTCCAGTCATTATCACGTGTTCCATCTAGAGGCAAATAATAGGAATCAATGAAATATTAGTGCATAAAAAATCAGTTTCCAATGATTGATCTACATTTCAAAAGGTAAATCTATTACATACCTGCAATTCTCTTTGGAGATTTATCTTCCGGGAAAAATCCTGGTCTTGGTCCCTGCACATAAGTTCGAGTTATCATATTGATCTAATATTTAAGCAGAAAACTCTCACGAAAAGGAGGTAAATATATCAATACCAGGGCCAAAGTAGAAAAATGGGCCTTTTGATAAGGTGCTCGGGGGAATGGAGTACCCGATAGACCAAAACAACAACTCATGCACAAAAATAGACCAAGTCACTAATTATATGACAAAGTCAAATTTATACATACCATGGCAGCATGGCCCATAGGCAAACTCAAGCCATATCGGTCCATCAGAGGAGGAACACCGTAGATCCCACCTGAGAGTAAACGGAACAAACAAAATGAAGCAGCATAACATATCCCCCCCAAAAAAAGTAATAAAGGAAATTGCTTTGCATGTGAAGATAAGAATGTAGTTCCGATGGAATTAAGCCTGGCAAATTTTGTGAAGATCATTGTCTGTGAATAATAAAATGGTAATGACTATAATCTAAACATGACAGTCAACTCAAAGGAGAGTATAATACATGAATACTATATACTCCCTACATTCCAAAATTAGAGATGCATATTGACTTTTTAAAGTCAATTTGCAAAATCCTACAATTCAAAATTGATATGATTTCATCTAAGTTTTGAAAACAATAAATATGATACTAGTAGTATCTTATAGTTATTTACTTAGTTTACAATTTTATAGTTATTTGTATTAAAATTAAATAATCATATTGATTTTGAATTTAAGATTTTCACAAATCGACTCCAAAACGTCAAAATGTGTCCACTATTAAACACTGAGTGGGAGTTTTGAAGATTGAACAAGTGTTTTGAAAACATTTATGTTTGAAAAGAACTTAAGAGTGCTGATATGGATAGGCAAATATTTCTAATGAGTAAGGATGACAAAAATCAAATCGACAGAATTATCATAAACAGAGAAGATAAATTGTACGAAAACAGTTATAAATCAAGGCATCATTAGTAATAACAATAATTTCCTTAAGATGCATTTTTCATATTTGAAAGGAAATGAGACTGAAGTATGCATACCATTTCCCATCATAGATCCACTAGAATAAGGAGCTGGACCTGATAGATGAAGCGGACGATATGGGCTGCCTCCACCAGGAATGCGGCTGCCATAGTTGTAGTGATATCCAGGGCTCCCAGAAAAGGGAACATCATAAGGATGTATTGATGTCCCATTAAATAGAGAAGATCCATAAGGTGGTACACCCATATACATTGATGAGGGTGCACCAGAACCTACATAGGGAGCTGAGGAAGAGTAGCCCTGTGGAGTTTGCATTGGTTTGGCAGCATATTTCTGAAACAAAATGATATGATTGATCAATAAGTTATTGGTAAGAAGGACCACAAACTTAGAGAATAGTTAAACAACTTTAAAAAGCTAAAAGAAGAATTAAACAAAAGCAATTACCAGAAAAGTTCATTGAAGAAAGAGAGAGAGGGAGTGGACAACATAAAGTTCAGTTATGTCTCAAAACAACTTAAAATAAATTTAAAGAGAAAAAATTAGCATATAATTAAAAAATTCAGGCATGAATTCTGATTAAACGTGAAAACAACTAAAATAAAATGAACTATAAAGTGGAGGAAGAATGTTACAACATAAAACTTAAATTAAGCAATGCAAACAGTGTGACGCCCCCAAAATTAGGTATACATCACCCATCTTGGGTCGCCACTTACATGGTACAGAATTTAAATACAACTTATTAATATATCATGCAGTGTATAATACGACATAAATCCGTGAGTTTAAATACAAATATCGTCTACTAGATATTATACAAACTCAAACAAAAAGTCCTCATTATAATTATTATCACACTATTTCACGTAATAGTGAGGACTACTAATGCTATCTTCGTGACCATCACTGCTTCCGACTCGTCCCAAATTTATATTCTCATTTTCAAGAGAAAAAAATGAAAGAAAAAGGGTGAGCTCAACTAGCCCAAGAAGAAATATTATGACTAAGATAATGCAAAATAAATTATCAATAGTCTTCAACAATGTTAAACCGATAAAATACAATAGACAACCGGGCTTAATCTCATAATGAATATGCAATCCATTAAAAGAGTCAAGTAGAAAATAAAATCTACTATCTTTTATGATTTTAAAAGGTTTTTCATCATCGTTATAGCCGAGACTCTCACTTTAATAAATAATCCACATCATCGAATCACCCCTCGCACTACTACGGCCAAGGATATTCTTTAGTATCACGATCACAATTATTCCCGCACTACGCTGCCAAGAATAGTTGTGTATTCATTAATGGTCATGATCATGCCAACAATCGGCCCATCAATGCACTACTACCATCGAGGATTTTTTTTTTTTACCACATCATTTGTAACATTACGGCCATGATTACACCGAATAATCCTCGGTCATAATCATACCAAGTCCATCCATGCTCTACAAAAGCCATGATGACTTTAAAAAATATAAAAATGAGGATGATGACAATGATATAAGAATTCAATAAAACAAGTTCAAGAATTATTTTATCCAGAATTTTTAACGCCCAAATTGTCAACATGATACATCTTTGTAGAGTAAAATTCAAGAATGATCAAGAATATTTCCATGAAAGATATGGATGAAACGCAAATATCAAGGATATTCTACTAATTTCATGGAGTATAGAAGTCAAAGTTTTAACCAACCTGGGTATAATAAAGAATGGAATAACAAAAGAAATCACCATGCATGCAGATTTCAGATGTATGTGTTATTCCAATGTAATAATAATAACGGAACCAGTCGTGAAATTCACACCATGGGATGTTCCAACAGAATAATAAAGATGGTTCCAATGTAAAAATAAAGATGGATATTCCAAATGTGATAAAACGGAACGAACATGTAAAACACATGACAGGATGTTCCAATAGTAATAATAAGATTTTAACCAGTCCTGTAAAACACATGCATGTGATGTTCCAATGTAATAATAATAAAGATTTTAAACCAGTCCTGTAAAACACATGCATGTGATGTTCCAATGTAATAATAGAAGAATGTCACCAAGTATAGGGTAAATCACAGCGTACAAAAGTTATTCCAATGTAATAATAAAGAATGGAATAACATAAGGATTTCACCAAGTATAGGTATGCCGCGATACAAAAGTTATGTATAGGTATGCCACTTTTACAAAAGTTATTCCAATGTAATAATAATGAATGGAATAATGTAAGTTCTCTTCAAGAAGAAAGAATAACACCCCTCACCGTAAAAAAAGAACTGAATATAGAAGTAATGAAGTAAAGTAGTAATACTCTTCTTCTTTCTATAACTTTCTCTATAGCTTCTCTCTATAATTTCTCTGTAGTTTCAATGAATTCGTAAGAAAATAATGAAGGAATGAGCTTTATTTATAGGAAAATGGAATGCATAAGAATTAATCCATGAACGGTCCAGATTGATTTACTTTAATCTGACTATCCATATTTAAAGAAAAATCTTTTAAATAAAATATAATATATTCTATTTATATAAAAACATTTTACTATGCAAACACTATGCAAAACACTATGAAAACACTATGCATAATAAAATATAATATATTTTATTTATAAAATAACTTTAATAAAGTATTCTCGCTTTTATATAAAGATGTTTCGTTTTATTACGTTAATAATACATTTAATAAAACAAAACGTCATTATCGCTATAATAATTCATATTATTAATCGACAATAATGGAATCAAACTAAGTGACTTCTCACATAAGCATCAATAATCAATACCGTGTGCTACTATGCAACCACACGACATCGTATTTTTTACTATGAAAGTAGTTCAACAAAGATCAACCAGAAAACTTCCGCCGTTATTTCAATAAAATATTTTTGTCTTTTCTCAATCCGACAATAATTTGCTAGGGTCCACCAATGATTGAGCCGTTGTATTTAATATTCCCCGCTAAACCTAATATTCCCCACCAATCGAATAATATAATATAACCACTCAGATACTTTGCAAAATTTATAAATATTACCCACAACTATAACATTATATCAAATTATTCCATAATATTCAAAAATAATATTTATAGAAAATTCATCTTTATTTATAAAAGTCGGGTCTTACAACCTCCCTTCTTATGAAATTTCGCCTCGAAATTAGGGTACGACTGGTATGTCAAGAGGTAAGGATACCTTGATTTCATTTTTGATTCTAACTCCCAAGTCATTTCCTCAACATCGTGGTTCCTCCACAAAACTTTGACTTGAGGTATAACCTCGAGCGTAGAATATGTTCCTTCTTATCCAAAATTTGAACAGAACCTCTTCATACGCCAAATCTTCCGCTATTTCGTCCGGTTCTAACTCAATAATATGGTTCGGTCTTTCACATATTTACGTAACATGGATATGTGAAAAACGTTATGAACACGAGACATATTCACAGCAAAAGTTTAGTCTATAGGCCACGCTCCTACTCGATCGAGGATTAAAATGGACCGATGAATCGAGGATTAAGTTTTCCTCTCTTTCCAAATCTTGTAACTCCTTTCCATGGAGCAACTTTTAACAACACATGATCTCCTATATCAAATTCCACGCCCTTTCGATGAAGATCAAGATAACTCTTTTTTGTCGATTTTGTGAGGTTTTTATACGTTGTCGGATCGTTTCAATCTTTTCAGAGTCATACGCACTCAACTCCCGGTCCCAACAACGTTGTTTCACCCACCTCATCCCAAAGATAATCGAGAACGACACTTTCTTCCATACAACGCTCGAATGGAGCCATGCCAATACTTGCTTGATAATCGTTGTTGTAGGAAAACTCCACCAATGGTAAGAACTTGTCCCAACTCCCCTTGAAATCAAGAACACGTAGTCTTAATAGATCTTCAAGAGTTTGAATAGTCCTCTCCGATCGTCCGTCCGCTCGAGGATGATATGCCGAGCTAAATCGTAAGTCGTGCCCATAGCTTTTTTGCAAACTAACCCAAAATCTTGAAGTGAATCTTGGTCTCGATCGTAAACTATGGATACCGAGATACCATGCGCCTTACAATCTCGCTTATGCATACATACGAAAGCAAGACGTTCAAGTGTATAAGTTTCTCGATTCAGAAGAAATGAGCAGACTTGGTCAATCTATCAACAATGACCCAAATCGCATCAACGCCTTGAGAAACCTTAGGAAGACCCAGAATCTAAATCCATGGTAATGTGCTCCCACTTCCATTCTCGAATTTCAAGTGGTTGCAATGGACCTTTTGGTACTTGATGTCTCGCTTTAACTCGTTGACAAGTTAGACACCTTGAGATAAACAATATATCTCTCTCTTCATATGCTTCCACCAAAATGTATGATTTAATATCACGATACATTTGGTACTCCTGTGATGGATTGCAAATGGTGTGTCAGGCGCCCATCATGATATTATACTTTAAATCGTGGTCGTTAGAACACAAAGTCCGGAGTCGACTCAAGTATTCCTTCTTCATCGATTCTTGCTTCCAAGATAGCACCCTCTGCACTTTCTTTTTCATACGATCGCCTGTGTCCAGAGCTTGAAAGCAACTTTAACTTTATCGATTAAAGCTCTGCTCTACTCAGATATTCGCTATCATCACACGCGCCCCTCGAGTCTTTAACTCTATCTCCATCCTTTGCAAGTCACACAAAATGGGCCTTCAGGTTGATAATAACGCACTCAGATTTCTTGCATACGATCTTCTACTCAATGCATCGCCTACCACGCTCGCTTTTCCAGGATGGTATCGATGGTATGATCATAATCTTTCAACAGATTCAAGCCAACGCCGTTGTCGCATGTCGAGTTCCTTTTGAGTGAAGAAATATTTGAGGCTTTTATGATCCGTGAAGATCTCCACTTTCTCCCCATACAAGTAATGCCTCCAAATTTTAAGTGTGAAGATAATAAACCGCTAACCCAGATCACGAGTAGGATAATTCCTCTCATATTCTTTGAGTTGTCGCGAGGCATAAAGCTATAACTTTTCCATGTCAGCATAAGAACACATCCCAACCCTTTTTGCTCAAGCATCACCGAGATGACAAATCCCTCCGAGCCAAATGGTATTCACGTAACAAAATAAATAAGTCTCTCTCGAAGTTCTTGAAAACTCTTCTCACATTCTTCGCTCCAACCGAACTTTTCAGATCTTTTCGAGTCACCGAAATAATCGGAGTAGCGATTCGAGAAAATCCTTCCACGAATCTCCGATAATAACCAACTAAACCGAGAAAGCTACGATTTTATCATCGATCGAGGTTGTTCCAAACTTTCAATAGCTTCAATCTTTTCTTGGTCAACAGATATTCCATGACTTGATACCACGTGCCCAAGGAATGCTACTTCTTCAAGCCGTAACTCGATTTCTTCAACTCGCATAAAGCTTATATTCACAAGCTTTTGGAGTGTCACTTCAAGTGTTGCTTTCATGATCTTCACGGCTTTTGAATAAATAAGGATGTCATCAATAAAGACGACCACAAAGTGATCTAAATATTCCTTGAATACTTGTTCATCATATCCATGAAGGCGTTAGGAGCATTAGTCAATCCAAAGGATATGACTAGGAATTCATAATGCCCGCATCGAGTTCTGAAAAGCCGCCTTTCGAATGTCACGGTTCTAATCTTCAATTGGTGATATCCTAACGTAAGATCAATCTTTGAAAAGAATTTGGCTCCTTGAATCGGGTCAAACAGTCATCAATACGCGGCAATGGATACCTATTTTGATGGTGACATGATTCAACTCCCGATAATCAATACAAAGTCGCGATACTCCCATCTTTCTTCTTCACTTAATAGAACAGAGAGCACCCAAGGAGAAGTACTAGACGAATAAAGCCAATGTCTAACAATTCCTCGCATTGGGTCTTTAACTCCTCAAGTTCAATAGAGCCATTCGACATGGGGCTTTGGAAATAGGTTTTGTACTGTGTTCAAGGTCGATACAAAATTCAATTTCACGCCTGGGGTAGGCTGTGAAGTTCTTCGGGAATACGCCAGAAATTTATTAACAATAGAAATATCGCTCAAAACCGACGTATTTTTGTTTAAATCTGTGATATGAGCTAAGAAAGCTTGACATCCATTTTTCAATAAACGAATAGCTTTTATGGCTTGAGATGACCGTGATTGATTTTAATGGTTTGGTCGTTTGAATTCGTGATAATAGGTTGATTAGGAATATGAAAGCTAACAACCTTATTTAAAACAATCAATTTTGCATGATAAGTAGTTAACCAATCAATCCTAGTAATCACGCCAAATGCAAGTATTTTTAATGAAATAAGATCGATTGTGTAATGTGAGGGTACCGATTTGAACCAAACAAGACTTATAAACAAAGGATGTAATGAAGGTTTCTCCCAACGGAGTTTCCACAGATAAGTCAAAGTCTAATTTCTCCCGAGTCAAATTTAATCGATGAGCGCAAGTAGGAGAAATAAAAGAATGGGTAGAACCCAGATCAAATAAAGTGTAGACTTCATTAGAGTTTATGATAAGCTTACCCGTGATGACCTCATTCGGGTTCCTTCGCTCTCGGGAGGTCACAACAAACGCCTCCTCAGACCACATTGGTTTTGACTTTTCGGGACTACTTTGGTGCCTCCATCCTAGTTGAATTTGTCTTCAGAAACGACAAAATCGAGCTAAGTGACCTCTCTTCCACAATTATAACATGCTTTGACGGCAGATGGCACGCCTCGGATCGATGTGTCCCTCTTCTCCGCATTTGAAGCATACGATAGGTGGTCTTTCTCCTTCCTTAACAACGGTGTTTGGCCGACGCTTTCCATCATCATTGAATCTCCGCTTTCTTGAAATGTCCATTCTTATTGTTTTGGCCTCGATTACCACCAATCAAGTGGTTACCATATATCCGCCCGTTGATTCCTCCACGCTTGTTGTCACCGCTCGATGACTACTCGCCGCCGGTATTATAACTTTGCTTACCGCTCTCTTTTAGTTCAGGTTGACTCATTATCGCGCGCCCACTAATCGAGCCCTATTTACAACATCCGAATACAAACACAGCTTTACGAGAAATAAGATGTCGACGATCTCCACTTCAAACCTCTTAAAACATTCGCGCCATTCTCTTCATTATCCACCAAGTGGGACGAAACCGTGATAACTCCGCAAATTTTGCCTCGATTGCATGACATCTGGCCATATTGTTTTGTTCCAACTTGATAAACTCCACCTCCTTCATGTGGCTTAATACTTTCGTGAAAGTATTTGTCGTTGAATGCCTCCTCGAACTTCTCCCAAGATATCTTCAAGACAAAGAAGTTGAGTACGCTTTTACCGATTCCCACCAAGAATCGCCTCCGCGCGCAACATAAAGGCGTGAAGTGGAACCTTTTGCTTCTCTGAGCATCCCAAGACATCAAATATCTTGGTAACTGCTTTATCCATGCTTCCGCCAAGTGGTTTTGGCTCTCCTTAAACTCCGTGGTCCCAGCCTGAATTGTTTAGCGGTGACCGCCCGAGAGTTTTCCGTGTTTCCACCTACGCTTTTGGATGTGGAGTCGCCTCTCGCTCATCATTGCAGATAAATCAGATAAAGCCTCCTAACATTTGATCATTCATCATTTGGTGGTTGTTGTTGTTTTGCATGAGGATTGTCGCCTCGATGCACATTATCCCGATTATCGATATGTGGTGAATCAACGATCGCTCGTGCTCCATTGCTATTCTCAACATTTCTCGATGTCATTTTCAGACATCGCCACAAAACAAAAGATTAATTGACATTTAACAATTATCTTTATATTCGACCGACCAATAAAATAAAGACATAAACTTAGGTAGGTCATACTAGCGAAGGTATTCTGCCTCCCCTCCTAGTACTTTTCTCACATCTTAGCCAGGATCATATCCCTTAGCTCGATATTCAACCGTGACGCCCCCAAAATTAGGTATACATCACCCATCTTGGGTCGCCACTTACATGGTATGTAATTTAAATACAACTTATTAACATAACTGCTGTGGTACAATACGATATATAAATCGTGAGTTTAAATACAAATATCGCTCTACTAGATATTATACAAACTCAAACAAAAAGTCCTCATTATAATTATTATCACACTATTTCACGTAATAGTGAGGACTACTAATGCTATCTTCAGACCATCACTCGCTTCCGACTCGTCCCCAAATTATATTCTCATTTCAAGAGAATAAAGAAAGAAAGGGTGAGCTCAACTAGCCCAAAGAAGAAATATTATGACTAAGATAATGCAAAATAAATTATCAATAGTCTTCAACAATGTTAAACCGATAAAATACAATAGATAAACCGTTTTAATCGCAATGAATATGCAATCCATTAAAAGAGTCAAGTAGAAAATAAAATCTACTATCTTTTTATGATTTAAAAGGTTTTTCATCATCGTTATAGCCGAGACTCAAATTTTAATAAATAATCCACATCATCGAATCACCCCCGCACTACTACCAAGGATATTCTTTAAGTATCACGACCACAATTATTCCTCGCACTACTGCCAAGAATAGTCAGGTATTCATTAATGGTCATGATCATGCCAACAATCGTCCATCAATGCACTACTACCGAATCGAGGATTTTTACCACATCATTTGTAACATTACTGGCCATGATTACACCGAATAATCCCTCGGTCATAATCATACCAAGTCCATCCATGCTCTACATGTGCCACGTATGACTTTAAAAAAAATATAAAAATGAGGATGATGACAATGATATAAGAATTCAATAAAACAAGTTCAAGAATTATTTTATCCAGAATTATTAACGCCCAAATTGTCAACACGATATCTTTTTCAGAGAGTAAAATTCAAGAATGATCGTAAGAATATTTCCATGAAAAGATATCGATGAAACGCAAATATCAAGGATATTCTACTAATTTCATGGAGTATAGAAGTCAAAGTTTTAACCAACCGGGTATAATAAAGAATGGAATAACAAAAGAAATCACCACGCACGCAGATCAGACATGACAAAAGTTATTCCAATGTAATAATAATAACGGAACCAAAGTCGTGAAATTCACACCGATGTGATGTTCCAATGTAATAATAAAGATGGAACTGCATCCTGTAAAACACATGATAGGATATTCCAATGTAACGATAAAGATTTTAACTGTGTCCTGTAAAACACATGCATGTGATGTTCCAATGTAATAATAATAAAGATTTTAACTGTGTCCTGTAAAACACATGCATGTGATGTTCCAATGTAATAATAATAAAGATGTCACCTGTAAAACACATATGTGATGTTCCAAAATAATAGAAGAATGTCACAAGTATAGGGTTATTCCAAAGTTATTCCAATGTAATAATAATAAGCAATGGAATAACATAAGGATTTCACCAAGTATAGGTATGCCGCGATACAAAGTTATGTATATAGGTATGCCACTTTTACAAAAGTTATTCCAATGTAATAATAATGAATGGAATAATGTAAGTTCTCTTCAAGAAGAAAGAATAACACCCCTTACCGTAAAAAGAACCTAATATAGAAGTAATGAAGTAAAGAATAATACTCTTCTTCTTTCTATAACTTTCTCTATAGCTTCTCTCTATAATTCTCTCTGTAGTTTCAATGAATTCGTAAGAAAATAATGAAGGAAACGAGCTTCTATTTATAGGAAAATGGAATGCATAAGTAACTAATCCATGAACTATCCAGATTGATTTATTTTAACTGACTATCCATATTTAAAGAAAATCTTTTAAATAAAATATAATATATTCTATTTATATAAAAACATTTTACTATGCAAACACTATGCAAAACACTATGCAAAAACACTACGCAACACTATGCATAATAAAATATAATATATTTTATTTATAAAATAACTTTAATAAAGTATTTCATTTTATATAAAAGATGTTTCGCTTTTATTACGTTAATAATACTTAATAAAACAAAACGTCATTATCGCTATAATAATTCATATTATTAATCGATAATAATGGAATCAAACTAAGTGACTTCTCACATAAGCATCAATAATCAATACCGTGTGCTACTACGCAACCACACGTGACATCGTACTTTTACTACCGAGTAGTTCAACAAGATCAACCAGAAACTTCCGCCGTTATTTCAATAAAATATTTTTGTCTTTTCTTTCAATCCGATAATAATTTCGCTAGGGTCCACCAATGATTGAGTCGTTGTATTTAATATTCCCTCGCTAAACCTAATATTCCCCACCAATCGAATATAATATAACCACTCAGATACTTTGCAAAATTTATAAATATTACCCACAACTATAACATTATATCAAATTATTCCATAATATTCAAAAATAATATTTATAGAAAATTCATCTTTATTTATAAAAGCTCGGGTCTTACACAAATACAATCATTCAGGGCTTCTCATATCAATTTATACATGTAAAATGAAACAACTTGTAAAGTCCTTGTTATAATATATAATGTGCAAATCTTAATATTGCATTTAATCGCAAAGATTCTACATACAGATATATGCTACCTTTCACTAATTCACAGAAATAAAAATTTTAAAGAACAAAGTTGTTGTAATATTCAAATCCTTATAAGATTTGTAATGTAACCTTATATGATTAATAACATATGTTTTTGTGATTGAAATTATGTGTTATGTATGTGATTGAATGTGTTTGATTTCATTACAAGTATAAGTATAGAATTTTTTTGTAAAACTTAACTAGGAAATCACAATTCATAAAAACGCTAAATCACTATTCATAAAATGTAAATTCAACAATTTTTGTCTAACCGGATTAGTTAGGAAAGCTAACTAATGAGTAACTAGAAGACCAACTATAAAGTAAACTAAGTTGAATTAACCAAACTATGTGAAATTTGGTTAGTGTGTTGAGAAAGTAGGGATATTTTGGTCATTATAGAAGTATTTAATACTTACAAACTTGAAACTTGAAACTTGCAAGTATTGTTACTTGCTTTGAAGAGTTAGTCATCAATTTGACTTTTGCTTGCTTTAATGTGTTGTCAAGAGGATGGTGAGATGTGGCTCATTAAGTTGCTTGTGGTGTTGGCTTGTTTTAAGATGTGAGATATGGCCTCATTTCTTCCTTGTGGTGTTGGTCACTTTGGTTGGTTGTGGTGTGATCTTGAATGCCTATAAATAAGACCCTTATGCCATGCTAAATAACATTCATTAAATCCCAAAACAATTCTAAGAGAGAGCATAGTAAGTATACTTTTAATTGAGAGGAATATCAAGTCTTGCTTATTCAAGATAAACGTAAAGCTTACAACTTCAAGAGGTTGATCGAAAGACGCAAAATATCTATTAACGTAAACTATAAAAGCAGAATCAGGCAAATTATTCAGACTATGTGCAAGTTTCTAACTGTTTTTATGTGCAACGTTGTGCTATAAAACTGTTTTGAATTTTAGTTGTTGTGTGAAGTTAGTTGTAATAAGTGAATTACTTGTATAACTTCAACTTGAGGATTGTGAACTCTATAACTTGAGGATTGTGAACTCTATAATTTGGGCAGTGTGAATTCTATAATTTGGGTAGTGTGAACCCTATAACTTGGGCAATGTGAACCCTATAACTTAAGTAGTGTGAACTCTATTATTTGTATAAACTTGAGAGTGTGAAATGTGTAATCTATTAGACATGCTGAGCATTTGTGCTCATTCTTGCGAATAAAATCTTATTTGCAGTTAAGGAAGAATTACCAGCAAAATATGGCAATAAAGAGAAAATGAAAGAAGAATAGTTAGGTCAAGAGATTATTATTGTTGTCTTCTTCTCATGTAATAGAACTTAAAGTTATAATAACTTTGGAGATATGATTAAAAAAGTTAAGAATTATTATAAGAATGTATTGTTTGTGTACTGTACATTTAAGCTAGTAGATGTAGGAGTCATTTAACTATGCTAGATTAACATTATTGACAATGTCTAGAAAGTTCTATCGAGGAAATGAGTTAGGTTATCTAATTGCGCTAATAAGGAGAAATCATTATCGAAAAGCCCCCTCTTTTCTGAGAACTGACTGGTTACTAATATTGAAAGTCTAGGATAGATAAATGGTGATGAAGTTGAGAAGAAGGGTTTAATGTTGGATTAAAGTTGAAGTTATGGAATACTCAAGAGGAAGTAGAGTTGGAGGAGTTGCATATTTAATGCATTAGAATAAGTTTAATTTTTATGACTTTGAGATGTAACTGAAAATTGTAAAGTTTACAATTCTAGAATAAAGAGTATAATGTTAAGTTTTTAATTAAATGAATTTTTACAAAGTATAATATTACTGAATATTAAGGAAAAATGTTATGATCTAGGGATGGAGGTAAAGGATTGATGTAATGTCTGTAATAAACTAGTTAAACCAATAGAATTATTGGTAAATTTAATAGATGAAGTTGTATCGTCAGCACACCAGATCAAGGGTTGAAGGAGATAAAAGATTAGGATCTTACTGAGTTATGATCAGCTGGTCTAGGCTGCGTACAATTACGCATATTGCACGTTGTACTAAATGAAAAATTGACATTGCCACAACTAGGACAAGTCCAGTCATCTTCCCCACGCCCACCTGCAACCATAAACAACTCAAACCATTGGCACAAAAGAAGAATAACATGAACTACAGCATACATGCATGTACTTTTAAAGTTTGAATCGAAAGGTCATACTATAAGACTTATGGAGTACTGCACACTAGATGACGAGAGTCCAGTAGCCGTGACTGTGGTGTCACAACTCATACATGAGCTTCATTTATATTGTTTAAACACTAGTAGTAGTAGTAGTTGTATATATAATGTGAGATAAACAGACATTCATGGTGTACGTATACATTGAAAATGGTTATACAAGTACGAGCATTACCATCGGTTCTGGCTCGTTTGGCAGCTGAAGAATTTCGGTTATCAGCCTAAACAAAATCAGAAATCATTATCTAACCTCTGAAATAAAAAAAATTAAAAATTTCCAATCGATCGCATTTAAAAACCCATAAAACAATCAGCTAACGATACATAATCAAACCCTAAATTACTAAACAACAATAAAGAGCGGTGAGAGAAAATAACAAAATTAGAAGGGCATATTACGAAAGTAGAAAATTGAATCCAGGAAAAGAAAATAAGCAGATTAAAATTCACCAACGTTTGTATTGAATTCACCTCACCTGAGACATACTCAAAGAGATCGAAGAAAGCTGCTCTTTAGTTCGAAAGAGGAAGAGGTCTGAAAGTGAGAGCAAAAAGTTTGATGATAAAATAAGGGATTTTATTTTATATAAAATCCAATCCAGAAAATGAAAAATCTATGTATTTATTTATGATAATGCTGCTATTAAAATTTACTATTAGGGTATGGTCGGGTCGGGTCGGGTGCATATAGTACAACTGTACAAGTACACGAGAAACACTTGATGATGTGGCACTAGTAGTTCTGTTATGCATACCAATGCTTAATAATCTAACCTAATCCGGATCAAGGTAAGCCCAGCCCAAGAAATAGGAAGGAAGGAGAAACTAGGTATCTTCATTCTAAAATTAAAGATATATATATATATATATATATTCTGACTTTTTAATATTAAATTTTGTATGTAACAAATAAATTAGTACTACTTTTTAACTGAATATTTTTTTTTTGTATTAAAATAAGTATGTATTCGATAACTATTTTTGTTTATGCTAAAATAAAAAATATGATTAAATTTTGAAATTTTATAAATTGACTTTAAAAAGTCATGGAGTATATGTTGGTATTTTGGAATAAAGGGACATTGTTTTATAGTAATACCCAATTTGGTATATATCTATCATTTTTATTATTAATTTGTGATATTGGTGTATCATTCTTAATCGAGTAAAATCAGTATTCTTTTTTTTTCCCAGTTCTATAAAATTATTGATACACATTTCTAAATCATATTTTTGATTTATTTTTTAGATTCATTTTTCTATTAAAGGAAATAAACATGGATTGGGTATCCTAATTTCACGTAAAATAACTAGCCTTATCCCAATTGATGTCGGAGAGTTCATTAATTTTTCCTATAAATTCAAGAGTAATTCACATTGGTATTAAAACGTTGAGTTAATACTTGTCTGAAAAGGAGGTGACAAACCACGTGGATGCCTAATTAATTGCCGTGTGGACAAAATACAGCAGAGCAAGAGGCAGAATTGAAGATCATTTAAGCCAAATCAAACAAGAAGACAACTAATGCGCGCATGCAGTAATAAGTTATACAATTTGGATAAAAAAACACGATCAAACTCGTGACTTAATTGCGATTAGAGGTTTTATAAACTCTAGATTTAGATTTACTCAAAAATTTTAATTTAGAAATAATAATGTAGATGCAAGTCCCGAAAGCCCTTAACCCCTTAACCCATACATGCAATTTAATTTATAAGTTCAAAATTAAGTTCAAACAAATACTCAAAGTGTTCGACAAGTTAAAATAAATGTAAAGATTATTAAAAAAGACATTAATAAAAAAAGGGCAAAATCTAACTTAAGTCATTTGGTCAAACAAACTTATTTTAAAATGACTTAAGTTATAAATACTTACTTATTTTTTTGACTTAAAACTCAACTTATAAATAGAAAAAAAAAAAAGTCATTCCCGAACAATTAAATAATACTCCATCCGTCCCATGATAAAAGTCCTTATTACTATTTTGGGTAGTCCCATGTTAAATGTTCATTTTCCTTTAATAACCAAACTTTTACACATATTTTTCTATTATACCCGTAATATTAAATATGTCATACTTTTTTATTCTAATTTTCTCTCCATATTTAATGACATTATTATAAATAATTTTGTCATTTTATTCATTTTTCTTAATATACGTGAAAAGTCTTCCAAGACTTTTATCATGGGACGGAAGGAGTAACAAATGACTTATAAATTTGGGACTGATCAGGGAGTACAGTTAGGGGTGTTCATTTGATTCGGTATTTTCGGTTATTCGGTTTTTCGAACCGAATCGGACCGAACCTATTTGATTCTTCAGTATAAAAAGAATCGGTCGGTTCGGAGACATAAAAAATCCAGATATATCCGATTTTTTGAGCATCGATTCGATTCTATTGCTTTTTATAGTTTAAGTAAAAATCAACCTAGACCTAAGATATACCTAGGTTTTAAATTTTTATTATTATTAATAATTTATTAAAATAATAATAATAAAATAATGATTATATTAATAAAAATAATAATAAAATAATAAAATAATAAAATAATGATAATAATAATAATAATAATAAAACGATAATAATAATAATAATAATAATAATAAAAATAAAAATAATAATTATATTAATTTTTGGTAAAACTAAATCTTGAACCCAGACGGTATTTGGGCTTCAGATATCCGATCCAACCGATTCCGATATCGATATTAATATTTGGCCTATTTCAATTTCGATTCGGTACCGAATCGATTCGGGTCGATTTTTACCGGATCAACACCCTTAAATACAGTATTTTGTTTTAGCAAAGGCCAACCACCTCCTCGTCATGGGTAGGGCCACATTAATTAAACACCTATTCTCCCCATCTTTAATTCACCCTATCTAGCTGTTGGCTACATTTCTCTCTCATCATAACCAAATAAATACTCCCATCAAACACCTGCCCTGCCCTTCCCGTATATCACCGCTTCAGTTCAGACTCTGATCGATCAATATATATATAGATAAGAACAAGAAGCTAGGAATAGTTCGTTAGTTGAGAAAATATAACATATATATATATATACACACACACATCCATATATGGGTGGTCAAGCTGCTGTATCTGCTGTTGGTTTGGTGTTGATGGCGTTTTGGAGTGTGTGCGCGGCCGATACATTAACGGATCAGTGTTCGGACAGCTTTGGGAAGCTGCCGACGTGTCTGACTTTCGCCACCGGAAAAGCGGCGACGCCGACCAAGGACTGCTGCACTTCGGTGACGGCCATCAAAGAGAGCAAGCCGGTTTGCTTGTGTTACATCATACAGCAAATCCACTCCGGTGCAAACCCCCAGTTGAAGAGCTTTGGGATTCAAGAGACTAAATTGCTTCAGCTACCTTCTGCTTGCAAGTTAACTAATGCTAGCACAGCTGACTGCCCAAGTAACATTAATTCCTTCATTCAATTCATTATATATTATTATTTCATTTCCCTCCCTCCCCTCTTTAATTCTCTGTATATATATATATATATATATATATATATATATATATATATATATACGTATCCATCTACAAAGAATTCGGTTGTTGAGAAAGAATCTATTTTGGTATTTTACGCCACAACAATCTATTTGTAGCGGCTTAATTGTATGGTTGGTACCAAAATAGTTGCTCTAACAACCAAAAGTGTTATGGATGGAATATATATATATATATATATATATATAGAGTCGATCTTGTTCGGACTCGAACAGATTAAAATGCGGATCCTAATTTTTTTTTTTTTTTGCTTTTTTTTTTAATTCAACTAAAAAAAATATTTAATATTTATATAATTGAAATTTTTTCATAATACAACAGTTTTAGACGTGATTTGAGTGCGTATAACAAAATATGTATGTATACGATGCATCTGCATACTATCATTTTTTAGTATAGGTATTCAAATCACCCACAAAACATTGTATTATGAAAAAATTTCAGTTTCATAAAATATTAAATATTTTTTTTAATTATTTAAAAAAAAAGTAAAATAAAAATAAAAAATTGGAATCCGCATTTTAGTCCTGTCCAGGAGTCCGGACAAGATCGACTATATATATATATATATATATATATATATATATTTCTTTCTTCTTTTCATTAATTAAGCTACCCTTAATGAAAGTAAAAAAAGCTAGGACTGGCATTTTCCACCATCTGCTATTTAAATTTCTCCTTATATTATATCAACCGGTTGTCGGTTGGTATGGATAGAACCCCATAAAAGTACTACTCCCTCATTTTATTAGTAGTTATTACATAAAACACACATATTAAGGATATCATTACTTTGTAATTAATATAAGTCCCAATTTTTATATTTACCCCTTATGTGTTGGTAGTCTCTTTCCTCCAATTAAGGTGCAAACTAATGTGTATCTCTCTTAAATAAGAGAGAATAGAATGAAGTAAGTAGTAGTGTTTTTATATGAATAAATTTCTTTGGAAAGTGGAGAGGAATTAGATGTAGTGTTTTTATGGAAATAAATTTACTTGGACAGTGTTGCACTTAAAAAGAGAGATATTTAGGGGTAAATCAGGAAAATACAAAAAAAATTCTCTAAAAAATCTGCAAACGACACTTAATTAGGAATCAGTTTTTTTCTCTAAAACGACATTTAATATGGAACCGAGAGAGTAAGATATATACTTACAAACGCCGTTATATATACGGTGAAAAGTCACCCGTGAGTCACAGTAAATAAAATAAGAAGGTTAATTAATGCTAAATATAAATAGCTAACACGAAAATATTAAATGGGTCAAACACCTATAATAAATAAGTTGACACGTTTAACATGATTAAACATGTTTATTAATTAAAATAAATATGATACTTATAACTTTATAATCTATATTAAATATTGAGTTTTTGCTTTCTTAATTACTTTTAAGCATGTTTTTTGCATTTAAACAAATGTTATTGAGATGAATAAATTACATTATTATTCAATAAATAAGTGGAAGATGCTTATATTTTTAATTTATGTAATAAATGGGTCCAGACAATTAAATTGAGAAACTCAAAATGGAATATTATTGATTCACAAAATGTAATACCTAAAACCAGAACAGAATTATCACCCTTACGCGCGAGATAAAAGGGGAAAGTAGTAGTAGTGTTTGAAAGCTGAATTGATCGACTCCCTTGCTTTCAAGGCAAAAACATCATCTGTTATTAAAATAAGCTAGGTAAATTGGTAGTGATCGTAATTAATAGAATTAGTATTGAAATATGTGTTTTAGCAATACATTATACATTATACATTATACATTATACATGCATGCTTCAAATTAAATACTAGTGCATGAATCGTCATAGTATGATATTACTACTAGTATTACAGTTGGGAAAATATCTACTACTACTAGTAGTGAATACATGCATGCATTTGCGTTGAGTTGAAAATGTTGATCGAGTAGTAGTAGTAGTAGGTAGAGTTCATGCTCCAACAAATACTAAATTCATTACTACTATTAACTTTGGAACTAACTAACTAAGTGGGTCGACTTGGCCTAGTGGGCTGTATTTATTATTATGGTTCCAGGGTGGGTACGTAGATTGGTAGCATCAATAATACTCCTAATACTACTCCTTCCTTTTCTTAATATAATTAAATATCGTTTTAGAGTTATACATAAATATTAAAGATATAATCGTCTATAATAAGTACGTATTTGCAGAGCTTCTAAAGATACCAGTAAACTCTACTGATGCTGCCATTTTTATGGATCCGAGTTCAACACCTGCGGCATCAGCAGCAGCTAAAGGGACGCCAGCACCCGTTGACACCTCAAATGGAATTAAACCTGTTCCTGTTCCTGTTTCAATTTCCTCTGGCGCCGCTATCTTCTTCGTTGCATTATTATATTAGTAATTCATGATGCATGCCTAACAACAGATCGATGCTCAGATTGCATGAAAAGCACCCGCTTCACTGCTCTTTGTTTTATTTTATTCTGTTTAATTTGTATGACTTAATTAGTTACCACCTGGCCACTTAATTAATGTACGTATGTCTTTAATTTCCTATGTATGAATGCTATTCCCATTTCCCATCCATCTATCCTATTAATGTAATGTAATTTCATTTGTATGCAAATCTCGTTATATAAAATCTTTGTCACGACGTTATATTTATATATATATATATATATATATAGACCAAAAAGCCCAAAATTAGGTATACATCATCCCATCTTCGTAATCCATGTAAAGAGAGTATATGACGCCCCAAAATGTAGGTATACATCACCCAAAATAAATTTAAATTAACATAACTGCTGTAGCATAATACGATATAAATCGTGAGTTTAAATACAAATATCGCCTACTAGATATTATACAAACTCAAACAAAAAGTCCTCATTACAATTATTATCACACTATTTTACGTAATAGTGAGGACTACTAATGCTATCTTCAGACCATCACTGCTTCCGACTCGTCCAAATTTATATTATCATTTCCTCAAGAGAATAAATGAAAGAAAGGGTGAGCTCAACTAGCCCAAGAAGAAATATTACGACTAAGATAATGCGTAATAAATTATCAATAGTCTTCAATAATGTTAAACCGATAAAATACAATGTATAACCAGCTTTAATCAGCAATGAATACGCAATCCATTAAAAGAGTCAAGTAGAAAATAAAGTCTACTATCTTTTAGGTTTTAAAAGGTTTTTCATCATCGCTTATAATGAGACTCACTTTTAATAAATATTTCACATCATCGAATCACCCTCGCACTACGGCCAAGGATATTCTTTAAGATCACGACCACAATTATTCACGCACTCACGCCAAGAATATTTGTGTATTCATTAATGGTCATGATCATGCCAACAATCGCCCATCAATGCACTACTACCATCGAGGATTTTTATCACATCATTTTGTAACATTACGGCCATGATTACAATCAATAGTCTCGGTCATAATCATACCAAGTCCATCTACGCACTACAAAGCCATGTATTGACTTTCAAAAAAAAAATATAAATACGAGGATGATGACAATGATATAAGAATTCAATAAAACAAGTTCAAGAATTATTTTATCCAGAATTATTAACGCCCAAATTGTCAACACGATATCGCTTGTAGAGTAAAATTCAAGAATGATCGTAAGAATATTTCCATGAAAGATATCGATGAAACGCAAATATCAAGGATATTCTACTAATTTCATGGAGTATAAGTCAAAGTTTTAACCAACCGGGTATAATAAAGAATGGAATAACAAAAGAAATCACCACGCACGCGATAATCGCACATGCAAAGTTATTCCAATGTAATAATAAATAACTGAACCAGTCGTGAAATTCACAACCATGTGATGTTCCAATGTAATAATAAAGATGGAACTGCATCCTGTAAAACACATGATAGGATATTCCAAATGTAATAATAAAGACGAACCAGTGTGTCCGTAAAACACACATGCATGTGATGTTCCAATGTAATAATAAAGATTTTAACCAGTCCGTGTAAAACACATGCATGTGATGTTCCAATGTAATAATAAAGATTTTAACCAGTCCCGCAAAACACATGCATGTGATGTTCCAATGTAATAATAGAAGAATGTCACCAAGATAGGTAAACCACAGATACAAAAGTTATTCCAATGTAATAATAAGCAATGGAATAACAACAGCTTTTCTTCATTAATAAGAAAGAATAACACCCCTTACATTTGGTAGAGATTGAATATCGCAAAGAAGCAGTAAGAAAAAAATACTCTTCTTCTTTCTCTTATTCTCTCTATACTCTCTCTATAGCTTGAATGAATTCGTGAAAAATAATGAAGCCCCAGCCTCTATTTATAGAAGATTTCTAGCTTAAGACCGCCGTGTGAAAAGGCAAGTGGCTCGACTGATTTAACGGGTTCGACGCTCAGAATGTGAAACGACAAGTGGTTCGACGCTCAGAATGTGAAACTACAAGTGGTTCGACGTCCGTAAAGGTAATTACTATTAACGAAGGTAAATACTATCGATTTAAGGTAAATACTATTCACAAGGGTAATTACTACTATCGATTAAGGTAATTACTATCGACGAAGGTAAATACTATTCACAAGGGTAATTACTATCGATTTAAGGTAATTATTATCGATTGGTAAGGTAAATACTATTCACAAGGGTAATTACTATCGACGAAGGTAATTACTATCGACGAAGGTAAATACTATCGACGTAAGAGACTCTTTAGATGATAATATACGAGCCCCCATAAAATAATCAAACTTACCACAAATCATTTTTTTTTCATCAACACATATTTAATCTTTCAACAATTATTAATCATTTATAACTTGTCATCTCAATTATCGATTTAATACTATAACATATTATATGATGATACTATGACAATAATTGAATCAATAATATAAGAGATATGATGCAAAGAATTATCAGAGTAATAATCGAAAGCATAATTGTTGACTTCACGAAGATCAATAATCAATACCGTAAAGCGCTACTACGCAACCACGCCAGACATCGCATTTTTACCACCGGGTAGTTCAACAGCTTTTAACTGTAACACCTCCGCCGTTATTTTTATAAAATATTTTTGTCGCTTTTTTCAATCCGACAATAATAATTTCATTGTGGGGTCCACCAATGATTGAGCCATTGATTTAATATTCCCTAACAAAAAGAATATTCCCCACCAAACTAATATTTTATAACAACTTGCATACTTTGCAAAATTTATAAATATTACCCACAACTATAATATTATATCAAATTTATTCCATAATATTCAAAAATAATATTTATAGAAAAATTCATCTTTATTTATAAAAGTCGGGTCTTACAACCTCCCTTCTTATGAAATTTCGCCTCAAATTAGGGTACGATCGGTATGTCAAGAGGTAAGGATACCTTGATTTCATTTCGCATTCTAACTCCCAAGTCATTTCTCAACATCGTGGTTCCTCCACAAAACTTTGATTTCGAGGTATAACCTCGAGCGTAGAATATGTTCCTTCTTATCCAAAATTTGAACAGAACCTCTTCATACGCCAAATCTTCCGCTATTTCGTCCGGGTTCTAACTCAATAATATGGTTCGGGTCTTTCACATATTTACGTAATATAGATATGTGAAAAACGTTATGAACACGAGACATATTTCAGCAGAAAGTTTAGTCTATAGCCACGCTCCTACTCGATCGAGGATTAAAATGGACCATGAATCGAGGGTTAAGTTTTCTCTCTTCCAAATCTTGTAACTCCTTTCCATGGAGCAACTTTAACAACACACGATCTCCTATATCGAATTCCACGCCCTTTCGGATGAAGATCAAGATAACTCTTTTGTCGATTTTGTGAGGTTTTTATACGTCATTCGGATCGTTTCAATCTTTTCCGTAGTCATACGCATCAACTCCCGGCCCCAACAACGTTGCTTCACCCACCTCATCCCAAAGATAATCGAGAACGACACTTTCTTCCATACAACGCTCGAATGGAGCCATGCCAATACTTGCTTTGATAATCGTTGTCAGTAGGAAAACTCCACCAATGGTAAGAACTTGTCCCAACTCCCCTCAAATCAAGGACACAGTAGTCTTAATAGATCTTCAAGAGTTTGAATAGTCCTCTCCGATCGTCTCGTCCGTCTTCGAGGATGATATGCCGAAGCTAAATCGTAAGTCTGCGCTCATAGCTTTTTTGCAAACTAACCCAAAATCGAAGTCAATCTTGGTCTCGATCGTAAACTATGGATACCGCAGATACCATGCAGCCTTACATAATCTCGCTTATGTACATACGAAAGCAAGACGCTCAATGTATAAGTTTCTCAGACGGTAAGAAATGAGCAGACTTGGTCAACCTATCAACAATGACCCAAATCGCATCAACGCCGGAGAAAACCTTAGAAGACCAGAATCTAAATCCATGGTAATGTGCTCCCACTTCCATTCCGAATTTCAAGTGGTTGCAATGGACCTTTTGGTACTTGATGCTCCGCTTTAACTCGCTGACAAGTTAGACACCTCGAGATAAACAAACGCTATCTCTCTCTTCATATTGCTTCCACCAAAATGTACGATTTAATATCACGATACATTTTGGTACTCCTGTGATGGATCAGAAATGGTGTGTCAGGTGTGCTCCATCATGATATTATACTTTAAATCGTGGTCGTTAGAACACAAAGTCCGGAGTCGACTCAAGTATTCCTTCTTCATCGATTCTCGCTTCCCAAGATAAGCACCTTCAGCACTTTCTTCCTCATACGATCGCCTCCGTGTCCGTCAGAAGCTCGAAAGCAGCCTTTTAACTTTATCAATTAAAGTTTGCTTCTACTCAGATACTCGCTTATCATCACACGCGCCCTCGAGTCTTTAATTCTATCTCCATCCTTTGCAAGTCACACAAAATGGGCCTCATACGACAATATCGCACTCAGATTGCATATGATTTTCTACTCAACGCCGCCTACCACGCTCGCTTCCTGTGATGGTATCGATGGTATGATCATAATCTTTCAATCAGCTCAAGCCAACGTCGTTGTCGCATGTCGAGTTCCTTTTGAGTGAAGAAATATTCGAGGCTTTTTATGATCCAGAAGATCTCCACTTTCTCCCCATACAAGTAATGCCTCCAAATTTTAAGCAAGAAGATAACAACCGCTAACTCTAGATCACGAAAGTAGGATAATTCCTCTCATATTCTTTGAGTTGTCATGAGGCATAAAGCTATTACTTTTCCATGTCGCATGAGAACACATCCCAACCTTTTGCTCAAGCATCATCACCAGATGACAAATCCTCCGAGCCGATGGTATCACGTAACAAAAAATAAATAAGTCTCTCTCGAAGTTCTTGAAAACTCTTCTCACATTCTTCGCCTCCAACCGAACTTTCAGATCTTCCGAGTCACCGAAATAATGGAATAGCGATTCGAGAAAATCCTTCCACGAATCTCCGATAATAACCAACTAAACCGAGAAAGCTACGATTTTGGCCATCGATTTAGGTTGTTCAACTTTTGAATAGCTTCAATCTTTCATTGGTCAACAGATATTCCACGACTTGATACCACGCGCGCCCAAGGAATGCTACTTCTTCAAGCCGTAACTCGTGATTTCTTCAACTCGCATAAAGCTTATATTCACGGCTTTTGGAGTGTCACTTCAAGTGTGCTTTCATGATCTTCACGGCTTTTGAATAAATAAGGATGTCATCAATAAAGACGACCACAAAGTGATCTAAATATTCTCGAATACTCTGGCTCATCATATCCACGAAGGCAAGAGAGCATTAGTCAATCCAAAGGATACGACTAGAATTCATAATGCCCGCATCGAAGTTCCAAAGTCGCCTTTCGAATGTCGCCAGTTCTAATCTTCAATTGGTGATATCCTAACGTAAGATCAATCTTTGAAAAGAATTTCGCTCCTTGAATCGGGTCAAACAGTCATCAATACGGGCAATGGATACCTATTTTTGATGGTGACGTGATTCAACTCCCCGATAATCAATACAAAGTCGATACTCCCATCTTTCTTCTTCACTAATGTAACAGAGCACCCCAAGGAGAAGTACTAGATTAATAAAGCCAATGTCTAACAATTCCTCGCATTGGGTCTTTAACTCAAGTTCAATAGAGCTATTCGACATGGGCTTTGAAATAGGTTTCAGATCGTTCAAGGTCGATACAAAATTCAATTTCACGCCCGGGGTAGGCCAGAAGTTTTTCGGAATACGTCAGAAATTTATTAACAATAGAATATCGCTTAAAACCGATTTTTTTATTTAAATCATGATATGAGCTAAGAAAGTTTCGACATCCGCTTTTCAATAAACGAATAAATTTTTATGGCTTCGAGACGACCGTGATTGATTTTAATGGTTTGGTCGTTTCAATTCAAGATAATAGGTTGATTAGGAATATGAAAGCTAACAACCTTATTTAAAACAATCAATTTTTGCATGATAAGTAGTTAACCAATCAATCCTTGTAATCACGCCAAATGCAAGTATTTTTAATGAAATAAGATCGATTGTGTAATGTGAGGGTACCGATTTGAACCAAACAAGACTTATAAACAAATGGATGTAATGAAGGTTTCTCCCAACTGAGTTTCCACAGATAAGTCAAAGTCTAATTTCTCCTGAGTCAAATTTAATCGATGAGCGCAAGTAGAGAAATAAAAGAATGGGTAGAACCCAGATCAAATAAAGTATGACTTCATTAGAGTTTATGATAAGCTTACCCGTGATGACCTCATTCGGATTCTCGCTTTTTGGGAGGTCACAACAAATGCTCTCCTCAGACTACCGGCTTTTGAATTTTCCGGGACGGCTTTGGTGCTTCCATCCTAGTTGAATTTTGTCTTCTCAGAAACGACAAAATCGAGCTAAATGACCTTCTCTTCCACAATTATAACACGCTTTGACTCGCATTTGACGCAGCTTTGATCGATGTGTCCCTCTCCTCCGCATTTGAAGCATACGACAGTGGTCTTTCTCCTTCCTTAACAATGGGTGCTTTGGTGCGACGCTTTTCCATCATTGTCAATCTCCTTTTCGAAATGTCCATTCTTATTGTTTTGGCCCCGATTACCACCAAGTGGTTACCATATCCGCCCGCTGATTCCTCCACGCTTGTTGTCACCACCGCTTCACGACTATTCTCGCCGGTATTATAATTTTGCGCACGCTTCTTTTAGTCAAGGCTGACTCATTATCGCGCTTCCACTAATCGAGCCCTATTTACAACATCTCAATACAAACACGCTTTATGAGAAATAAGATGTCGACGATCTCCCGCTTCAAACCTCTTAAAACATTCGCGCCATTCTCTTCATTATCCACCAAGGACGAAACCGTGATAACTCCGCAAATTTTGCCTCAGATCGCGACACTGGCCATATTGTTTTGTTCCAACTTGATAAACTCCACCTCCTTCATGTATAATACTTTCGTGAAAGTATTTGTCGTTGAATGCCTCCTCGAACTTCTCCCAAGATATCTTCAAGACAAATTGGTCGAGTACGCTTTTACCGATTCCCACCAAGAATCCGCCTCCTCCCAAGAACATAAAGGCGAAGAAGTGGAACCTTTGCTTCCTGAGCATCCCAAGACATCAAATATCTTGGTAATCTGCTTTATCCATGCTTCCGCCGTAAGTGGTTTTGCTTTCCTTAAACTCCGGTGGTCCCAGCCTTAAATTGTTTAATGCAATGATCGCCGAGAGTTTTCCGTGTTTCCACCCACGCTTTTGGATGTGAGTCGCTCATCACCGCTGTCAGATAAATCGTGATAAAGCCTCCAACATTCGATCATTCATCATTTGGGTCGTTGTTGTTGTTTTGCATGAGGATTGTCGCGCCTCGACGCACATTATCCCGATTATCGAGCATGTGGTGAATCAACAATCGTCAAGGCCCATCGCTATTCTCAACATTCTCGATGTCATTTTCAGACATCGCCACAAAACAAAAGGTTAATCGACATGTAACAAATTATCCCTATCTTCCCACCAACCAATAAAATATCACATAAACTTAGTAGTAGTCATACTAACAAGGTATTCCCTGCCTCCCCCTCCTAGTACTATTCTCACATCTTAGCCAGGATCATATCCCTAAGCTCGATATTAACCGCGACGCCCCCAAAATTAGGTATACATCACCCATCTGGGTCGACACTTACATGGTATGTAATTTAAATACAACTTATTAACATAACTGTCGTGGTATAATATTTATATAAATCGTGAGTTTAAATACAAATATCGCCTACTAGATATTATACAAACTCAAAAAAAAGTCCTCATTATAGCTTATTATCACACTATTTTACTGTAATAATGAGGACTACTAATGCTATCTTCGTGACCATCACTGCTTCCGACTCGTCCCCAAATTTATATTATCATTTCAAGAAATAAAAAGGAAAGAAAAGGGTGAGCTCAACTAGCCCAAGAAGAAATATTACGACCAAGATAATGCGTAATAAATTATCAATAGTCTTCAATAATGTTAAACCGATAAAATACAATAGATAAACCAGCTTTAATCGCAATGAATACGCAATCCATTAAAAGAGTCAAGTAGAAAATAAAGTCTACTATCTTTTAGGTTTTAAAAGGTTTTTCATCATCGCTTATACCGACTCTCGCCTTTAATAAATATTTCACATCATCGAATCACCCCCGCACTACTACTGCCAAGGATATTCTTTAAGATTATGCACCACAATTATTCACGCACTACGCGCCAAGAATATTTGTGTATTCATTAATGGTCATGATCATGCCAACAATCGGCCCATCAATGCACTACTACCTAATCGAGGATTTTTATCACATCATTTGTAATATTACTACCATGATTACACACCAATAGTCTCTCGTCATAATCATACCAAGTCCATCTACGCACTCACAAAAGCTGATGTATTTACTTTCAAAAAAATATAAATACGAGGATGATGACAATGATATAAGAATTCAATAAAACAAGTTCAAGAATTATTTTATCCAGAATTATTAACGCCCAAATTATCAACACGACATCGCTTTTGTAGAGTAAAATTCAAGAATGATCGTAAGAATATTTCCATGAAAAGATATCGATGAAACGCAAATATCAAGGATATTCTACTAATTTCATGGAGTATAAGTCAAAGTTTTAACCAACTGGGTATAATAAAGAATGGAATAACAAAAGAAATCACCACGCACGCGATAGATCGCATGCATGCAAAGTTATTCCAATGTAATAATAAATAACGGAACCAGTCGTGAAATTCACACCGATGTGATGTTCCAATGTAATAATAAAGATGGAACTGCATCCGCCAGTAAAAACACATGACAGATATTCCAATGTATAATAAAGATTTTAACCAGTCCTGCCAAAAAACACATGCATGTGATGTTCCAAATGTAATAATAAAGATTTTAACAGTGTCCTGTAAAACACATGCATGTGATGTTCCAATGTAATAATAATAAAGATTTTAACCAGTCCTGTAAAACACATGCATGTGATGTTCCAATGTAATAATAGAAGAATGTCACCAAGATAGGTAAACCATGATACAAAGTTATTCCAATGTAATAATAAGAAATGGAATAACAACAGCTTCTTCTTCTTAATAAGAAAGAATAACACCCCTTACATTTGGTAGAGATGAATATCGCAAAGAAACAGAAGAACAAAATACTCTTCTTCTTTCTCTTATTCTCTCTATACTTTTCTCTATATACTGAATGAATTCGTGAAAATAATGAAGCCCTCAGCCTCTATTTATAGAAGATTTCTAGCTTAAAGACCGCCATGTGAAAAGGAAAAGTGGCTCGATTTGATTTGGTTCGTTCGACGCCTCAGAATGTGAAACGACAAAGTGGTTCGACGCCTCAGAATGTGAAACGACAAGTGGTTCGACGTCTGTAAAGGTAATTACTATTAACGGAAGGTAAATACTATCGATTTAAGGTAAATACTATTCACAAGGGTAATTACTATATCGATTAAGGTAATTACTATCGACGAAGGTAAATACTATTCACAAGGGTAATTACTATCGATTTAATGTAATTATTATCGATTTAAGGTAAATACTATTCACAAGGGTAATTACTATCGACGAAGGTAATTACTATCGACGAAGGTAAATACTATCGATTTAAGAGACTCTTAGATGATAAACATACGAGAGCCCCCATAAAATAATCAAACTTACCACAAATCATTTTTTTTTCATCAACACATATTTAATCTTTCAACAATTATTAATCATTTATAACTTGTTATCTCAATTATCGATTTAATACTATAACATATTATATGTGATGATACTACGACAATAATTGAATCAATAATATAAGAGATATGATGCAAAGAATTATCAGAAGAATAATCGAATATACCGAAGTGACTTTCACGTAAAGATCAATAATCAATACCGTAGCGCTTACTACGCTACTACGCAATTTTTTACGCCAGACATCGCGTTATTTTTTACCATTTTGTTGCTTTTCAATCCGATAATAATTTTAAGTGGGTCCACCAACGATCAGAATACCTAACAAAAGTTAATATTCCCACCGTTATTTTTATAAAATATTTTTGTAAAATTTATCAATCCGACAAATATTATATCAAATTTATTCCATAATATTCAAAAATAATATTTATGGTCCACTTTATTTACGATTGGTCTTACAAAGAGAATAAGTCTTCACAAAGATAACGACGCTCTCATACACTTCTTCATTATAATCATATTCCTAACAAAAATTGCTTAAATCGCGAACCCACCGACTCTCACGCCGAACTAAACGGAACCGGCCGCTGCTTTATATAATATTTTAATATAAATAACTAAAGCAGACGATCGAGAGAGATAACTGATTAGGGCGGGAAAATTTATAAATATTATCATATATATTCAATGGACTTGATTACGTATAACATTATATCAAATTTATCCTTTTGCGTATATTCCATAATATATATAAAAATATATATTTATCGGTTAAAAAATTAATATTTATTTATAAAATAATTAGTAAAAAGTAAAATGGAATAGTATTTTTTAAAAAAATTGAACTATGTGAAAATTCTTGAAAATAAAAAAATTCAGGGCAAAACACTTGTTACTATACATCTTGCAATTATATACTATTATCCATACATTAGCTAGTACTTTTGGGACTACAAGAACTTTTTGGAAAAGTTACGTGTATTATTAACAACTTCTTTTCACTTTAATATATAGAGATTCAAGTTTAATTTACTATTTTCAGCTAATTTTTATATTCAATGTTTTAATTTTACTTACTGGAGAATATTACCTTTTAAATTAGGATAAACTTAGGATAAAATAAAATATTATTTTATTGAGGAGTTGATAAAACTTTAATTATTCACTGTTACTAGGATAATCAATTGAATGTAAAGTAAAAGTAAACTTGATCAGGACTTTGAGAAGATAATTATATATAGTTATTAAATTAATAAATATTTATTTACACAATAATTTTTTTGAATTATATTGGATTTTATTGTAATGTAGCGTGAATTTATTATTTAGTTAAGATAGGACTCTGGAAATAAATAATTATTCTATGGGGTAATAGGATTTTATTTATGTATGTAAAGAAATTATATATTAGTATGGACATTGACAAAGTTTGTTAAATTTATAATCCGCATAAAATTTTAAAATTTAATTATGACAATTATTAGTAATTAAGTCTATTATGATTATTCAACTAATTAGAACTATTATATAAAAAAATTAACATATATATTATTAATACTACTTAAATGGCGTGATCTAGTAAAGAATCTATTTATATATTATTCAACTAATATCAATACGATTAGATAGTAATTTAATAAAATTTAAAGTCGGTGAACAATTTATTTGAATTAATTAAGAAATTAATTTAACAAGAAGATGGGGGAACTAAAACCTTTTAAAGAGTAGACCTGGTAGCTGTAGGTGTCCTTCTCCCCTGTTCCGATCGATGCAATAATTACTTGTTGATTATCTAAACCCTAAATCTCACACACACACACAAATTCGAGTTGTTAATTGGTTTCTTCTTAATTAAATTAATTATCGGGGAAAGATCGAAGATGAAGAATAATCGGCTAGTATTTAACGAGAAACCCAGGTTGGTGATATTGGCAGTAGCCGGAGTGATGATCGTCGCGCTGCTCCTCTCAACCTTTATGCTCGCTGTTGACAGTCCCATTTTCTGTACGTTGGCTGCCTCCTCCTCCAGATCAGTATTCGGCGCCGAAGCCAGTAACTCCAACCCAGCCGCCAAGATCCAACTGGAGACAATCCTGCATTACGCCACGTCACGTGTGGTCCCACAGCAATCGAACGCCGAGATCAGAGTCTCCTTCGACATTCTCCAGTCTCGCTCCCCCTGCAACTTCCTTGTCTTTGGACTCGGCCACGACTCCCAAATGTGGCACTCCTTCAACCAACGTGGCACCACGCTATTCCTCGAGGAAGATCCGAAGTGGATCCAGACGGTCCTCAAGAATGCGCCTTTCCTCCACGCGCGCAACGTCAACTACCGGACCAAACTCTCCGAGGCGGAGAAGCTTCTGGAATCGTATCGCTGGGAACCGGACTGCATTCCCTCGAACAAGCTGTTTCTACTGGGGAACGAGAGGTGCAGGTTGGCACTGAACGAGCTGCCGGAGGAAGTGTACGAGAAGGAGTGGGACCTGATCATGATCGACGCGCCGCGAGGGTATTTTGGGGAAGCGCCGGGTCGCATGGCGGCGATATACTCGGCGGCGGTTATGGCTCGGAACAGGAAGGGATCGGGTGTTACGCATGTGTTTTTGCACGACGTGGATCGGAGGGTGGAGAAGGCTTATGCGGAGGAGTTTTTGTGTAGAAAGTATATGGTGAAGGCGGAAGGAAGACTTTGGCACTTTGAGATTCCGTCGGCGGCTAACCTCACCAATTCTGCTACTGTTTTTTGTTA